>CM076074.1:5750000-6147500 GCA_038088235.1 Zacco platypus | reverse complement strand
GTATTACTATAAAAATATAACAAATTACTGTCTTATTCATTTTTGTATTATGTTAGGTTATGAACTTAAACTGAACAGTTTTGCATTAAGTATAAAAACATGCAAATTGGCCTGTGTAAGGTATATAGAGTTTTGATAGTGTTTGCGTCTAAGTGAGAAAATAATTCATGTCATGTAATCATCAAATGCATTTTGTACCAAAGCAGTGATAAATGATCCAAAGTTTAGCCCACATAGAGCGCTGTTGTTCTCACTGATCACTGTGTGAAAAGTTTTAAAAAAGTGACGCAAGCATTGAGAAATGGCGATCGTAAAAATTTCATGCAATGGAGTTCTGCACCTCAAATGATTTGTTTTTTAGGATAAACTGCAGAAAGAGGAGAGGAACACCATTCTGAATCTCCACAAGCTGCGGCAGCAGTGGCGTACAGTTTTAACACAGACCAAGACCGCAGAGCTACGCGAAGACATGTCAGTGCTCAGCCAGAGCTTTGAGAGAGTCCTCGACTACAAAGACAACATCATTAAGGTGACTATACTGTATATAAAATATATCAGCTTGACTCTCCATTTTAAATTCAATAGCTTTCATTGCAGAGTCTGAGGGTAACAAACACGTCTCTCTCTCTCTGCGTGTGTGTGTTATTGTATATATGGTTTATAAGGACACAAATGTAATGACATGAGGGATTACAATGTAAACATGGTTTTTGAGGATCCTGTGTCCAGTAAACCAAATTACTTTAAAAAACATACTAAATAGTGCTTTTTGAGGGTTTTTTGAAATTCAGAAAATGCTGAAAGTTTTCTGTGATGGGTAAGTTTAGGAGTAGGGTTAGTGTAGGGGGAGAGAATGTACAGTTTGTTCAGTATAAAAAGCATTATGTCTATGGAGAGTCCCCATAGACAATATATTCAAGTATGTGTGTGTGTGTGTGTGTGTGTGTGTGTGTACACTCAAAAAAATATTTCAGTCTAAACATAAGTTTTATGTAATTTAATTACATAGCAATTTTCCATCCATTTGGATTACATAGTTTTAACATAAACAAACTAATAAACTTAATGTGATTCATATTTGTCAGTCATACGTAAATGAAATAGGTACGATTTTTATAATAGTTCACAGAAAAATGCCCAGGTTAATTAACACTGTTTAGTGGTCATGTGTGTGCACACTACTGAGTTAAAGTACCATTGAAGCAGTGTCAGAGTTAATGAGATCATTAAGTGATGATTGAGCATTAATGATGAACACCTGCTGTTAACAAGCAGAATCACTGAAGGACAGAGAAACACAAGAACTACAACTGACTTCACAGCCTTTGATGAAATCAACTGAAGATAAAAGACATTTAATCTCTCACTATTCATATACTCAACTATTACATAAATCTTACCTATTTCATTTACATATGACTGACAAATATGAATCACATTAAGTTTATTAGTTTGTTTATGTTAAAACTATGTAATCCAAATGGATGGAAAATTACTATGTAATTAAATTACATAAAACTTATGTTTAGACAGAAATATTTTGTGAGTGTATGTGGTCCTGGCAAATCCTACATTATAGGGACAAAATGTCCCCACAAAGATAGCAACATCCGAAATCCTTGTGGGGACATTTTTATTTTGGTCCCCATAATGTAAGGTTTACCAGGACTTCACACACGGCTTATAAATCATACCAAGTGATATTTTTTGAAAATGTAAAAATGCATCAGTTTTCTGTGATGGGTTGGTTTAGGGTTAGGGGATAGAATATACAGTTTGTACCGTATAAAAACCATTATGTCTCTGGAATGTCCCCGTAAAACATGGAAACCCAACATGTGTGTGTGTGTTTTACAGAGTTTGGTGGTTGATCTGTCGGAGAGGGAGCAACAGTCAGAGCTGGCGCGCAGCTCTCATCTGCAGAACGTGGACTGTCTGTTAGAGCTTCATAGGAGTCGGCTGGCAGAACTACAGTTCAACTTCAACACCAGTCTTGAAGAACTTAGCTCAGAGTATAATACTGAGAGGTATACACACAAACAAACTCACAAAAGCTAGTGTGTTAACTTGGCCAATTTGACAGTTTCTGACCATTCAAACTGGGCCATTCCTTTTATCATGTACCTTTTGACTTCAGAAAATGAACATGCTTTGTTTGTAAGGAAACAAACTTAAATAAAACGGTGCACCAGATTTTCAGAAATATACTGATCACGCTCAGGCACTTAAACTTTTTTATATCTTGATTATTTATGCTATGACAAGAAGGTTAGGTAACACTTTATTTCGATAGTCTGCTTTAGACATTCTACTAACTATACATGTAAGTAACTTTACAACTACATATCAACTAGAAGTCATTAGAGTATTATTAGATCTTCTGCTTAATATCTGCTAACACTTTATTTTGATGCTCCCCAAACTACATTCTAATGACTATATGTAACTTTGCAATTCTACTAACCCTGACCCTAACACCAAACCTCAAGGTCTACTAATACTACATGTTAGTTGACATGTAGTTGCAAATCAATTAGAGTTAGAATGTCTAAAGTGGACTACAGTAAGTTTAACCAAAGGTTAACAACAGGATGAGGGTGTCAGCTTGAAGTTCATTTCAGTTTTGTAGTTTAATTTGTATATTTTCTAATTATCTATTAAAATGTTGATATTATCATAAGGATTTATGGAATTTAATGCAAAAAAACCTCCAACTACAGTAATACTACAAAACATCACAGAATTCACAAGATCATTAGGCTACTAATAATGATGTTTACGCTGTTGTTTTCCCACCAGAAATGATGTCATGAACTGGATTTCACAAAAAAAGTATAATATTTTATATAATAAGACATATATGGGGACATGAAAATGCACTGTAAAGGAATGAACCATTGTAGTATCATCTGTATGTTATTTCTTTTAAATTTCAGGGAGCAAATTCTTTCACAGCACCAGGAGGAGAGTATGAATTTGGAGAATGTGATGTTTTCCATGGAAAAGCACTACGCTGATCTTGACAGTGAGGCTCGACGTGACTACGAGAGCACTGGCAATCAAATTAAAAAACAGGTACTGCTTTTATTGTTTACATTTACATTTATTCGTTTAGCAGATGCTGAAATGACTTACAAATGAGGAACATCACAAGCAATTTGTCGTATTACCAGCAATATCCATAAGTTTGGTAAAAACAAGCTAGAGCAGAGGTGAAATAAGAAAGAAGAAAAAGAGATTTGTTTTTAAAAATATAATAAGAGTTAGAGTAGTGGTTTAAAATCATAATTATTGCATTAACCTAAAATATATGCTGTGCAATACAAATATAAATAGATGTACTCGTGTACATGTACAAATAAATGTAGGCTACAATTAAAATATTGGAATAATAACGTTTTTTTTTTTTTTTTTAATTTAACAGAAGCCTTTTATGATCACCAAGATCATCATCATTTATTTGATCAAAAATAAAAACAGTTATTCTGTGTAATATTAATAAATTTTTAAAGAATTGTTTTAATATAATTTACAATGTGTATCATTACTCCAGTGTTCAGTGTCACATGATCCTTCAATCATTCTAATAAGGTGATAAAGTTTCTTATTATTATCCATGTTGTGCTGCTTAATATTTTTGTGGAGGATTCTGTTTTCTTTTTTTTTTAAGTTATATTTTTGGCCTTTTCATGGCTTTATTGGATAGGACAGACGTGACAGGAAAGCATGGGGTGGAGACAGGGGAACAGGACTGACAAAGTGAATCGAACTTGGGTCACCGGAGGCGCAGTTGCGCTATGTGTTGGCTGGCGTGCTGCCCACGAGGCTATCGTGTCGACTCTTTCAGGATTCTTTGTTGAATAGAAAGATGAAAAGATCAGCATTTTAAGTATGGGAAGGGGGGCACAGTGGCCGAGCGTGATGCTGTAGTATGATCACAACCAGATGGATGTTGTGCTTATTGAGTTTTGAAAATGTGATTGGAAAAAAAGATGTTAGCAATTGAAAAAAAACTGTAATATAATAATATGTCATTGGTTTGTTTCTGCAGAACAAAGAGGAAAAGCAAACAGTGAAAGATCAGATGGAAGGAGTGTTGGAAAAACTTTGGCGAGAAATGCAGGAGGTTTTACACAAATATAATGAGTCCACCAAAGACAAAATCATTGCAGCTGATTCTCTGCATGTCAAGGATAAACAAAGTGCTAAAGAGATTGACACACATAAAAAGCACATTCAGAAGTTGCAGGTAAGACAAATATCCAGTTTGGTATCTGTTTTTTCTCACTACTTTGGAGAGGCATTTTTCTTCCAACTGTAATATTTCATAATTTTGTTTTTATTGTAATGTAAAATGTTGTACAAACTTTTGCAGGAGTCCATCTCTGCTCTGCGCTGTCAGCTGAGCTCTAGTCAAACCGGAGAAAAGGTTCAGCAGCTTCGTTCAGACCGTGATGAGCTCGCACAGGAAGTTCAACATCTCAGAGTCCAGCTCGGTGCGGCCCAAACGATTCGGAGAAAGCAGCTCACTAAACTTACCATTCAAAGCAGCAATGCTGCTAAGAAACTACAGGAGACTGTAGCGCTGGTAAATTTATTATTTCATTTATTTCAACCTGCGCCCGTCACGAAGATATGCCGACCACATTTAAAAAATAACTTCCAGTTTTACAATTTATTTTTGTTTTAAATTAAATTTAAATGGATTAAATGAATATAAGTTTGAACCATAATGTTTTTTGTCATTTAAAATTATTTTGGTGATCATATATTGTTTTCAGACAGTAGTTTACTCAGTTAACCGACCCTTACAAGCGCGCGCTTTGGCAGAATTCAAATAGTAGCCATTATTTTTGTACATTTAGGGATCAAAATGGACAAATTTGTTATTAGAGGAGAAAAACTAAATGAGGAACATACCAATGAAGGAACACATCGCAAACTAGAATAGTCGTAGCATCAGCAGCGAAGGTGAGAGGAATGGAAGATTTTTATTGACAGTTTGCTGTCAATGAGCGAGATGGGCAGGTTTTGTTTGCTCATAGTAAAGTACTTGGCATTTGCAATGTCAAAATAAATGTGAATTCGATGAGTTTGTTTGACATACTTGATATTATGGATAAAAATAACCGAGGGATTGCGACCTGACAGAATGCTTATATCGTCAGATTGCAAAAATGCCCTCAGTGTTGTTTAACGTTAGAGTAATAAACTCTAACGTGAGTTTATTGAACAGGAGAGTTTCACTTTGATATGAAGAAGTCACACTGCAAGCCATTTCAACACACTATGAAACGAAAACAGTAGTATTTGTTGATTTTGCAGTGTGACAGAGATAAAATATCGTATCATATGTGCCGTATGCCACCAGAAAACACCGTCTCTTCTGTGTGTGCAACAACTAGGTATAATAATAACACTATTATCTAATACCATGACATTAAATCCGATTGGTTTTCAATGGTGACGTCATAGGTAAATGATATGCAGCCCGTGAGACTTGCACTTGGATCATAGTGCGGCCCACTGGGGGAAAAGGTTGAGAACCTCTGATATACACAAATTATTTACATATTTCCACACCACCAAACACATATTGTTCTTAATTTTCCAAACAACTGCTTTATCCCTTCAAGTAATGGTCGCTGTGACTTTTCCAACTGAGACATGCTCCTGAAACAACATTCTTTTCCAAAAACATTGTCCTAACCCTATTCATACTCCTAACCCTAACATAACTTCGAAAATCAGAGGGAAATGATAGGTGAAAAAGAATGCCGTTACAAGCCTAAACTGGACATTAACTGTAAACCTGGGCCTTCATTCTGCTTGTGTGTTTGGAATGTTGATCCAGGAACATGCTCTACTTGATGAGATGCAATTTTGGATTGCTTAATTCAGGATTTTTATAAGACTTTAACGACCAATATTTTAAACCTATTATATTAAGGCCCGGTTTCACAGACACGGTTTAGGCTAAGTTAGGATTAGGCCTTATTTCAATTAGGGTATTAAAGTATCTTTTATAAACATACCCTAGAATAAAACAATATTGGTGTGCATTTTGAGACAAAACAATGGCTCTGACATATTTTAAGATTTGTCAGTGTAAGTTGCTTTCAGTTAAAACATCTTAAACATGCATTTAAAAGTCTTTAGTCTATGTATTTAGTCTAAATACATTTTAGCAAATTCTCATCAGTCAAAATTCTGTCTCTTCCAAAGGGGGAAAGGTTGGTGCGTCTCTCTGAGGTGTGTAGTAAGATGGAGACGGAGCACGAGAAGGTTCTGCCCTTTTACAAATCATCACTGAGTGAAAAGGAGCTGAGTCAGGAGAGAGCCAATGCCATGGAGCCGCCGACTGAGAAACTCGCTCAGGTTTATTAAAATCACACTCCATTGTACCACAATCCACTGTAAACTCGCTTTCAGATCTGCCACCATTCTGACATGGAGTGGCTGCTTTTTACAATTCAATGAATTCCAGATAGGAAAAAAAAACATTTTTACTCAATGGATATCCTGTTTCACTCAGAAATATGTTGCTTTGGGGAAGTAAAACAGGATATTTCATGCCGTTTCATTACTTTAATTCGATGTGTAGTAGCATTTTTCCAGTGCAGTAGCATCTCATCCATTATTCTTATCATCTGTTAAATTAGTTCAGTATATTATTAAATTCAGTATATCATTTTTTGTTGTATTTTGACTTTTCTCCCCTTGCCCTACCCTCTGTCCACAGCTAATACATGACTATTCTCCTCTTGGGAAGTTCTGGCAACGTTACAACAAGGTTCAGCTTGACCATTTGTGTCTGAAGCGAGAGAAAACGCTTCTGTTACAGGAGAATGAACGACTGAGGATATATCTGAAGCAGTACCTGGAAGAAGTTTCGGTTTCTGATGAGAGTTTTCAGCAAAAAAAGCTTCTGGTGGTGTCTTCTCCAACTCTTCAGGCCACCGCTGCCACTGAGAGACGCGATCAAAAGCGCTATGTGGTCCAAGAGGCGGCAAATATTGTGCAGAAACAGCTTTAAGGAATAAATGTGACACGTGTAATGCAAAAGTGTGTTGGAAGCAATTAAAATGTTTTATGCCTGGCATTCAATTGGGCAGTCTGTTTACTGCAATGATCTCAGTTTATTTTATATAAAATTTATGATTTTAGCTGACAGTTTCCTCACAGCATTTTCTCTATACACCTCTATAAAACTCTACTATATCAACTCCATATCAATTACGTAGATGTGACGTACGTTCTAGAGCAAAAAGTTAATTGCCTCAAAATGGCGCCAAATCATTGAAGATTATCAAGCAACAAAAGAAGTAGCCTATATATTATGTGCCTACACAAGCGATTTGACAGCAATATTGTTAAATATGAATGGCTTAGCACATTATATAATTTACAAACTGTTGAAGACAGTGCCTATAAAGATCTGCTGACTCTTGAGAATCTCCTAACCTTTGAGCTTTAACCCTTCTCCTTCACTGCTTGCTGATAACGCTGGACTGATCACCTGGAGGAAAACATTCTTTCCAGAGCAGAGAAAGTCAGAATTGTGTTTGGAGAAGCAGTAAGTGCTGAGCTCTATCAGTGTTTTGACTGAGTTTTGGCCAACAGAAAGACCTTTCGCCTGCAAGACATGTAGTATTACTGATGGTTATTTTAAAACTTTTTATCCAATGCGACTTGAATTGACCCTTCACAAAGACCCGCCCCCTTTAGTTACTGTTGCTATGTCCGACAAGCCATGTGCTCTCATGCCACACATCATGTTCTCACGCAGTGAAAAATACATTGAGGAGCAAAGAGGATACTGACAACATGTCGACAGACAACACAGAGCAGGTTTCATATTTTAAAAATTTTGTAATTTTTTAAAGAAGTTTAAACAATAAATAGCGTGTAGTGTCTCTTTTATGTGTCGTGACAGATCGCTGTAGCTCCTTCAAGCGTCTCGTGAACCGATCATCTCTTCATACTAGTTCATTTATAGCATCAAATAAACATGAATGAACATCAGAAGGAATGTCGTTTCAAGCGGAAAGATGTGAGTACACACAATTTTTCAAGTTCAAGTTCACCAACGTTAATCTACTAACTCCCCTGACTGCTTTGTTGGACAAAATGGCGGATTTGGGGTTATGATTGGTCAGATCGCCTGTCAATCAAACTGCCAGCAAAGGATTCAACACACCCTACAATGTACCACCCAGCTAACAAAATATATTCTAAGAATATTTTGCTAACATTCCCATTAAGTTATGAGAACGTTATTTCTGAATCTTCCCTGAATAAGTTTTTTAATTGTTTTAAAAACATTTTTCTTATACGAAGGGAACGTTAAGGGAACATTCCGTTTTATAATTTTGCAAATATGGGAACATTACCTTTGAACAATGCGAATCAATGCAATAGAAAAAATATGATGCTATGCAATTCAATATATACATTTTTTTTTTCAAATTAGTGGTAAAATTAAAACATGGATGAAAAATTGTGTGATTGTTCCTTCAAAAATAGTAGTTGTATAAATTCTATATAATAAAATAATTATTGTATTATTATTAGTAGTATTACATTAAGACATACATTAGACCAATAGTAATACAATAGTAGTTTAGAACTACAATAGTTAATAAGGCTGTATTTCTGTTACAAGTTAAACTGAACTTTTATTTTGACGGTTTGCCATAAAGATCTTGAAGTTTCTATGCATGTATATGATATATGATAATAGTTTTTCTCAAATCAAAAGGTGAAAATCTCTTGAAGTGACTCTCAGAGCAACTCTTCAGATGACGTTTATGTGTTCATGTTGTCATATAGTCAGATGAAGACACTGGAAAGACCACTGCGTGCTTCAGTATGTGTAGTAAACATATTCGCGCGTCTGGGCATTCACAAAGAACATAAATCGTATTCAAATAGCTTTTTGCGGTTTAATATTCACAGACACTAGTCCACATCGCGATTTAAGTGTAGCTACGTACTTTTGTTTTATTCATCCAAAATTTGACAAATCTGTGTTAAAGTAAATTACGTTTATAGATTCCTCGATTTCATGTTTTCCGCATCGCGGCAATCGTAGGGCCCTGAATATGGTACAGATAGTAAAAAATTGAAAGCACAAAACCAAGCATTCTTTTATTATTATTTAAATAGTTTATTCTTTTTGGCTTTGATCTCACTTCTTCTTGCTTTTCTTGTCTTTGTTCTTCTTCTTGCCTTGAGGTTGTGCGTGTGCTTTGTTGTAGAGGTAGAGACCCACTAAGCCAAGTAAAGTGGGAACCAGTGCCAAGCACAAAAGAGGCAAGACGTCGTTCACTAGCTTTTGCCAGGGCGTTTGCTGGGACAGAGAGATCACCTCCACCTCGAACTCAAGTGTGCTGTCCCCTGTGAGGAACAGACAGATGAAAAGTTTATTACATCAAACGTGATTTAATCATGCAAAGAAATATCATCATCGCTCTCCAGATTTACTCCTCTATAAAATCTTGACAACTTTACTACTTCTGATGATGATGGATTAGTTTATGGACTTTTGCACATGCAAAACAGCTGTTGTGTTACAACAGTTTTCCCAATCTAAAGCCAATTTCACTGAGCTTTCAAGCCTCATTAAAGAGGAGATCATGCTTTTTTACATTTTTAACTTTCTTTAGTGTGTAATGTTGCTGTTTGAGCATGAAAAAGGTCTGCAAAGTTACAAAGCACACTCACTCCAAAGTTATTCTCTATATCAGTGCACACTATTTCTGAACTCCCTGAAACACCTCTATTCTAGTCTTGAGTTTTCTTCCGGGAACGTACACGTCGCAATGTCCCTCATTTGAATAATTCCCGGCCAATACATACACAAAATAAAGAGGGCAAGGCCTGGTTGAGTTGTGTTAGTAACGTGTAGCACGAATTATTTGTCAATATCTGCTCTTCCTCTCTCATCTCCATCACCTTCTCTCTTTCTTTTTCTCTCAGTCTACTTATCTTGCCCTGTATCTCTTCCCTTCCCAAAGCTGAGCTTTGAGACATTTAAATCATGCTAAATCATGTGCACCATTTACTAATTCATTCCCTCGATTTATAAATCACGCACACTAATTCGTTCCCTCAATTTGCTAAATCATGTGCTCGATTTATAAATCGAGGGAACGAATTAGTAAATCGAGCACACGGTTTAGCAAATCGAGGGAAAGAAATACTAAATCATGCGCAATTTACTAAATCGAGGGAACGAAATAGTAAATCATGCACATGATTTAGGAAATCTAGGGAACAAAATAGTAAATCGTGCATACAATTTATTACAAAGACGGAACGAATTAGTAAATTGTGTGCAATTTACTAAACGGGTGTGTTTCCCAAAAGCATCGTTAGCCAACTATGGTCGCAACTTCCAATGAATTTGTGTTGGTAACGACCGAACTTGTGTCCATATTTGGCTTTGAGAAATGCACCCCAGAGCGTTACTGACAGACTGGGAAGAGAGGTGCTGCAACAGTGTAAAATATGTGAAAAATAAGGTGTTTTTGAACATTCAAGCATGAAAACCTATTCTAGTAGACCCTAAAAAACAAAATCAAGACTTTGCAAAATGGTCCTCTTTAAGTGTGTAGCCATGGTACCTGGAATGGTTGGAGGGTATCCTCTCTTTCCATACGCTAGATGAGCCGGAATCGTGGCCTTGATTTTTTGCCTGTGCAAAAACATAGCCAGAAAAGACTAAAAAAAGACCTTCAAGTGGGTGATTCAAACTTCACCCTAAAAGACCTTTTCTTTAAGTGGTCTTGAACATATTGTTGAATAGCTGTACTTTCACCATCTCTGCCTACAAGCATTGATACAATTACACATTCCAAAGTGAAATACAGTCGACTTACCCTTCACACACTCCGACCAGGGCTTGCTCTAGACCTGCCAAGCAAAAACAAAAAAAGTTTTAAGGTATGTGCAATTGTGGAAACACCACATCATTTCCGACTATTATATGGTTTTACAAAAGACCAAAAAGCTGTCCTCAGTAATCATGACCATCCTTTTCAAATTCAAAATGACATTATAGTTACCCTAAACCAGAAGTATTCAATTAAAGTTCCAAGAGGTCCAGTCTCTATATTTCCTTCCCAGTGGAGGTGCGGACAATACTTTTTTTGGAATAGTTATATACATTTCCATTTGGGCGGCAGTAGTACTTTGTAAAAGAAAATAAAAATCCTAAAAAGTCAAAATAGTCATTAAAGATGAGGATATTGGGTCCCGAGAGCCAAAGCGGTGGTGTCTGAGAATTTCATTTTTTTATATTTCATCAGATGTTTTACAAGGATATTTTTATTTTTACATTTAGACACCTATGTATGGCCATGTGACTTATAAAAGATACTGTATGTACTTTTCCTCTTGAGGTCTGGAGCATTTTTATATTTTGCTTAAAATAAGTATCTACTCAAAAAACAAGCAAACAACTAAAATAATTATCAAAATGCTCTCATTTTGAGCAGAAAAGTTTTGGCTTTCCTTGCCCTCTACAAATAATGTTCATAATTCTAACACTGTTTATCATGAAAAGCTCTTTACATGCTGATTATTAGACCTAATTCTAGCTTAAAAGTAGATAAAAGAAAAAAAAAACATCTTGTCACAAACCTGGTTTGAATGGTCTGGAGTCATATACATATGTGTATGACAGACAAAAATAACTATTTGCTGCATCATCATTTTCTGAAGCATTTTGGTGAAAGTATCTTCCCACCCACTTCTACTGTACAATGGTATAAATGATAAAATTGTGCTACACTTGTCATTTTGTCTCACGTTCCGGTTGGAACTACGCCTGCCAGAAAACTATACAAGAATATATTCAACCTAAATATGATGAGTTCTGAAATTTATGCTGTTTTACTTCTGTTGTTTTGAACATCATGTAGTTTCGGGTTCCATTGAGATGACTGAGCCTTGTACCTGTGATGACAGACCTCTTGCCCAATTCTACAACCAGAGGTTCACGAGACAGAGAAGTGTCAATCACCTTCCCGTCCATTAATCGGCCCTGCAAAGGAGATGAAAAATAGAGATGCAGGTTAGTTGCATCCCGTTTGAATTATATGCAGCAAATTATTTGTCGTAAATACCTATAGAATCAGACTCGATAAAAAACAAGCCACCCAGGTCACAGCCAAACCACAAAACTAGTGTAATAAAACCACATCAGCCTGCATTAAGACAAGGATGAACTATACTGTAGATTTTAAAAGAAAAAATATTCAGTTGGGGCATGTGTTTTATATGTAAAAATGTAACAAAATTTTCTTTTTATTAATTACAATTTCTGTTTGCCAAAACAATTGTTTGTGTGAATATTTGTATATATTTTGTACAATATTTTTTAAATATTTTGATTTAAAATGGTTTTTATTTTTATTTTTAGTATCATACAATAAGATATTAATTAAAAAAAAATTATTTAATATTTGTATGTTTTGTTTTTATTTTATTTTCAGTTAAAGTTCATTTAAAAGTATATATATATATATATATATATAGCACTTTTGTTACATGAAACAAAAACATTAGCTGAAAATAAAATACATACATAAAAATATTAAAATTTAAAAATTCGTATTGTACATCACATTTAATTTAGTTTAACTTGAAGTTATTTAACCAAGATTAAGTTTAAAATAGTACCCTATATATGACGATAATTGGGGCATGTTGTCACAAAATGTAATCGAGTTAAAATTCATTATTTATATATGAAAAAAAATCCTGATTTTTCTTATTTGTAGAAGACTTTGAAGGCTTCAAAAACCTAAGTTAAGAACTATGCAGGGGAGTAAAAATAAATAAATAATAAAAAAATCCTCGGTCTCCCTACATGTTCCCTATAGCGCGAGTGCGCGCGCACACGCCTTCTCTCGCGCATTTCCTCGAGTCCGAATCGACGCCGCTCGTGCTGACTCAAATGCTGACGTGTTGCTCCGCCTCCTCCAGAACACTTGGTTTCGCTTAAAACTAAAATACTATTACAAATAACTGTATTTCGAAATTGGGACGAGACTCCATGATGAACTTCTATTCTGTGTGAATCCAGAAGGAATGTGTTAATCGTGTTCACGTTTCACACTCTATTTTCATTCAGATATGGCGAGTCCAGATGTCAGCTCGAGTCTGCCACATCATTGAATGATTTCATGTGCAAATAACCCCGCAAGAGTCCATTTCGCACGTTTTATATCATAATACCAAGATATTTAATTTGGAAATGCCTCGTTTTACAACACAAGGCTGTATTTATATACCGTGTAATGGATTTGAAGCGTGTCTCCCATCTCTGATGTAATCGTGCATGTCTCTGGCATCACCTAAAATAGTCAAAAACATAGAGAAATATCAAAGAATGGCATTGAAAGGGAAATGAAAGGCTTTACTAACAGAGATGCAAGATTGCATGTTTGCACTGAGACGTTAACACACATTTGTGATGAATGCACGTATGCAGTGATCTGCTACTCTTGTATTTATAGTCATTCATAAAAAAAAGAAACTTGAACCAACTTACCAATGTATCCACAACCAACTGTTCGATCACGCTTTCTTTGCTTTCTCCGTCCTCAGCTGCAGCAAATGCAAAAGCTGCGAGAAAAATCAAGGCGATCCCCGTCCGAATTCCCATCATGTCTCACGTTATGAGAAAATCAGCACCAACAATAACCAGCGAAAGGATAAAAGCTACTCTAATGGCTCACTTCCGTCACGAGAGTCTCGCCACTGCAGCCCGCAGCGCTGAGAGAGCCAATAAATACTCGGGCGGAAGATCAGATGGAAGAAGTCACTGAAGGCGAGATGCCAGTTAAAGCTGATGTGTTATTATAGTGCAGAGATAACGACGGGGTAAAGCGACCCTCGAACACTGGACCAATACCTGGGTCACTGGAATCCCCGCCTCATAATCCTCCAGCATCCCAGAAGTCTCTCCACATGGCTGCTGTTGTTAGAGAGCTTCCCCGCTAGAGGGCGCTTTATACTCTGAGGTTGGAAAAAAAACCACTGCATCCTTCTGCTGTTTTTGTCTTGATTTATTGAAAGGAAAAATGTATCATTTCTGCGCCACAAAAACGGAACTGCAAAAATTGAGGCGCGTTCACGCCATATTGTAATTGACCCTACGCACACAGTTTGATTGACAGGCGATCTAACCAATCATAACGCCGAATCCGCCATCTTATCCGACAAAGCCGTCAGGGAGTAGCCTATAGATTAACATTGAAAAATTGTGTGTCCTCACGTCTTTCCACGGTTGAAACAACATTCCTTCTGATGTTCATTCATGTTTATTTGACGCTATAAATGAACTAGTATGAAGAGATGATCAGCTCACGAGCCGCTTGAAGGATCTGTCATGACACATTAAGGAGCCACTATATATATATATTTTTTTCAAGTTTATTAGTTTAATAATATGGTATCATATATATTGTAATTGTATTAAAGTATTGAGGCAAACATAAAAATACTAACCTGAAATCTGAAGCGCAAGCCATCGATCTGATCACTTGTGTTGGGGTTGGTATAGCCTACACCGGTTTTTAAACTTTTTTTTTAACGCGACCCATCAAAGGCCTATACAACCATTTGTAGCGAAACAAGCCAAAACAAATTCATTTAAAACTAAATTTTTTAAGTTTTAAACTTGTGTTGCTCTCACGCTTATACATCTCTCTTTTGACACGAATCCAAATATTTCCATTTCGGAAAGTATTTGGATGCTATAGGCTACTTACTATTTATTATGTAAAGTCCTTCACGCGTGTTCCGGTATTAATAGAAAAAAATAACTTTTAATTTTATTAAACATAGAGCATTGTAACTTTTATATGTTTTGACTGTATTTTATTTTTGTTATAAACAAACTGTGACGTCACGTTTGTGGTGCTTTGTTGTGTGTGTGTGAGTCGCTGGCGCGATCAAACCGCAGTCTTTCTAAGGGACTTGCATCATCGTCATGACAACGGTTCGCGGCCAGGTCAGATTACGTCAGAGTTTGTTGGCGTTTGTTGGAAAACCATACCACACTGCTCAGACATTCCACGACCCAACAAACGCCTATTAAACATGTTCAGTCGGATAAAAACAGACTCCGACCAACTCCAACAGACGCCTACAAGGGTATCGCATCGGTCTAACAAACTCCAACAGACGTGTTTGTTGGCGTTTGTCAGTGCGGTGTGAATTGGCCTTTAGAGCTCATAATTACAGTTTGTATGCTAGTGTAACGGCTCCCATGCCGGAAGACCCGGGTTCGAGGCCTGCTTGGAGCGGATCGAGTAGGACCCGGATGGAGGGGTTACATTGGTGCCGTGACCCGGATGGGAGTGAGGTTTAGGGGGGTGAGTGTTACGGAGGCCAGCTAGTAGTTGCTGTGCGAGTAAACCTCACTCCTCTGACCTCAAGAGATGCTCTAGCGACAGATGCTAGAGGTTGCACCCTTTAGCCTCCTTGTTGGAGCGTCCGACTCCCATGCCGGAAGACCCGGGTTCGAGGCCTGCTCAGAGCGGGTCGAGTAGGACCCGGGTAGAGGGGTTACATTGGTGCCGTGACCCGGATGGGAGTGAGGTTTAGGGGGGTCAGAACGGGTCGAGTAGGACCCGGGTAGAGGGGTTACATTGGTGCCGTGACCCGGATGGGAGTGAGGTTTAGGGGGGTCAGAACGGGTCGAGTAGGACCCGGGTAGAGGGGTTACACTAGGATTTTTCTGAAAGCTTTCATATGTACCACATGGCCGCTGTGGATTCATTTAGGCATTAGGCTTGTTTGACTTCATACAGTGCTGCACAAACCGATCGGCGACTGACCAGCTCTGATGACGACACAGGTGTTTCATGATTGGCCGGATTCACCACATGACAACGATTATGTGCGTTTCGTGTTTATTCTCACACCTTAAGTTCCACTAATGCTCACAAATCTGTATTTTTATAACAGTTAACACTCTTTTCATGTAGTCGTGATGTTGTATTGTGTCATGTTTATCAAAATAAAACTGATAAAAACGTACATTGGTATTTAAATAATATATGCTTATGTTGAACACACCTATTGATAGTGGTGCCATAGAAACACACAATTTCCAGTCCGAGGATGTGAACAGCTCTGAATATAACGTCACTTGTTGTCATCTAAATATTGCGGTAATTACGCGGTGGCGTGAATAATACTTGTGTCAAACAAGTTTCCTGAACATTCCCCCGTATTCCATTGGTCTTACAAACAGATAGCTCAGCCCCCAAACTCACACCATTGGTTGAAATAATAAGCAATGTTTTGAAACATGTTAAAGTTAACATGAAATACAAATGTACAATTATTATTTGTTTTGGAATATTGTGGTATTTATTACTTATATATAATCTTTTTTTCCTGTCACTCAAATCAGAAAATCATGCTCCACCCTACATTTTGTCTTGTGTCAGAATAAGGAAGAAAAGACCTCCATTTCATGCTGACTTTAAAATCACATATGGACTTAATGAAAATGCAGCACTTCTTTTCATTGCTTTTCTTTCTTGTTTTTCTTTCACAACTTGTACATTTTTAATCTACGAGGCTTTATCTCCATAAATAAGCTGTAAAGCAAGGCATAACATCTGCTGTGAGTTTGTAATATGCTGAAGAGTTACTGTATGTGTAATGCTACAGGACATATTTGTTTTCCTGAGGGTTAATTCATGGGACCATTTCAGTTCATACAGTGGGTTTGCAGTTTAAATAATTAGTAATATTCATATGTTGGCAAATACTAAAAAATATTACGTCTTGAAATGATTAAGGTGTTTAGTAAATTCATATTAGGTTAAAAAGCTAAATGTTAGCAGGTTTAAAATGTGTGCATCTGATTGGTTGTGTATGTGCCTGCGTCTTCACGTTAACTGGGAAGTTCTCGCGATGCGCTTCATTCTGAGTAAAGCTATTTACTGATGAACATCCTCCATCACAGGGGTACTTCATATAATTATTGACTTCTTTGAATTCAAATTAGGTTGACAATCTTCTTTTTTTAAAAAAAAAAAACAAAACTTCAGTTTATTTATTGCTTCTAATAATAAACTGTCGCTACCTAATCGAGAGGAGATATTTAAAGGTACTTAAAAGTAAAAATGTACCTATTCTGTCAGAAATACAATTCAGGTCTGCATCTTTTAGGCTCCTAGAAATGCAAAAATGCTAGATATTTGTTACTTTCCAGTGAAGTTGTAGCTTGAAAGAGTGTTGTAACACCTCCGGCACTTCCTTGACATGTCATTTATTTGACTAAAGGCTACCTGACTGGAGGCAGTCTCGAGATGCGAAAACCAAACATCGCGAGAAATCCCCATCGAAGCCTGTGCTGTCGGTGTAAACTCTCGTGAGATCTTCTCTCCGTTTCTCCGCGTCCAAAATCGGCTGGTGTCATCTCTCAAGGTAATCCGGATATGTTCAATTGTTGTGATTGCATTAAAACGAAACGCTTCGAAATGGTTCTTACTGGTTGAAATGTTGCTAGAATATGACAGCGCATCTTATATTCATATTGGAAAGGCGACAGGCCTTCTGCGAGACACGCAGCGTCTCTCTCTATCTTTCCAAATGAATGAAGATCAGTATCACAGAAGATGCTGCCGTACGCCTCTTCAGACATTAGGACGGCTTGTGTTGCGCTTGGGTTGTGATTGAGGCCGGTTTGCTTGAATTGTCCTGGTATTGCGTAAGATGAAGCAGTTTCATCTTTCTGCTTCGTGCCAAACGCCTCTCTTCATGGAGAAGCTCCGATCTTTGTATCCTACGCCGACATTGTCGAAGGGTCGTAGGCCTTTATGAGCAAACCGGCAATAACCGAAATATATTATTAAGAACCAAATTAATGTTTTCAAAGATTATCGTGTTAGATATAATGTAGTATATCGTTGTCTCTTGACACAAATAGCCTACATTGTGGGAGTCTCTTCCCCGAGTTTCTGTAAGCCTGGGTTTGTCAAATCATTCAAATAACAAGAAGCCTTTTAAATGTCAAAGTCTGTCACAAATCTTGGTGGAAAAATATACCTGGGAAGGGATTTTCTGGAGGTGGGTCGGGCGTCAGCACCATGGACAGCTTCCATAAAGCATCATTATTATCAGATTAATAAGTCTCATAACTTATTAATGTCTTCGTGGACGAGTTATAGTTTATTATTGGTGGTTATGCACCTTTTGTCTTGATTTTATGTAGGGGAGGCCGTTTATAGTTAGTTCTGTTATAGGTTTATAAAGCACGTACATTATAGTATTCGCTGCACAGGTTTATTGAACATTTCAACTGAGAAATTATAAGCTGTCACAATGTAAACATGCTTGAAAGCCTGTTATAGTAATATTTGAGACACAAAACAAGTCATGAAACAGCAAAGATGTAAAATACAAGATTTAAAACATTTGAGAACTTGAGATTTATGCGAATAATCCCGTGCTGAGCGCACAGTTCAACATTTTTCATTGTATAGCTGACTTTTGTTTTGTTGTGTTTTGTTTTAGCCTTGATTTGTTTACCCAACAGTTATTGCAAGAATATGGTGATTGGTATTTTAGTTTGGAGGGCGGAATTAACAGCTATAAAAAATCTCATTTAAAAGGGCTTACAACACACAAAACAAAACATTGTGCATTTGGACATTTTACTCATACTAAAACCTTATAGTTTTAGCAACCATGTGACTAGTCGGTTACTGTGATTTTACCAAGTAAGACCTATTTTGTTCATCTTGGAATAATGTTCCTGTCTGAAAATTTAGTTCTACCTCTAAACCTAACCCATAACTTATGTCTAAAGAGGAAAATGATGAATATGAGTGGTGTAGAAACCCCTAACCCTTGTTGTAAGCCTAAACTTGACATAAACTTATCCCTCAAATCTGATTGGTTGACTGGAATGTTGATTCAGAAAAATGGATGTTGCAGGAGGTGAAATCACGTTCATCGTCACTAGCCTCAGTCTCCCTTAAACAAGTAAAGCTTTATTCTTTGACATTCATGAATTAGGACAAAATGGTTATCAGGAAATGTTCCACATCTTGGATAACTCCATCTGGGAATGTTCAGGGATGACTAGTGGGGTTTTGCGTGATGGAGGGAAATGAGAGGGATGAACAGATTGCTGTACAGCCTGAAGACATGGCAGGATCATAGTTTCGTCAGTTAAGTCTGTGTGTGTAGTTGTTTCATGCAGCTTCTACACATGAAGCAGTGAAGATAAGAAATGTAAAGACATACCAGAACCGTCATGCTCATTTAACACGCCCCCTCAGAATTTTGAGACGTGGATTTTTCATTGCACCTTCCAAATGCCTCTTTTGGTAATCAGTTAAACGATTACAGAGGATAAAAGAATGTTTGTCTGAAACATTTCAGATTACACAGATCACCACTCACGTGCCAAATCCAGTCAGTCAAGATGAATCACACCTTTTGAAGATCAATTGCTTTAAACTGGAACCCCCATGTGACTTTTTTTCTATGGAATCAATTTTAAATTTACAGGTTACTTTTTTCCATGCTGATCTCTCTCTCTCTCTCTCTCTCTCTCTTTCTCTCTCTCTCTTAACGCTGATTAGAAATTGTTATACAGGTTGATTGTTAAAATTTTGAATAGAGATGTTCACGCAGAGCTCGCTCAAGCCTTATTGATGGTGTTGGATCTGAATGGAGAGTGCTGTACAAACCACCATTGTTGAAGAAGGTTGTTGAGTTGCAATGGAGGTTTCATTCAGCCGTGTCTGTTAATGCTTTTATTTCTGTTTAAATCTCTGATATTAAAGGGTTAGTTCACCAAAAAAGGACATTTCTGTCTGTAAGTACTCACCCTCGTGTCGTCCCAACCCCGTAAGACCTTTGTTCATCTTCAGGACACAAATTAAGATATTTTTGATGAAATCTGAGGGTTTCTGAACCACACACAGGCAGTAACGTCATTGCACCTTTTGAGGTCCAGAAAGGTCGTAAAATAGTCCAAGTGACTGCAGTGGTTCAACCTTAGTGTTATGAAACGACGAGAACTTTTTTGTGTGCAAAAACAAAACAAAAATAACGACTTTATTTAACAATTTGAACCGCTGTCATATGCAGTTGACGTAGTGAACGCAGTGAAATAACCCTGTAATGTCTTTTTGTACTCTTCGTGAGACAGTTTTTCACCGTGTTATGGACTGGTGTTGTCTTTTGCCACTGTTCTCCATGTTGGAAGATTGTTTGGTGTAGTTTTTTCCAAACAGTTGTTTATTTTTGGTGACATGTATTCCCAGAAATGAGGAAGCAGTGTCAAATCTTTAATTTCATTTTGGTAAAACAAAGATGAGTAGACGAAATAAAGTGGAAGGATCTACAGTTGATGATGCTGTTTTTGTATTTGTCAAAATTTGTCAAAAAATTCCAATGTATGGTGTTATAAAGATGTGCTCTACTCTGTTGTACCGAATAATTAAATTTTCAAGTGTTGATTTAACACACACACACACTACATTTATATGATAAAAATAAAGTAAAAACAGCACTATAGTGTAATATTTTAACAATTTAAACTATATATATATATGTGTGTGTGTGTGTGTATTGTTACAATTTTACAATTGTTACAACTTCTCTATATGTACACATGCTGCATTTATTTTTGATAAAAATAGTGAAACAGTAATATTGTGAAATATTATTATTATATATACTAATAATAAATTAATATAACAAATATATTTTCAGTGAATGTCATCCACATTGATTTTCTTTTTTCCCTTTGCAGGACTCCAGATTCCTTTTCTCAGCTATATAATCTTATTTCTGAAGGCTTTCAGTCTTTTACCTCACTGGATTGTTCTACAAAAAGGACTTGCAGCTTTCTGGATTGTGATTGGCTAGACGAAGAAAAACATTGAATCATGGGGAATATTTTTGGCAATCTGCTGAAGAGTCTGATAGGGAAGAAAGAGATGAGAATTCTGATGGTTGGATTAGATGCTGCTGGTAAAACTACCATCCTTTACAAACTGAAGCTGGGAGAGATCGTCACCACCATCCCAACCATTGGTAAAGTCATTCTCTTACTTTATTTCATTGTTTTGTAGACTTTGTTACAATTTTGTTACAATATTGGTATCTGTACATCCCCAGACAGAATTCAAGGTAATTTCAAACACATAGTATGTATAAAGTTGTATTTGTGTTATATATAATTGTTGATGTATTTTATCTTATAATAAGTAAGCCTTTTAAGAACCAGGGTGGAAGAACATTTTTAGAACATTTTCTAGAATGCTTGTGTTGAGTTCTACTGTTGAAACTACAGATATGTAAATTTCTCTTTTTGTGGAATGAGGCCAATTAAATAAAAAAAAAATTCTCACGAAATTAAAAAAAATTCTTTAGTTCTGAATTTTGTCTAAACCCGTTGCACTGTATCTGGTGGCTTCCATATAACTGAATATTTTATTGCCATTATAGAGTGCATTAGCGCAGCCCACTTTTGCAGTAGCGCCGGTTCCGGAAGTACTTTTTCCATTAATTTCTCCAATAGGGATTAAAAATCCGCAAAAGTGTTTGTTAAAGCATTATAAGCCATGAACCAAACCTACCAGCTATGAGGTGAATCATAACATTACAAACCTTGATTTAAGGCAAAATGTTTTTGAAAATCGGATCAAAATACAAAGGTACAAGACTGTGTACATAACAGCTTTTTAGTGAGGGAAAGAACTACAATCCTATGAAGCATTGCAAACAGCATAATCGAATAAAAAAATATGGAGAATGATTATGAATACATTTTGCATTTATAACATATACAGATATATCTATTTTGAGAGTGTTAGGTGACTTACTCTATTATGTCATGTGATGTGCTTCATGGGAGCGAAAGAGCTTTTTTGGCAAGTTTTGCTTGTTTAGACTCACTGATTGGTAGAATTTTCTGCACAGCATCATGGGTAATGTAGTTTTTCACCTCAAATTTAGCTGTCAAACCCAATTTAAAATTAAGTTGAAATAATGCAAATACCATGTATTAACAACCTTTTAGCTCACAGTAGGATGGTTTTTAAAGGTTAACTTCTCATTAAAATCAGTTTCTCTATGGAAAGGTTTTACTTTGAGAATCCGACTGTTGCACTCTATTACTGGCAAAATAAAAATGATTCCTATTGCAGAAAATGCCAGGTATATTTGTAGAAGTCTTTGAGTTATATTACTTATTTCTTAAAGGGATAGTTCACCCCAAAATGAAAATTTTGTCATCATGTACTCACCCTCAAGTTGTTCCAAACCTGTATAATTCTTTTCTTCTGCTGAGCACAAATGAAGATATTTTGAAGATATTATGGTTAACCAAACAGTTGATGGGCTCCAATGACTTCCATAGTATGGAGAAAAAAAATACTATGAAATAGTAAAATAATGTTGTGATTCTGGGTCACACAATGTAAGTTTGTGATGTTTGTGTTTGTGTTAGGCTTTAATGTGGAGACAGTGGAGTACAAGAACATCAGCTTCACTGTGTGGGATGTGGGTGGTCAGGATAAAATCAGACCACTCTGGAGACACTACTTTCAAAATACACAGGGTGAGTTACACATACACTCAACTTCTCCCACTTAAACACAGGTTGTAGTGAGTTATCCGTGTAAATGATTGTAATTTGGTGTGCCTGTGTAGTTTGTGTTGTGTTTAGAGAGAACACGCTGTGCAGAGCCACCTTGTAGCAGGGTTATTATACTAAACTAAATCCATATAAAAACATTTTTGTTACTTGAAATAATATAAACATTGACTACAATAAAATGTAAAAAGAAAACTAAATTTAATTTAATAGCCAAGGCAACATTTTTCATTTTCATTTAGTTTAACTTGATGTGCTAAACTAAAACTGAAATAAAAATGAACAAAAACTAAAGAGACATACCCTCACCAGCCACTTTATTGGGTACACCAGTTCAACTGCCTGTTAACGGAAGTATCTAATCAGCCAATCACATGGAGCAACTCAATGCATTTGGGTATGTATCCGCTGAAGTACAAACTGAGCATCAGAATGGGGAAGAAAGGTCATTTAAGTGACTTTGAACATGGCTTTCAGAAACTACTGATCTACTGGGTTTTTCATGAACGACCATCTCTAAGGTTTACAGAGAATGCTCTGAAAAAGAGAAAATATCCAGTGAGCGGCAGTTCTGTGGGGGAAAATGCCTTGTTGATGCCAGAGGTCAGAGAATGACCAGACTGGTTCGAGCTGATAGAAAGACAACTCAAATAACCGCTCACAATAGAGGTCTGCAGAAGAGCATCTCTGAACGCACAACACGTCCAACCTTGAAGCAGATGGGCTACAGCAGCAGAAGACACACCAGGTGACACTCTTGTTAGATAAGAACAGGAAACTGAGGCTACAATTCACATGGGTTTAATAAAAGAAGATTGGAAAGATGTTGATGAGTCAATTTCTGCTGCGACATTCACATGGTAGGGTCTGAATTTGGCGTAAACAACATGAAAGCATGGATCCTCCTGCCTTGTATCAACGGTTCAGGCTGCTGATGGTGTAATGGTGTGGGGGATATTTTCTTGGCACACTTTGGGTACTAATTGAGCATCATTTAAATGCCACAGCCTACCCGATTATTGTTGATAACCATGTCTATCCATTTATGATCATCGTATACCCTTCTTCTGATGTCTACTTCCAACAGGATAACATGTCACAAAGCTCAAATCATCTCAAACTGGTTTCTTGTACATGACAGTGAGTTCACTATACTCAAATGACCTCCACAGTGACCAGATCTCAATCCAGTTGAGCACTTTTGGGATGTGCTCGAACGGGAGATTCGCATCATGGATGTGCAGCCTTCAAATCTGCAGCAAATGGTGATGCTATCATGTCAATATGGTCCAAAATCGCTGAGGAATGTTTCCAGCACATTGTTGAATCTATGCTATGAAGAATTAAGGCAGTTCTGAAGGGAAAAGGGGTCCAACCTGGTACTAGTTAAGTATACCTTATAAAGTGGTCTGTGAGCGTGTATTTTAAAAGACTAATAAAAAAATTACAAAAAAAAAGAACAACATGACTGAAACTTTCATATTTAAATACATTTACATAAAAACTAATTCAAAAATATTAATAACAACTATAATAGTATATCAATGATATTAAATAACACCAGTTAACATGTTGCAAAATAGCTCAGAAGTAATATTCAAAAATAAAAATTGTTTTCTTTTTAAAGCAAAACCTTGTATAGTTTGATACAATCTGTGTGTGTTTTCTATTAATGTTTTTTGCTTGTTGAATGATAATAAGTCTGTTTTATTTATCTCTGCTGTTTTTTCTTACCTTAGGTCTTATTTTCGTGGTTGATAGCAACGATCGGGAGAGAGTGAACGAAGCGCGGGAGGAGTTAATGAGGATGCTTGCAGAAGACGAACTGCGTGATGCTGTTCTTCTTGTCTTTGCAAACAAACAGGTACTGCACCTCTACTTCATGTGACATATTCTTGACATATTTACAGCTGGAGATTTTAAAGGGGCTATATGTAGAATTCAGAAACCCTTGTTATTAGTGACACCGGTGGCCATTAAGTGAACTACAGCCAGCAACTTATTGCTTGTGCTCGCAGTCGTACACACGTAACGCACAAGAGACTGAACGCGACTCAAGGCTAGGATACACTCACTGTAAAGTTCTTTATCATTCATTGGCTTGGAAGTAAAAAGAAGTTGGAAATACCTAGATTATAGTTTCAATCAATCCTTTTATTTTGCATGACACATTAACATTAAAGTTCAGAATAGCTTTTTCAGTATTATGCAGAACATAAACATTTGTTTCATGTGTCATTGAATGGAAGTGCGAGTAAGCGTCTCATCCTTTCTATTTTCCTGGCAAAAATATCTGGGGAAGGTCTCGTTTTTTAAAGTTTTGTTTCACAGAAGCTGTTCACACATTGGTAATAAAAAAGCGATTAATACATGGACATTCTCACATATATCCCCTTTAAATGTTGGCAATATCCGAAAAATGTACATAAAAGCGTCCCTACTTCCTGACAGACATCACAAAGTAGATGTCCTGAAAAATAATGACATATTTTGATATTTACACTACCATTCAAAAGTTTGGGGGTCATTGATAGATTTTTACATTGTTACAAACAAATTCTATTTAAAATAAAATAAAAGTCTATTTTAAAAAAATATATCACAGTTTCCACAAAAATATTAAGCAGTACAACTGTTTTCAACATTGATAATAATGAGAAATGTTTCTTGAGCAGCAAATCATCATATTAGAACGATTTCTGAATGATCACGTGACACTGATGACTGGTAACAATGCTGAAAATTCAGCTTTGCATCACAAACTATATTCAAATAGAAAACAGTCATTCTAAAGTGAAATAATATTTTACAAATATTACTTTTTTTACTGTATAAAAAATCTTACCTGCCCCTAACCTTTTGAACAGAGGTAAGTTTAAATTTCATTTAATCATCATTTATTTTCTGTAAATCTGCTGCTAAATTGTATACTTCATTCAGAATAAAAATGTATGGTTCTGTTTAAAAGCATTTATTCGTCATCTTATTTATCCTGACTGTTTTGACTACAGGATCTGCCAAACGCTATGAATGCAGCTGAGATCACAGATAAACTCGGCCTCCACTCGCTCCGCCACCGCAACTGGTATATACAAGCGACCTGTGCGACCAGCGGCGACGGTCTGTACGAAGGGCTCGACTGGCTTGCCAATCAGCTCAAGAATAAGAAGTGAGGGGCGGGATTTTCATTATGTGGCCGTCTCTCGCTTTGGGAAGGGGGTGGGACTAATTTGGCCTTTGGAATCGTTATGTTTAATTTTTTTTTGGTTTATTTTTGTTGTATTCTGGCAAATACGGTATGTGGTTTATAGAGCCTTCTATGCTCTGTGTAAATCATCTGTATGTATGTACGCACACGCATTTAAATGCACACTCGCAGATCAACAGGCATCTAATTTTCTCTGTTGACTTTCCATTTTCACTGTATAATGAACGCCGGTCAGTACAGTGTCGGTATATAGCATCAACGTTTGGTCGATATCATCTCCGTCTCTCCCACACTCGCTCACTCTTTCCATGTTTACAATCAGTGATCAGTGTTGTCCTTGACTGCCATGAAAAAGATAGTTAGCTATGAGTCTGAGCATGCTCATGTATTATGTAATACGCTTACGTGTTTCCTTGTATTGTCGAAATGCTCTGTTTTAGAAGATGCGATTATGATGCAGTTTGCCTCCTCACGCACACACAATACCCACAGTCTACGAGCCCCACGGTCCGTGATTGCGTTAGATACCCTGCTGCGTTTTGCATGGCTCTTTCTCTCGGTGTCGTGTTTTAAGCGTTGTGGTGTGGTAGAGGTTAGACCTGCATGTGTGTGTTTAGTCACAGAGCTGGTTGGTGTTGCATGCTGCTTTGTGGCTGTGCTGTACTAGAATGGACACAGTGATTGGATGCCGTAAAACGAATGTAGTCTATGTTTCTGCAAACTTCCCTCGCCTAAATTATGAGTCAAATGTAGTGCTTTTGGGTAGTCCATCATAAACCAACGCATTCGAGTAAAGCTGTAAATAAAGCTTTTTCAATCAAACGCCCCCCTTCACTTTGGTGTACTGTAGAATTGACTTGGCTAATTGTTGCATGAGTAAAACAGTATTGTTTCGTAAGAATCACTAGCATTGTCTGCATGGCTGCATGCTGTGCTGTTAGATAGATAGATAGATAGATAGATAGATAGAGATAGATAGATAGATAGATAGATAGATAGATAGATAGATAGATAGATAGATAGATAGATAGATAGATAGATAGATAGATAGATAGATAGATAGATAGAGAAATGATGTTTAACATAGTTGCTAGTACTAATTTGCCACTGACATGATGAATAGATTGTAATGACTCTAAACTATTGGCTGTTTTTTTGCTTTTGCACTTCGACAATTTGAATCATATTAGCGAACAGCATATAAACAGCACACGCATGTACACAAAACCTTGGTATGTCAGTGGTCTGCGGCAAACTGCATAATATCGCATCTCCTTCTGTGTTAGTTTGCTTGTTTCATGAGCGATGTGTTTTGTGGGTTCAGACTAACATATCACCCCCAATGAATGTGAATTTTGTTGAATCAGTGCAGGTGGGCTGACACATTTTGGCTTTATTCATGGTGTTTTTATTAGTATAGTTCAGAAACAAGAAATATATATATATATATATATATATATATATATATATATATATATATATATATGTTGTTTTGTTTTTGTGTGTGTTTAACACTTCAGGTTATAGCAAACATCACAGATACTAGTGATGTTTAGATTAATACTAACAATCAATATGTGTTACAGACTACATGGACAAATGGAAAATCAAATACCATACTATTTTTCCATTCTAGTTACTAGTGTAAATACAACAAAACTACTTATCCTGCATTGCATATTTGTTGGGAATCCATCCTTCACACAAATCTAATAGCAACACAATCTGTTTGAAATTGTATTTGTTTCTGGGAATAGCATTGCTCTTAGATTTCATACTATTCAAGGCAACACATTTGTGGCATTTTCCCACTTAATGTACAGTAAAACCCATTATTATGACTCTTACCTCTGTAAAATGTGATTGAGTAAAATCAGCTGGTTATAGTTCAATTAAAATGGCATTTGCAATGGCAAAGTTAAATCCTTAAAAGTATATATCAAATTAAAACTCTTTAGGACTTGCCATTTCTTCCTAACTGACATCGAAAGAAGCATCGAAAGAAAGATACAAGTCCTGAGCTGCGTTAGCTCTGTTGTGCTTTTTACTTCTTACACAGATGACTGTCGTTCAGATAGGTCTAATAAATATGTTTTCAAGTTCTCTGCGAGCCCTGAATAAATTAGTAGAGTGGTGTGACAACAATGGCCTTGTTATTAAAAAGCTGACGAGATTTTATTCGGGATATTCATACAATGCCTGTTATACACAATGAGAGCATCACACAGATGGGAACATATAAGTATCTAAGAGTAATGATAGATAATAAGGTATCATATACAGTATCTGTAAAAAGACAATGCAGAGAATATACTTCCTTCGCCGTCTCAGGTCTTTTGGAGCGAGAAAACAGATTATTTTGTAATTTTTCATGTCTGTTTTTTACAGTACAGTAATTCCATATGGTACATGAGCTGGTCTGTTAGTTGTTGAATCAATTAAAAATTTGCTCTGAGATTGAAAGTAAGCCTCTCGAATAAGTATATGAATTATACAAGCATAAGAACCTCTTACGGTTGGCTAATAATCTGTGAACTGAATCATGTGCTGCATAATGAATACGTGCTCTTGCCATTTAATCAGCGTTTATAATCCAATTAGACTAAAGCACCATTTTTTTGTGTATCAAGCTGTATTTGAATTGAGTAAGGTATATAAAAAAATCAATTCTACACTAATTGCAACTGTGTTTTTTTTATGTAATTCTATAATGTCCATTGTGGAATTATGAATTATGTTTTATGTGACAGTATTGTGGATTGTTAGGGTTTGGGGATCTAATAATTGTGAATGAACACTGTCAGACAAGAAAAAGTTTGTGAAGAACAGTGAAGTTATCATCTTCATCAACATTTGAAAAAGGCAAGTCTTTTCAATCTAGGACATGATTGGAAGAGTCTTGTTTTATTTTGAGTGCAGCGTGTGGGTGATGCAGGAATGGGAGAGTTACCAAAACTATTGTGCTATTTAGCAAGACACTTAACCTCAAATGATTCAGTTTGACTGTGGAACATAAGCATAGTTAGTGTAACGCACCCTACGGTTCAGTAGTATTTCAGCATCGAATGCAAACAACGATACGTCTGCAAGGCCATTTCTACACAAGTCTGCAGTGTGAACCGTCCAGTCTGTTAAGTTTCGTGGCCTTATCTTCTTACAAAAGTGTTTTCACATGGTTATTTATTAACTAAGTTATTGGGTCACTGAGTTTACTTGTTTCGTTTTTAGTTGATCTGGGAACAAAAGGGGTTAAAAGACATCTCATATATTGTTTGCCTGATTTATTCTTTGCATTAAATAGTTTTGTGCATATTGAGTAGCTACGGTTGACCTTTTAGGGTGGTTTAAAGATTTTATCTTATTCAACATTATATATTTTTTTTATGTATTTATTTTGGTGAGTGTTTTGGTGAATGTGTTTTTACCTCTGTGTGCTTATGCATTTTCTTTGTCGATTTTTTTTTGTTTTGTTTTTTTTACTGTGTTGGGTAAATCATTTTGATGGCTTATACAGTGTCAGTGAACATAATCAATGAAGGGGAAATACAATTTCTCAATGAATAATGAATAGAACTCTTAGAAACCATGGATAAAATGTGTAATTATCTGTTACAGTAGATTAAAAAAAAGACTATTGTTGATTATTATGATGTAGACACCAAAATCTTTCTCTCCCTCTGATCCTCTGACTGTAACACTACACTCAAATAAAAACATGGAAATGACCAGTTTCTTCTCTAATTTATATTTGTTCCATTTTACATTTTTAATGCTTGCATCTAATCAGATGAGCAACATTTGTGTGTGTGTGTGTGTGTGTGTGTGTATATATATATATATATATATATATATAATGACTGCACTCCTGTTAGCAGATTATAGTGGTTTCTGTTCAATTGTTTAATAAACCTCCTGGTCTGGAAAATGCTTTAGTAAAGCCACCTAATGACTTCATGCTATTGTATATTATGCGTAATATCTCATAGTGAACCCTGTTAGGCGCCAGAATGGGATCAAGTCTAATCCTAGATTTAATTATTGTTTTAAAGGACCTGTTCACCCAAGAATGAACAAATTAATTTCTCACCCTCATGTGGTTCCAAACCCATAGACTTCGAAACACAAATGAAGATATTTTTAATGAAATCTGAGAGATTTCTGTCTCTGACAGTCCACACAACTACCATTTTGACACTTCAAAAGGTTCATAAAGAGATCGAAAACTAATGAAACCATATGAATTGAGCGGTTTAGAACAACATTTCTGAAGAGACATGATCGCTTTATATGACGAATGGATTTAATTTAGACTTTTTTCCTCATTGATCAACTCACACATCAGTCGTGGTAAACGGAAGCTCAAGCACGTTCGCTTGACATACGAGAACCAATGAGGTTCATTCTCGTGTGTTACGCCGCGCATTTGAGCTTACACAAGAACCAATGAGGTTTGTTCGTCCGCGTCAAGCATGTACGGTTGAACTTTGTTCATTGATGAATATTTATATGTATGTAAAAACCTAAAATCTGTTCATCACATAAAAGCAATTGTGTCTCTTCAGAAAATTTGGACTAAACCGCTCAATTCATATGGAATAGTTTTTGTTCGTACAAATTGTTGGTTGCATGGATTGTCAATGGAGGGACAGAAATCTCTCAGATTATATTAAAAATATCTTCATGTTTGTATGAACGAAAGTCTTAAGGGTTTGGAACGACAAGAGGCTGGGTAAATGATGAGAGATCATTTTTGGGTGAACTAAAACTTTAATGCATTGCATTATATAATGAAAATGTATCACAAAGATAAACTGTGCCTTGAAACTTACAGTATATTCAGTGTCTTGCACTGCACTGTCAATGCACTGCAGTCCCTTATGTCAGCCAGAAGAGGGCAGAACTAATATGACAACCCACACTGTTTAACAACCCTTTACAGTTCAGGAAAAATAATACTTATGAATAATATACCCAGTGCAAAATATATATAAATATAAAAACCCTCAACCTGTTCAGACCAGAGAGTGTGTGAGAGAGCTCAATGAATCAGGTTGTGATAATGCTGTTTGCTGGTGAGATATTAACGGATGAGGAATGTGCTCCAAAACCATAAAAGACCTTGTTTATGCAGACCATTTCACTGAAAAAAAAAAAAAATCATATGATGCATAAGAGCACAGACTATAGAGCAAAGTAAAGTATTCATTAGGGCTTGTTGTGTAAGAGTATCTGTCTGTCTGATTGTCTGTCTGTGTACTACTTGTTTGTTCAATCAGTGCCTCATACAGACCGGTGGTGCCGGAAGAGCTGGTCTTTAAAACCTGTTTTCCAACTGTGACTACACTGAACACTCACATGCTGCTGTTTGAACACAGAACAAGGGGGAAGTTAATTGTTTGAAATGTTCCATGTATGCTGTGAACAGACAAACTCACACTCAAAATAATGATTTTTTTTGTCTTGAAGTAATGATAAGGAATTCATTAAAAAAGAAACTTAAAAATAAAAGTGTAAAAAATACACTTTGCATTATATATATATATATATATATATATATATATATATATATATATATATGTGTGTGTGTATATATATTTTATTTTTTATTTTTTTCTTTCAAATAAATTATATTATAATTAAATGCATTATTGTGAGGCATGTGATGTGTGCTATAGAGTTTAATGTTGCGGAATTAAAATTATATATATATATAATTTTTTATTTTTTTCTTTCAAATAAATATATTATAATTAAATGCATTATTGTGAGGCATGTGATGTGTGCTATAGAGTTTAATGTTGCGGAATTAAAATTATATATATATATAATTTTTTATTTTTTTCTTTCAAATAAATATATTATAATTAAATGCATTATTGTGAGGCATGTGATGTGTGCTATAGAGTTTAATGTTGCGGAATTAAAATTATATATATATATATAATTTTTTATTTTTTTCTTTCAAATAAATATATTATAATTAAATGCATTATTGTGAGGCATGTGATGTGTGCTATACAGTTTAATGTTGAGCAATTAAATTTTATATATATATATATATATATATATATATATATATATATAGGCAGTTATTGAATTGATGTTTTTTTGTGTCTGAGAATGATGTGTACTTTAAACTAAAAGTTTAATATATACTGTTAATAATTCAAAGAATTACAATAATAAAAAATATTATTTAAATGAATTATTTTGGCACTTATTTTTGGGTGAGAATGATGTGTACTTTAAACTAAAAGTTTAATATATACTGTTAATAATTTAAAGAATTACACTAATAAAAATTATCTAAATGTATTAATTTGGCACTTATTTTTTGTGTCTGAGAATGATGTGTACTTCAAACTAAAAGTTTAATATATACTGTTAATAATTTAAAGAATTACACTAATAAAAAATATTATTTAAATGTATTGATTTGGCACTTATTTTTTTGTGTCTGAGAATGATGTGTGCTCTGAACTCAAAACACTTTCTTGTCTCAGAGGTCCAAAGCCATCTGAACTGAGGGACAAAGTTGCCTTTGTGAGACTGTGAGTCCAGAGCCATCAAAGAAACAGTGATAAACTAGTGGACGATACCGGGACACAATGCCACCCTTGACTTGCACACAATGAGACCCCTCACTCCAAGATGACATTATTATCGATACAGCAAAGCCCAGATGTGTGTATGTGTGTTTGTTCAGAGAGAGAGAGAGAGAGAGAGAGAGAGAGAGAGAGAAATCTTGGCACATAAATGTATCACAATCTCTTCGGTGTGGGCTGTGAGGACTGTCAGTTACTGAGGGGAATTTAGAGCACTGTCGAGAGTGCACTATCAAGGCTTCACGACTTGTTTACATGTTTAAGATAAATCAGTGTACGTGCTTTGGAATTATACGGTCGACGTCACAGCCAATCAGCGTTCAGCATCGTTCACCTGTCCTAGTAAACAGGTAACAAACCTCGAGACAACATTCCTGCGTGTGCTTCATACTCCTTTTAACCTCTTCTGCATTTCTCATCGCTTTCCAACCAACATTTTGATTATATTATAATTTTTGTGTCAGTCAAAATGTTTGTTTTAACTGAAGGATTTTAAAGGCTATAAACTTTTCACGAACAGAAGGAAACGGACTACTTGATATTTTTTTTGTTTGCTCTACACCGAATGTATTATTTACGAAAAAAGTCAAAGGAAACCTCGAGAATTTAAGTGAAGGGAGCATCATCTCTTCTTCTTCTTTCGCCATGGATATCTAACTATCTGTTCAGCCTGACGGACTGACTCCACATTGGGAATATTCTGAGAATGAAGATGAAGATGAACGCTGCTGTGATGCTCGCGCTGTGCCTCGCGCTCCGTTCCCCTGCGCGCGCTCAGACGCAGGACGGGAAACCTGAAGGTAAATCTGTTTTTACTGTCATTATGCGTGATGCACCTGTCTGTGACTAGAGCAGTACAGCATAAACGTTTTGCGTTTGAATCTTTAGCATGGTTGTGCATTAACTACAGCATATACACATACATCATTACATTATGTGTCCAAGTAATAGTCATAATAAAGTGTAATCTGTATTTATAACTAATTTTAAAGTGTATTTACTCCACCAAAATGTGTTTTTAAATCCATATGTGCTTGCATATTTTGTTGCCCTGATGAATAATAGTGTTGCTCTCAGTAAACCTGTTTCTGCACCATTGTGTCTAAAGGAGATATGTTTGTTTATCTTAGACTAGGAGTGTAAAAGGAGAGATTTGTTCCTGTACTAAATCAGTGCTCAGTTCAAATAACATGTGACTCAACCTGTAGTTTTTGTTAAACCTGTTTCCTGACTCAACGGCCGTCCTCTTATAGAGGAAACAGTTTAAACTTGTGATACCCACTGTGTTTTCTGTTGAATCTCATAACTTTTGATTTTGCAATTTAAGTTTTATAGTTGTTGTTAATATGTTGTAGATTATTTGCATGTGCACATAAACTAATTTTACTAATGAGGAAATAGCTATACACAACACAAGGAAAACAACCTGTTTTGGCTCACACACAGAGACGGCGTGAGATGTGATTTGTTGATCTTTGGCCTCTTCGGTAGAAGGGTGGCGCACAATGGCACGAACAACAACAACAACAGGTGTATAGTCCAGGTGATCGCACTACTGGACAGAGTCACAAAATTCCACGTCATCTCTCAGACCGATCTTATTTGACTGCAACCCCCTATAGAATCCCTTACAAATCATGCATTCCTTTCATTTTATTGTGCAGAACTAAAACAGCACCAATATACAAATATACAAATAAATATACAAACAAATATACAGTAAATATCATAAAAATGGATAACGAAGATCTTACGGGTGTGGAATGACATAAGGGTGAGTAATTAATGACAGAATTTTCATTTTTAACATAAAAAAGTAATCTGATTACTTTTTTATGTAGCCTATACTTAAAGGGTTAGTTCACCCAAAAATGAAATTCTGTCATTAATTACTCACCCTCATGTCATTCCACACCCGTAAGACCTTCGTTCATCTTTGGAACACAAAGATATTTTGATGAAATCTAAGAGTTTTTTTTATCCCCGATAAAAAGCAACGTAATTACCACATTGAAGGTTCAGAAAAGTAGTCACTAGTTAAAATAGCGCACAAGACTGCTTAATGTTGTGAAGTGACGAGAATACCTTTTGTGCACAAAACAAAAAACAAAAATAATGACTTTATTCAACAATTTCTTCTCTCCCATGTCAGTTCGTGTTGTATAGACAGTGCAGCGCTTCCGTGTTCTATGTCAGAATCTTAATTTGAATCTTAATTTGTTTCCAAAGATGAAAGAAGGTCTTAAGTGGTTTTGAACGACATGAGAGCGAGTAATTAATGACAGAAATTTCATTTTTGGGAGAACTAACCTTTTAAGGCTTTTATCACAGAAAACAAATGTTTTAAAATGTAAAGTAGTCCTTTCAGATCAGTATTCTTTCATTTTTTTTAACTTTATTACCCATTCAATTACATCAAATTTTGAATGGGGTTGTGAAGCTCAAAAAAAGACACAAAAGCACCTTAAAATTATCATAAAAGTAGATCTCACGCACTATATTCCAAGTCCACTCATAATAAAGGTTCTTTAATGGCTTCAATGGCTTTCCGTTGCACAAAAGGTTATTTATAACAGAAAAATGTTCTTTTTTTGTTCACTGAAAGTTTCTTTGTGGAACCAAAATGGTTCTTCTATGGCATAGTTGCGAAAAACCTCTTTTGGAACTTTTATTTTTACTGAAGCGTACCGATCAAAATTGAATTTGTTATTTGGTGAAAAACTTGCCATTTCCAACCTAGCTTGGTTTCTTGAGAGTTCAAGAAAAGCAGCAGTGTCTGATTCATGTTTAAATCATATTGTTTCAATGAATTGGTAAGATTCGATTCATAATTTGGTTAGATTCTACTTTATGAATCATGCTGAAAGTTCTTGTTCCAATGAATGATCTTGTCTCAGTGGTGACGATTATCAGTGAATAATAACTTAAGCAATTGCTTTTCTTTAAAAATTCTTCTTTTGTGTTGGAATTATGGTTTGAAACAACATGAGGGTGAGTAAAGGTTGGGATATACACAGCCTTTAAAATCTGAACACAAGGCATCTCACCGACTTTGTAAAGAAAAAAACTAAAAAATCAAACACTTTCCAACTGAGGATCACATACCAGACTTTCATGTTGTTCCGAACACAACAAACTCACACAGAAATATGCTTAGATATGCATAACAGATGAAAACAATATGTTTTAAAATCATCTCAAAATATCGAACATGTTTAATATCTGGATGGAATCAAATCATTATACACTACATAATCTTCCGTGAACCTCCGAATGCCCAAAATATGAAAAAATCTGCAAAAGTCATGTATATTACAGCCTTAAATAATGACCGAATTTTCACTTCTAGGTGAACTATCCCATTAAATGTTTTTAACTGTTATTTCTGCTACTGTCATTGTAAAGAAGAGCGTCCTCATTATGAATAGCACTCGTAATTTCTCTGCCTGGCACTCTAATATTTGTATCAATATCACATTGAACAGCTCAATATGTTTATCTAGCTACCGGAGTGATGTTGGAATGTTTAAAGCTATTCTGCTGTTCTGAATGTACAGAATAGTTTTCATGGTGACAGACTGCCATTGTCATGTTATGTCACAATCAACTGCTGACGAACAAAACCTATAGTGTATATCAATCTATACAAAACGTTTTCGAAAGAATGTATTCAGGAACACCTGCACCAGTCATGTTTATTGGGAATGTCAGTACACTGCATGTATTATTTTACTAATATGAAACACTGGCCTATCTGACTACAGACTTGACCATACACTTGAATGCCCCATTTAGGTTACGGCAGTTGTTAACCTTTTGGCACTGTTGTTATGGTTTGAGTAGAGTTTGAAGACGTCAATATGAGTAGAACAGCGTTTGTTAAAGGCTCCCACACACATACTAAAGGCCACTCCTCCAAGAGTGTTGAATAGATTCACGAGCGCTGTGTGTGTAGCCTCTGTTTCTGCCATCGCCTCTGCATTCATTGAACATTCATTTATGGAAATACTCAGTTTTGAGCACTGCCAAACTCTTGGTTTACGTCAAAGAATCATTTTAGTGAACAGCAAACAGTTAGGCCCAATGTTTTAAAAAAAAAACCCTTGTGATGCCTAAGAGCAAGATTCGAACCGGCGTCACTGGCATCGGAGGCGGAAGCACAAACAAGGACCCCAGCCACTAGCGTAAGTCGCTAGTGTGCCTATTGAAGCCAAGTTACATGTTGAACCTTAAATTAGAGGATTATAAATCGATGTGTAAAACAACTAAAACGCATTTTAAAAATACTTGAAGTGAGCCATTTTTGTTCTGTTCACTGTTTTCGAAGAGATTTCCGAGCACTCACCATGTATCTTTTTTGTCAAACAAACAGATATACTTTGGTAAATATATATTTGCTAATTTTGGTAACAACTTACAAATGTTTCATTTGTTAAAACAGCGTTTATTAATCTTAGTTTGTTAATTTCAACATTTACTAACACTTAAATTTTTGAAATCAAAAGTGGTGTGTTAACATAATGCACTGTGAACTAACAAACAATGAAAAACTATATTTTTATTAACAAACATAAATAGTGTAAATATATTGCTCATAGTTAGTTCATGTTAACTAATGTTAACAAATGAGACTTCATTGCATTCTAATAGCTCCATACATACATAATAGTTTTCTTTACATTTTATGATGGTAAACAATTAATTTAGTTATTAACTCTTTTTTTTTTTAAACTGCCATTATTCGTTAGAGCTGTTAAACAACATAAAATTTTTATAATTTATATGATCTGTAAGATGTGGCAACTTAAATTTTTACATTACTTCAACTCAATTATCAAAATAATTGAAGCAATTTCAACTTTTATTTATAAATTATACAAGATTTTTAAATATAATTTAAGTTGAAATGACTTGTACAGCCACTTTGATGCTTAAAAATCAGCTGAAGTTGAAACAGACGTTTTTTACAGTGTGTGGTTTTTGTGTGTGTAATGCACATATACTCACATAGCCAGACATGTGTCTGATAAATCACAATATCTTCTCTTGCCTGGGGAACAGGAGTAACCTGTGACTTAAAATGGCTTTTAGGTGCAAAACAAAGTCATTAAGCTAGGCATGGTTTCTGTGTGTGTGCATGTCTATGTGTTGTGTGTTAGCTGACCCAGTAATGACAATAAATGATTCAGACATTAATGTGTATATGCTCATGAGAACCAATCTGTCAGGTTTGCATAATCTCTTTGTGATCATGGCCAAGTTTCTGTTTACCAGTCAGCTAAGACATGTCTGTTGTGTGCAGCTTCAGACCTCCCCTGGCTTTTGTTTTTTTGTACCTGTCTCTGTACCCGTGATGTAAACCTGATAGTTTAACCTAGCGTGTGCGTTTGTTTGAGGTTTGGCGGGTTTATATGCTTGTTTTCGCGCTCTGGCTGAATGGGAGCATTGTATCATTGTCTGCACACTGAGGGGCCGTTCACACGAACACATTCTTGCTTTTAAAATGCAGAATTCTTGTGTTAAAAATACAGAATTCATGCTCCAGACACAACCTACGTCTGGTGCAGGAGTGTCCAAACCTGCTCCTGCAGGGCCACTGTCCTGCAGAGTTTAGCTCCAACTTGCCTCAACACACCTGCCTGGAAGTTTCTAGTATGCGAAGTAAGACTTTGATTAGCTTGTTCAGGTGTGTTTAATTGGGGTTGAAGCTAATGCTGCATTCAGTAATTACCCTAATTTCAAGATGACAAAACGTGACATTCTACATCCTCAGACTGGGAATAATGTTTATATGGCAACACTATGATCTAAGTGAATCTGCAGCTTCTCAGCTTACAAGTTGTAATTACGAGTTTGTGAATGCTTTATACGAGTTGAAATCTCGTAGCTAGTGTAATTACAGCATGACGTGAACACAGCTTAAATTCTGCAGGACAGTGGCCCTCCAGGAACAGGATTAGACGCCCCTGTTTGAGGATATGTACAAAAACAATGAAGCATTAAGGCAATATGCGTTCTGTCACTTTAATAAATATTATTATGAAAAATAAGCATGCTTTAGATATACTTAAATATCAGTGCAAACTGAATTTATGATTTCTGACACTTAATTGCATATTATTTACAATTAAAAATGCAGTTAAATTTAAGAGTTATTTTTTTGGGACTTATATACGTCTTTATAAGTATTTACTAACATTGTCTGAAATATCGTTAAAGTGTACTACTAAATGTACTGACAAGCATTTATGGTAAAATATTTCTATTGACCCTTATATATCATGTATTTAAATATATTGGTAATTGTTTAAATAATTAATATTAATGCACTGACTTCAAATGTAAAATCAAATAACAGACTACAGTTAAAATTGTATGAAAATTGTAAAATTGTATTAAAGTACTTTACATGTGCTTAAGTGTACTTCTTTAAAGCCTCAGAAAATATTATTAAACATGTTGATTTAAAATGTAGGCCTACTTTAAAATAAAACTTTTTTTTCTTTAAGTACACTTAAGTGGACTTTTATTTTATTTATATTATATGCATTTTTTTAAGCTATTAAGATTTGAAGTAAAATACAAGTGCACATTCACTTCAGTTAAGCACATTTATTTTTCACCGGGGGAGTTATGAAATTTCTTGACTTGTAGCTGTTATTATTATTGTCCTGCGCTGTGATTTGGATCATTACAGGTGGAATGCAGTGTTACTGCTTCCATTGGAATGGCTTTTGTGAACTTAAAGCTATATAGGAGAATTGCAATGCTCAGATTTGGCTATTTCATAACGCGGGAGACATAATAGAGCTTGGGCAGTTTAATTTTTAATTTAATTTAAGTAGGAAATAAAACAAACAAATGCCAGCATACATGTGAATAGTGTATAGCTCACATGTGATGACAAGTTTCATATTGAAATCTCAGACTTTTAAATGCAGACTTAGTGTGTGACATATGTTCTGGAAGTTCAGAGGAGAGATGTGAGATAATGGGTCGTTTTCCTCAAGATCTGATCATCTAATTATCTGTGCAGGCAAAAGTTCAGAACGTTTTTTACCTTTAAAAATGCGAATGTCTGCTTTGACTGATGGTTCGAAGCTGTTTCTGACATTACTGGCCTTACCTGTCCCGTTGTTGGTCATAGCACCCTAAAGTCTGAGCCTTAACTCAAGATCTTATCAGTTCAAGTTCTCAGCGCACATATCTATTGGAACTGTATACGTGTTAAAGGAAATACTGTATTTGTTTTGACATGTATTTTGTACCCAAGGGAAAGGTTTAAGACCATATATTAATTTAGAAGGTTTAAGACCATATATTAATTTAGAAGGTTTAAGACCATATATTATAGCATACTTTTAAGACCATATATTATAGCATACTTTTAAGACCATATATTAATCTCAGTGTTCTATGATTCAGGGTTATTATCATGAACTAAAATTAAAACATTTTTGTTATTTGAAACAATATAACAGTTTAACTGAAATAAAATAAAAAATATAAAAAGACAACATTTCTTGTTTATTTCACAATAAAACTATATGGAGGTATGTTTGAAAAACAACAAAATTACTCAAAATTAAAGTGAAAACAGAAAATATAAAGATATGATCTAGTTTAAAATATTAACAAACTAGTATAATAACACTGCTGTGAATTGTGTTTGCACTGTGTTGTGCGTATGGGTCGGCGTGAAAGGAGAAGTTTGATAAGAGCTAAAAGGTTTCCAAATACAGCCTGGACCTACAGGAATTCTTTCTGAGAGGCGTATCGATATGATGTCTGAACCGCACATCATACCTTTGTGGCTGGACTGAACACCTGTTTGCATTTCACAAGAGACTTGTGAAATGCAAATTTGTTGGACTCTGTAATGCTGTTAACAGTTTATGTGTGTTATCAGTAAGTGTCTGTGTTTTTCAGGTCCTATGAAATGAAGAGATATATTGCTTTATTTATGAAACTAGAAATATATAGACAGTGTTGGGGGAAGTTACTTTTAAAAGTAATGCTTTACAATATAGCATTACTCCCTAAAAAGTAACTGTTACTTAGTTACTTTTTATGGAATAGTTTTGCGTTACTTTTACTCAGCTGAGCTGGGTTTGCTTGTTTGTTTTTAAAAGCAAAAAATCCTATTTTTGGCAAATGTAAAACCTCTTACATACCAAAAATTAAATGAATAAGCCTCAGGCTGAAGGAAATGCAAACTCATGCCTGTACAGTAGAGGGCGCAGCTCAAACAAACCTTTCAGCTGTGCTGCTATTCTGAATCGCAGAAGAATAAGATGCAGGAGAAGAAAGTTCAACACTCTTACTTCACCAATAAAACATAAAAATGAAACAAATTTGATGTTTAACTAAAGTCATTTTTTTTTTTATTGGTGTGGTTAAATTGGATCATCAAAGTTCAGCTGCAAGGACATTGGTTAATAAAGTGAGATTAAATACATAAAGTATTTTTATGTAATATAATATTTAATTATTCCAGGTTTTCGTAATATTATGATTTTGTATTTCACTGTTTTTGTTCAATACTGAATCTGTTTTTATGCAAGTGAAATGAGTAAATGCATGTTCACGTTTATTCTAGAACTACAATAAGCAATGTTCACACTTACTCCAGATTTTTCTCAACATGGGGACAGGAGAGCTGTCAATAAATGGAAAACCTTGCCTTACTTATTTGAAAAAATAACTCAAATATTTTATTGTAAATTTAAAAGTATAGTGTTACTTTGCTAGTTACTTGAAAAAGTAATCTGATTATGTAACCCGCATTACATACACACTTACCTTTATCGACGAGCGATTCTGCAATTTATTATTTAACTTGCATTCTGAACCTAATGAACCATTTTCCTAAGAACTCTGTTTCTTCGAGTTTTAATCTGTAAAGGCTCCTGGGGCCACCCAGCCTCTTTGAGTATTAGCGGGAATATTTTTTTTCCTAGACTGCCCCTCAGTAATGGCTTGTTTTGACCATGGCAGATTTGAACCAAGGGCAAAATTTGAAATGCAAAGTAGTTTCACCTCAAACTCCCTCAGTCCTCTTTAATCTGGTGTCACTACATGAACAACGATGCAGGAAAAATGGCAACACCTGATGCACATTTTAAGATTTTTTGCATTAAATAAGGCATAATGTGCAGTCAGTGGGTTATTATTTTAAAATGACACCTATCTGGTCACTCTCCCACTAATTACAATAAGGCTTCTTACTACATAAATATATAAATGGGCATGTTACATATTAGCTGAGAGTAATGTGATAGACATTATGCACTTTAGCAATCATTATACAGAAATATTTGAAGATACATATTTCTTTTAAATAGAGATGTATTATATACACAACCATTTAAAGGTGGGGACAGTAAGATTTTTCCAGTTTACAGTAAGATTTTTACTTCAGGTTTTGAAGAATTTAATGTATTTTTATTTACATGTAAACGTAAATGTATTTTTTTTAAGAAATGAATAGTTTTATTCAGCAAAGATCCATTAACTTGATCAAAAGTGATAATAAAGACATATTAAAAAATGTATATTTGAAACAATCTTGAAAAATATTAAGCAGCACTACTGTTTTGAACATTAATCATGTTTCTTGAGCAGCAAATCAGCGTATCAGAATGATTTCTGAAGGATCATGTGACACTGAAGACTGGAGTAATGATGCTGAAAGTTCAGCTTTGATCACAGGAATAAATTACATTCTCAAATATGTTCAAATAGAAAACAGTTATTTAAAATTGCTGTACTTTTACTGTATATTTTCATCAAATAGATGCAGTCTTGTTGAGCATAAGAGACTTTTAAAAATAAATATAAAATAAAATAATATTAATGAATAAAAATTAATGATCCCAAACTTTTGAACGGTAGTGTATTGGTTTTTGGAATAATAAATTCTTCCTCTCTTTCTCTTCAGTGGCGATGTGCACAGGCACTCAGAACTTGTTGAGTGTGACAGGAACCTCTGAAGTACAGTACAAGCTCATGAAGGAGATGTACACGGGCTGCCAGATTGTCATAGGAAACCTGGAGATCACACAGATGGAGCACAACCGTGATTTCTCATTTCTACAGGTGGGGAAAACAGACCACGTTTGTAGGATTTAAGCAATAGATCTGCTATGATGCAAAAATAAGGGCCCATGTCTGAGTGTGTTGTATATCTATTATGTTTCATTTTATAAATTTGCAACCCAATCCCTCTTCACAGTCTATCCGTGAGGTAACAGGGTACATCCTCATCGCTATAAACCAGTTCGGACGTTTACCGCTGGAACAGCTGAGAGTCATCCGAGGGACGTCTCTTTACGAAGATCGGTTTGCTCTTGCCGTCCTCGTCAACTACCAGAAAGATGGAGTGTATGGACTAAAGGAGCTGGGCCTCACGCACTTGACAGGTGCGTTAACACATCATTGACAGTTGACACGTTCTCACCCACAGAAACACATATGTCAAAACACCCACGCAGTCTCCATGGCAACAAGACAGGAGGGTGTGGTATAGAAGAGTGAGTCAACGGACAGAAAAAGATTTTTATGTGTCTGTGTGTGTGGTTTATTAAAAGAATCGTTCAACCACAGGCGAGCATTCTCTCATCACAAACCCAAACCTGGAGCGACACGTTCTTGTGACTATCTTGAGTACCTCGTAGATTGTAGGAAAATCCTATATGACATTGTTCCTATGAAAAATTCCAGGAGATTGGCGTTAGATGGCTACAGTTAGGCTAGAGCATGTCCCGATCTGCTTCAGCAAACACGACATGTCAAATGTGAAATACAATCCACGTACTTTTATCTTTCCATTGTGCGACTCTGAGTGTGTGAATCAATGAACATGTTTGTCATCCTTTCCAATGCCCTTCCTTTAACCTCTTCCATTGTGACTCAAAGTGTAAAATCAATATGAGTGTTACTTATTTTTAAGCTGAGCACAGTTGTACATTTGTAATGTTTGATTATTCCTAGGTGTTTTTCAAAATCTCTAAGTACATAATTTGTTATGTACTATTTGTACTAAGAAATTAAAGGGTTAGTTCACCCAAAAATTAAAATTCTGTCATTAATTACTCACCCTCATGTCTTTCCACACCCATAAAACCTTTGTTCATCTTTGGGACACAAATTAAGATATTTTTGTTGAGCTGTCTGGCTTCCGATAGACTGCAATGTTATTACCAATTTCAAGGCACAGAAAGGTAGTAAAGACATCATTAAAATAGTCCATGTGACTACAGTGGTTCAACCTTAATGTTATGATGAACGCCGGCTCAGTATTGGCCAGTTCCTCTCACGCATGCGTCATGCTGCTCATGTGTACGGCGTCGCTCAATACTGAGCCGCCGTTTTGACGTAGAAGCGCTCACGGTGTTTACAATGTAAACAGCATAGGAGGCTGACAGGGAAGAGAAGAAATTGTTGAATAAAGTAGTCATCATCATAACAGTTTATTAAGGTTGACTTTTTAACTTTTTGACTATTTTAACGATGTCTTTACTACCTTTCTGTGCCTTGAAAGTGGTAATAACATTGCAGTCTATTGGAGGCCAGACAGCTTACAGATTTCATCAAAAATATCTTAATTTGTGTCCCGAAGATGAACGAAGAGCTTACGGGTGTGGAACGACATGAGGTTGAGTAATTACTGACAGAAATGTTCGTTTTTGGGAGAGAGATGTATAACCAATTTGAACGCCCTGACAATCACCTAACAAAACCTTAGTAAACATTTATAAAACCCTTGTATTGTGGCAGTGACTTTTACACGGAGAAGCACTGCTCAAATTGTCTTCAGGAAATCTGGTCAAATCAAAATCTATCCTTTGTAAAATCTCTTCCTGTTCATTTTTATTTTCTCCGGAGAGTTTAGAGAATAATATTCTACATTTGAACTTATCTTCTGTCTTTGATATTTCTATGTTTCTCATATTTATTATGATCTACAGAGATCCTGGAGGGTGGAGTGCAGATCATCCAGAATAAATTCTTGAGCTATGCGCCACAGATTAACTGGTTAGATATTGTGAAAGACAGTGGAGTAGAAGTCATCATCAAAGACAATGGACCAGAACGTAAGGAGACAATAATATATGCACACACATATGTATGTATAATATATATATGTTTTTTTTTTTTTGAAGAAGAAGTCTCTTGCTCACCAAGGCTACATTTATATGATCAAAAATACTATGAAATTTGTAAAATATTACAATTTAAAATAACTATTTTCTATTTCAATATATTTTAAAATGTAGTCTATTCCTGTGATGCGAAGCTGAATTTTCAGGATCATTACTCCAGTTTTCAGTGTCAACATGCTGATTTCCTTCTCAAGAAACATTTCATATTATTATCAATGTTGAAAACAGTTGTTGCTTAATGTTTTCATGGAAACCATAATACCGTTTCATTATTTTTAGAGTTTTTTTTCTGAATAAACAGTTGAAAATACCAGCATGTATTTGAAATAGAAATCTTTTGTAATATTATAAATGCCTTTGTTGTCACTTTTGTTCAGTTTATCCTTGCTGAATAAAAACATTAATTACTTTCAAAACAAAAGTGTTATTGATCACAACCTTTGGAATTGTAGTTTATATATTTTTTCTTATGGAAATTGATAAATTATAATGCATTTTTTGTTTAGTTCCCTGTCATGAGTCTTGTGGGAGTCGGTGTTGGGGTCCAGGAAATGACAGTTGTCAAATCTGTAAGTCTCTGGAAACACACACACACACACACACACACTCACACACACTGGTTTCAATGTTTTATCGGGACTTCCTATATATGTGATTTTTAGACTGAACAAACTGTATATTCTACCCCCTACTCCTAAACCTATCCATCACAGAAAATTTTCTTCATTTATAGATTTTCAAAACACTTAATTTAGTTTGATTTATAAGCTGTTTTCCTCATGGGGACCAAAAAAAATAGGAGTGTTGTGTTTTCATTTTTTATGGGGACATTCCATAGGCATAATGGTTTTTATACTGTACAAACTGTATATTCTGTCCCCCTACACTACCTCTACCCCTAAACCTACCCATCACAGAAAATGTTCTGCTATTTTAGATTTTCAAAAAAGATTATTCTGTATGATTTATAAGCTTGTTTCCTCACTTGGACCAAAAAAATGTCCCCACAAGATCAAAATTTACTAGTATTACTATACCTGTTGGGACATTTGGTCCCCATAACGTAGGGAATACCCACACACACACACACGCAGAAAGTGAGTCACTCACTTTTTTCTCACTTTGTCTTTACTTCATTGGTCTAAAATTCAAACTGGTCCTCAGAAAGATATCTACACACACATACACATCATAGTGAGGACAGTGCATAGACTTCCATTGTCCAGTCAATGTTTAAATGGGGACATTGCATGGACTTGCATTTTTTTTATAAACAGCTAGTTATAAATACTACAAACTAACCTTACCATACACCCTAACCCTAACAGAAAACATTCTGCATTTGTACTGTTTAGAATATCTTTATTTGCTTTATTTTTATGCTGTTTTTACAAATGAGGACATCCCAAAAACTAGGTTCTGTCAGGTTTAGCTCACTTCTGGGTACAAATTTGTCCCCAAAATATACCCCAAAATAAAGTAGTTACACACACACACACTCACACACACTGCTCACTTCCTCTCCCGTTCTCAGTGACGAAGACAGTGTGTGCGCCGCAGTGTAACGGCCGCTGTTTTGGACGCAGCCCCAGCGAGTGCTGTCACATAGAGTGTGCCGGGGGCTGCACCGGACCCCTCGACACCAACTGCTTTGTATGTTCAACAAACTCTCATCAGTTTTTCATCATGTATCACTCTACAATAACAACTTCACTTTATTTGCTTTGAAATGACTATGTATGTGTTCACAGGCCTGCAGAAATTTTAACAACTCGGGGTCGTGTGTGCCGCAGTGTCCCCAGGCTCTCATTTATAATAAAGTGACGTTCAAACTGGAACCGAATCCTAATGCAAAATACCAGTTCGGCACCATGTGTGTATCACATTGTCCTAGTAAGTGATTTCTTTGTTATTTCATGGGTTACGGAGTGTGTTTACCTGTAGCCAAATGGCAAAACGGAATATCCCACACTCTCAACTCCTAAACATGGTGTAATCTAATTGTCTGACTTCCTGCCTTTATACTTATTTGCTCTGTTCTCTTGTTCTGCAGCTAACTTTGTTGTAGATGGCAGTTCATGTGTTAGCAGCTGTCCAGCAGACAAGATGGAGGTGGATAAAAAGGGGATGAAAAGATGTGAGCCTTGCGGGGGTCTCTGTCCAAAAGGTAACATGCACACCTTTGTTTACCTAGTTATCTTCAATGGGAACATATTGGCTTTTGTTGTTTTTATACTTTCAGTCAAAAGTTTTGACTGTAGTCCTCTTATGCTCACCAAGGCTCCATTTATTTGATCAAAAACACAGTGAAATGTTATTACAATTTAAAAGAATTGTATTCTATGCTAATATATTTTAAAATGTAATTTATTCCTGTGATCAAAGCTGAATTTTCAGCAGCATTACTCCAGTTTTCAGTGTCACATGATCCTTCAGAAATCATTTTAATATGCTGATTTAGTGCTTAAGAAACATTTCTAATTATTGTCAATGTTGAATTATTTTTTGTGGAATCACACTATCTTTTGTGATTTTTGTGATACACTATCATTAAAAAGGTTTGGGGTAAGATAAAGCAAAGGGGCATTAAATTGATCAAAAGTGACAGTAAAGACATTTAAAATGTTAAAAAATATATAAATCCTATTAAATAAATAAATGCTGTTCTTCTGATTCATCAAAGATCATCAAAAACATTGATGATAAAAAAAAAGCATGATTAGTAGTATTTGAGTACCAATATGAATTAATGATAATTAAGCACCAACACAGCAAATTAGAATGACCTCTGAAGGATCATGTGACCCTGAAGACTGGAGTAATTATGCTTTAACATCACAGGAATAAATTACATTTTAAAATATATTCAAATGGAAAGCAATCCTTTTACACTGTAGTAATACTTTTTTCACAATATTACTGTTTTAACAGTATTTTTAATCAAATAAATGCAGCCTTAGTGAGTATAAGAGACTTTAAAAACTTCTCATTCCAAACTACAGACTTCCTCCAACCCAACCCTTAAAAAGCATTTATTTTACAAGCAAAAATCTCTATAACTCATAACTATGAGCGATTTACTGAATGTGTGGCACTCCTGTTCATTCCAGTTGCATTTCTTGGTATTTTTATTAAAAGTTGCATCACTGTCCATCGTGAAACAAGCACAATCTCCTTTATGTCCATCTTGGTGTGTTCTCAATCTTAACCGCGTTTATTGTTTTCTTTCTTTTCTTTGTGCAGCATGTCTTGGCACTGGTACACCTTCCAGACAGACCGTAGACTCACAGAACATCGACAGCTTCATAAACTGCACTAAGATTCAGGGAAGCCTGCATTTCCTCGTAACAGGAATTGGAGGGTGAGTGGGAGAAACGTCTTGGGAAATTTCAAGCATTTCTTGTTTAAAGTAAATCTTCTGAAATTAAATGTGTCAACTTTAATTTTAAAATCAGTTGTGGTCAAGATTTTTACTGTGCACGATTTCCAAACGTGCTGTAATTTGGGGGCTCGTCCGGGATCCCTATCTAATATGTTACGTCTCTCGTTAATTAGATCTTTAATTGTCTAGGAATGTTAGACATAACAAAAATGGTTGCAGGTATGTGTGATGACAGTATCGGAAACGGCGAAAGACTGAATCCAATTAGAAAATATTGTTTAATTGTGTTTATTAATTACATATACGCTAACTGTAAAGAAAATGTTTAAAATGTCATCACCATCATTCCACCACAGAGTTTTATTAAACAATAGGGGCTTTCGCACTGAATAGTACTCAGTTATAGGATATAGCCACTAGGATAATTCCCAGAGAACTAATTTCTCCCCCGGGCCGTGTTCCTGTTTGCATTCGCACCGGAACGAGGAACCCTGAAGCAACCGACAGAGGCGTCTTTAAGCAGCACAGCCGTGATCGGTCGAGTCATGGGTTTCTTGATAACGGAAATGGAATGTAAATCCATAATAATTTAATAATCGCTGTTTTCCATTTTAGTGAAGTAAATATGTCTACACAGCTTTTTAAAAATGCAGGGTGCCGGTGTTTGACATACATTTGACCAATCAGCATACGCTTACGTCACTGATAGTTCCTATAGTGCTGGTTTAGACCCTACTCTGAAGTAGGAGCTCATTTAGCTCCCCCAAAAGGAGTTCCTAGAACTAAAATCGTTCCTAGTTACTGCGGTGCGAACACAGGAAAATCTGAGTACTTCAGCCAAAAGATCAACGAACTGTGAAAGGGTTCCTCCGGTGCGAAAGCCTCTTATATGTCATTTGTGAAGCCTGGTGGTTGAAATATTAATGACAAAAATGAGTTGTCCTTTCTGTTGGAAATTAAACAAGTGACAGTGTGAAAGGTGTTTTTAATTTTTATTTAAGGGAGTTTTTTCACAGGGCCAAAGTGCCTATAGTTGAATGGTTCATCTGACATGTCTCTCTTTCATCCACAGTGACAGTTACAAAAATATTAGTGCTCTTGATCCAAAGAAACTGAAGATTTTCAACACTGTCAGAGAGATCACAGGTGTGTGTGTCTCTGCATGTATTTTTGCCATTTCTTTTTCTCTGTACACTGTCTAACTCACCCTTCTGTCCGCTTGATAGACATTCTGAGTATTCAGTCTTGGCCCGAAGAGTTGCAAGATCTTTCTGTCTTCTCAAATCTAGCAACAATACAAGGACGAACACTGTACAGGTGAGCATAAAGCCTGTCCTTTGTCTCCTTATTTCTTAACACTTAAATGCATCGGCGTAAACCTAGCATTAATATTATTACTAGTAATATGTGCACTGTTTGTACTACGAACAAGAACTATACTTCAAATTGTTCAACTTGTGGAGAGGTGTGCTATCACTTTTCTTTTTTTATTTTCTTTTTTTTAAATTCAGCTTTATTTTAATTTTCTTAAAGACAACATACACGCACAATGGCACCAAAAGATACAGAATACAGGATAAATAACTCCTCAAACCAGTACCATTGTTCATGCTGCTTGAGCAACCCTGCATTGCAATAATTGTAGAAGGTTTCTTCAAGTGCTTTACAAACAAAAACATTTTGTGCATGAGCAACAGAACAGAAATTAAAATAATGTATATATAATCAGACAGTTTGATTAAAGGAGATGTGAATCAATATATCAGCCCACCTGTAGGAACAGTTTTATTGGTTTCCAAATCTTAATGAAAATAGATAATGCTATCACTTTCCAAAGAGATAGGATTCAGCTAGCCAACAATTAAACCGTTTTTTTAAAGTGAGAGGAAATGTGTTGTATGTATCGGATCAGAATATGTTGGTGGCCTTTTTTGACTTGGACCAGGAAGAAACCACTTAGCAACAGCCTAGCAACCATTTAGAATCAGTGATATTTTAGTAGCCTATTATTTGTTTACTTTATAGTATTTATTAATATATTGTATTCGATTTGTTTTATTAGCTTTTGGTTTTTTATATTTCTTTTTAGTGGTAGCTAATTTTTTTATATTGTTTTTTTTTTTTGTAATTTTTTAGTACTTAAACGTATTTTATTTCAGTTATTTGCCAAGGCAACATTTTTAATTTTCATTATAAAAAAAAGTATTAATATTTATATTTTACTTCAACTTTGTTTTAATCAACATTTTAGTTTTCATTTTAGTTTATGTTTTAGTATTGCACAGAACACCCTGCACATACCAACCAACTTGCTGTGGTTTTTTATGGGCAATCACCAGTCAAAGCAGAAAAAAATTTTATTATTATACCATAATTGTTGCCTGACATTTCTAGACGTCATGTAATATTCTTATTCATTTTCATGCTCCTGTCTTGTTCTGCCTCCAGAGGAGTAAGCTCTAAGAGGTAGGATTGTGTGTTTAGCTTTTAGATTACACTACTCCTTTTCTCTCTTTACGTGATTGCTCTATTTATTCATATATAAATCATTAAAATCTCACATTTTGCATTGATTAAAAGTGTTCAGCTCAGTGGTGTGGTATTTCTAAGCTTCAGATTGGTGGTGGGAAATCCTGCACGGGGAACATGGAAACTTATCTGTCGAAAAAGCTCATTTACAATGTTGATTTCACCTAATCACCAGGAATAAAGCTCTTGAGATGTTGTTTGAACAATATGTGTAGAGTCTTCATGAAAGTAGATGGGAGCAATGTAATTTTTTGATATTTGATCCTCAGCTACCCCATTGCAGCAGTTTTGTGTTAGGATTTTAATAAAGAGTCTTAAAGTTAACATGAAATGCTGTTCACATCCCATTTTACTTACTTACCTGACATTCCCATTCAAAAGTTTGAAGTCAGTAAGATTTTTTTTTAAATAAATAAATGAATACTTTTATTCAGCAAGGACGCATTAAATTGATCACAAGTGAGAGTGAATACATTCATATTGTGACAAAATATTTCTATTTCAAATAAATACTGTTCTTTTGAACTTTATATTCATCAAAGAATCCAGGAAGAAAAAAAGGTGTCATGGTTTCCACAAAAATATTAAGCAACATAACTGTTTGCAATATTGATAATAATCAGAAATGTTTCTTCATCATCTTGGAATGATTTCTGAAGGATCATGCGGCACAGACAACTTGAGTAAAAGCTGCTGAAGATTTCGCTAAATTAAAGAGTTATTATTTTGTAATAATTGTAATAATATTTCACAATATTATGACCGAATAACTTACTAACTGACATATTTAGGATATTCAATGGGACTTGATTTTCTATATTGGGAATCTATAGTCTTTTACATTTCTTCTTTAGAATCATGTGCACCAATAAATTATGCACAATGAAACCAGCAACATGTATTAAGCAAGTAAATGGGGTCAGGTCATTTCTTGTTAACTTTAAGTACCATGTAATTTATTTGTCTTTTATCTTTTAAATGACATTTCCACTCGTCTCAGGGGTTACTCGCTTTTGGTGATGAAGATTCCAACGCTGAAGTCCCTGGGTCTTCGCTCTCTCAAGAGAATTGGTGATGGAGGCATCTACATTACAGGAAACAAGCAGCTCTGCTATCACCACACAGTTAACTGGACACGTCTGTTCGGGACCGGTCCCAGGGCCGTGCGCCGCCAGAAGTCCCTCGACATTAAAGAGAACCACCCACAAGAGCAATGCAGTGAGTACATGTGGTGTATTACCAAAATTAGTTTTTCACTATTGATTAGTTGTGGGTTGTCGAATGACTAGTTAACAGTGGTGTGGCAAGATTTAAAAGTGATGAGTATTCTCGTAGAGGTGAAAAGCTGTCACGCGATATTGCCTTGATGGAGTGTGAGGGAGAAATTAGCATGCAATATGCCACTGCTACGTTTACATTATGCCTCCACATATAGAAATAAAAACCATTTATTTCAGTTGTATAACGGCCGCTTCAGTCCCATCCAACACAAGCTGCAGATTCATACATAGTGCAACAGGAATCACAGTTCACTAATCACGTGGCGAGATGACTGACAAGCCCATGGCAGAGGATTCGTTCCACAACAGAGATGAGCTTAAGCATCTGATAGTATCTGATAGTTTAAGTATCTGATCTTACAGAATGCGCGCTCAGCACCAGTGCTCCCTATTCACAGAGTACGTGCGATGGCAAAATCGAAAGCGAAAGTAAACCGCGAATACGCCTTCAAATGCGAATTCAATACCCCATATTTTAAAGGCTAATCCCTGATGCATGCAAATATCTCCCAATATGTAAGCTATTTTAGGCTGGGCTGTGTATTTGTAACCATCTCTCAACTCTGTATCATGCTTGAAGAAAAAATTGGTCTCTATTTGCTCTCAATATTGAGAGAGTACTTTGATTATGGTTGCAAGACTAAGAGAAACTATTATTCATTTGTATGGTAACACTTTACAATAAGGTTTCATTAGTTAACTACTTTAATCATAAACTAAGAAAGAATAATACTTCTACAGCATTTATTAATCTTAGATAATGATTATTTCGACATTTACTAATACATTATTATAAACACAAATTGTATTTGTTAATGCACTGTGAACTATCATGAACTAACAATGAATGGCTGTATTTTTATTAACTAACATTTAACAAAGATTAATAAATACTGTCGCAAATGTATTGCTCATTGTTAGTTCATGTTAGTTAATACATTAGCTAATGTTAACCAATGAGACCTAATTGTAAACTGTTACCATTTTTATGTATACTGTTTTTATTTCTATGATCAATTTGTGGAAAGGAGTTCAGTTAGGTCAAAAGTTATAGAAGCTCATAAATCATGTACAATTCTAAGGTCTGAAGAGACTCTTGTGAAATCATACAGGAGAAGCCTGTCAGTTGAGTCTGTGACAAAACGTTTTACAGTGCTTAAGTATGGTTGTCTTTTACTGCATATGATAAATCATACTCAGAAGGCAGGACTGAAATGACATTTATTACAAGATGAATAAAACATTTCAAATGCACCTGCAGACTTGTCATGTATTTCGTTATTTAGGATTTCTTAAAAATACTGTGTAAAGATCTCGTGTCCTCAATCTCATGTCTCGTCACACCCCTACTAGTATATCATTGGAAAGTGTTTGTCACCATAAAATCAAAATGGACAATTCAATTTTTTTATGAAATATTGTAGTATTGATTTTAAATGATTTATCATTATTTTTGAAAAATGTTGTTCTCTCGTAAACTTTAATCCAAATATGGTCCCCTCCCTCTTGCAACGACATCTATTCTCTTAAGACGTGTTTACTGGCATGAGGACGGGGCAACCTGTCACTCAAATGAGATTGACCAATAGCAAACAACAATCCAATCAATTCCTGACTGACAAAATCAAGTTCCGCCCCAAACATTTTTTCTTGTTTGAGAAGCTGTTTCACTCTTATATATGTCACAGTAGGGAAGAAAAGTTTCTGTTTCATGCTGACTTTAAGTCGGACTGTGGCATGAATTTATCGTTCTATTGCAGAGGGTTCGAACATGCAATAATTTGCTTATTAAATGTAGAAAAAATGAAAAATCCTAAAAATATTAAATACACGTCATTGAATTGAATATATATTAATAAATATTAAATAAATTTAACACTAACTCATTACTGACTATTTAAAATATAAAAAGAAAATCTCATATTCAGTATTGCTGTGTGTTTGTTTGTAGTTGAAGAAGGGCATGTGTGTGATCCCTTGTGTTCATCTGAGGGCTGCTGGGGTCCTGGACCCAATCAGTGTCTGTCCTGCAAGAACTACAGCAGAGGAGGAACATGTGTACCCCACTGCAACTTCCTGTCTGGGTCAGTATAGGACATGTCTCTCATTCTGCACCATACTTCCCTAGTATACTGCGGACATAAATCATTGTATTGTTTTGCATGCACCTTCATTGTAACTGTTAAAAAATGCATGACATATGTGCTCGTAACATTTCTGATGTCAAAGAGCCTGCAGAAGTTGTGATATTTCCTGTCTATGAACATATTGAGAAATCAACGTTCACAAGAATGTCTCTGGAATGAACATTTAATGTTGAAATAGTGCTTAGAAATGGTTGACTCCCTGGGCACTGAACTAGGGAGTGGATTGAAACACACCCAAAGTGTCTTTTTGAAGTGTGTGTGTTGTAGATAAGAACACAATATATGATTTTGTACTGTGAGAAAATGGATTTTCTGAAGAGATGACCTCTGACCTCTCCATAGTGAAAAACGAGAGTTTGCAGGACCTAAAGGAGAATGTATGCCTTGTCACCAGGAGTGTGCGGTGCAGCACAACAAACACACCTGCAAAGGACCGGTAATCTATTGTTCGATAGAATGTCACTCGCTTTTTGCACGGATTGTTTGATTTATTAAATCATCTCTCTATCTCATTTGTCCTGCAGGGTGCTGATGAGTGTGAAGCATGTGTGCATTTGCAGGATGGGCCGTACTGCGTGTCCTCGTGTCCAGAGGGGGTTCAGGGGGAAAATGGGCTCATCATTTATAAGTTCTCCAGTGGCCAGCACAAATGCCAACCATGCCATGCCAACTGCACCCTGGGGTGAGAATTTCAAATAAAATACTCCAATAAATAAGCTTAATTTTAATGCACATTTTATAGCTTTTACCCAAAATATTCAGTTTGCCTGGGGATGATAAAATGAAAAAAATACATAGACAGAAAATGAGGAAACATATATCTAGAAACTAGAATATCATAGAGACTCGGGAGTGTTGGAATTTTTTGACTTAGGCCAGTAAGAAAATGCCCTGACAACCACCTAGTTACGCCCTAGCAACGACTCTTGCACTTATGAATGCAATCAGAATGCAGTTTTCTTTAAAAAAATAAGGCTTGTTTTTGAACTCTGAGATATTTATTTTGAATTAATATAAGATGTAGTGAAAGAATTCTTTCATGCTCACCAAATATACAGTATAACAGTAATATTGTGAAATGTTTTTACTCTTTAAAATAACTGTTTTCTATATGAATATATTTTAAAAATGTAATTTATTCCTGTGATGCAAAGCTGAATTTTCAGCATCATTACTCCAGTCTTCAGTGTCACATGATCCTTCAGAAATCATTCTAATATGCTGATTTGCTGCTCAGGAAACATTTCTTATTATTATCAATGATGAAAACAGTTGCAGTGCTATTTTTGTTGAAGCGTCATACTTTTGCTTTTAATGAAAAGAAGCCCCATTTATTTGAAACAAAAATCTTTTGCTTGATAAAAGTATGAATTTCTTTTAAAGAAAATATCTTACTCACCCCAAACTGGAATGGTTGTGTATGTCATTAGAATTATTTTTGCTATCAATTAATTCTCTATATTTTCTGTCCCAAGATGTTTGGGTCCAGGTGAGAACGATTGCGTGGATTCCTCCAGGTCGGTTGCCAGGTAAGTGTCCCCTCCTGCTGGTGTGATGCATCACCTGCAGTTGCCAGTCAGCGTGTAATTGTGTAAACATGTTGTGTTGCAGCTTGCCGGTGACAGCAATAGTGCTGAGCGTTATATTCGGGGTGATGGTCGCATTCTCAGTGTTTGTGCTGAGTGTTCTTTATCGCAGAAGTGTTGCCATCCGCCAAAAACGTGCCATGAGGAGATATCTGCAAAGTGGAGAGGTGTGTAGTCAAAATGTATTCAACAAATTGAATTTTTGAAGCATTTTGGAGTTTTATAACGTTTTAAAATGCATTTAGAGTTTTGAACCACTGGATCCCGGAGAGAAAGGAGTGAAAGTTCATGCTCGGATTTTGAGAGGGTCTGAACTACGAAAGATCAAACCTGTTGGCTCTGGAGTGTTTGGCACCGTGCACAAGGTACTGATGTCATTACATGAGCTCATACTGAAACCAGACAATAACTCGTATAAGTTACGGAGCTATTTCCCAAAGGTGTTCTCGTAATACTTTGTTTTTCTTTCTTATTTTGGCTCTCTTGCTGTTTCTTCATGCATATTTGTCTTTTTTTCTCATTTGTTTCTTCACAGGGAGTTTGGATACCAGAGGGAGACACAGTAAAGATTCCAGTGGCTATCAAGACTATCCAAGACCGTACAGGACGACAGACCTTTCAGGAAGTTACAGATGTAAGATATACTCACACAAACACACACACACACACACACACACACACAGGTTTGTTTTGGTATCAAAGTGAGGACATTGCATAGGCGTAATGGTTTTTATACTGTACAAACTGTACATTCTCTCCTCCTACACTAACCCGACTCCTAAACCTACCAATCACAGAAAACTTTCTGCATTTTTACATTTTTAATAAAACATTGCTAGTATGTTTTGAAATGTCCCCATAAAGCATGTTTATGTCGTAATACCAGTGTAATACCCATGTCATTATACAAATTTGTGTTCTCATAAATCATGAAAACAATCACACACACACACACACACACACACACACACACACACACACAGCCTATATATATATAACGCCACAGTTCAAAAGCTTGGTGCTAGTAAGATTTTTTTGTTTTTAAAGAAATCAGTACTTTTATTCTGCAAAGATGCATTGATGAAACAGCAAAAACAGTTATAATGTTACAAAATCTTTCTGTTTCTAATAAATGCTGTTCTATTAATCAAAGAATACAAAAAAAACAAAGATTATTAAGGTTATTGAATAACAAATTAAATTTTCAATATTGATAACAATATGAAATGTTTCTTGATCATCAAATCGGCATATTAGAATGATTTCTGAAGGGTCATGTGACTGGAGTAATGATGCTGAAAAAAAGATTTCGCCATCACAATTACAGTAAATTACATTTAAAAAAAATCAAATAGATCATTTGATTTGTAATAATATTTCAAATATTATTAAAATATAAAGGAATTATTTTCTATTTTAATTCATTTTCTGGAAAATGTACTCTGTTTTTGATTAAATAAATGCATCCTTGTTGAGACTTACTTCAAAAACATTTAAAAATCATACCAACCCTAAACTTTTGAATTGAAGTGTACATTCAGAAGTTTTAATTTAAAAAATGGCTATTAATACGTATTACTCTGTCAGAACGTTAACCATTCATTAACATCTTTTACGTGACAACAAAATAAAGGCATTCAAAAACAGCGGACACACAAAATGAATGATTTCTTTTCTGTCTTGCAGCATATGTTGGCTATGGGGAGTTTGGACCACCCGTATATAGTGCGGCTCTTAGGCATCTGTCCGGGGCCCAGTCTGCAGCTGATCACTCAGCTCAGTCCGCAGGGGTCGCTGCTGGAGCACATCCGGCAGCGCAGAGAGGGACTCAACCCTCAGAGACTGCTCAACTGGTGTGTGCAGATTGCCAAGGTGAGAGGGACAGAAATTCTGGCTATGCGTTTAGGGTTATTCAGGTATTCAGATCATTTCAAACCCACTTAAAAGACAAATTAAAGTCTTTCCTCACTTGCTCCCTCCAAGGGTATGTACTATCTAGAGGAGCAGAGAATGGTCCACAGGAACCTGGCTGCCCGCAACATTCTGCTCAAGAGTGACTTTATAGTTCAAATAGCTGATTATGGCATCGCTGACCTCCTTTACCCTGATGACAAGAAATACTTCTTCAATGAAATTAAGGTAAAGCTGACTTCCAAGGTTCCAAAGTTTGCAATAATAAAGATTTTTTGGTAACACTTTACAATAAGGTTAATTTGGTAACATTAGTTAAAGTATTAACTAACATTAACTAACAATGACCAATACATTTGTTACAGTATTTATTTATTAATCTTTGTCAACATTAGTTGATCAATATATGTTCATTGTTTGTTCATGTTTGTTCACGGCGCATTAACTAATGTTAACAATTACAAATTTTAATAATGTTTTAGTAAATGCTGAAATTAACTTTTCATTATTAGTTCATGTTAACTCATGTATTTAACTAATGAAACCTTATTTTAAAGTGTTACCGATTTTTTTTAAATGTTTTTGAAAGTCTTATGCTCACCAAAGCTACATTTATTTGATAAAGTATACAATAAAATCAGTAATATTGGGAAGTATTTTTAAAATTTAAAATATGTTTTCTCAAAAAACATTTCTTTTTATTATCAATGTTGAGAAAAGTTGTGCTTCTTAATATTTTTGTGGAACTGTGATAGACTACCATTCAAAAGATTAGAAAAAAAATTAAAGATAAGTAAGATAAGAAAAATAATAAAAAAATAATACTGTTATTCAGAAAGGATGCATTAAATTGATCAAAATTGACAGTTACGAAAGTAACTGTTTTGAACTTTGTTCATTAAAGAATCCTGAAAAAAATGATTACATTTTCCACAAAAAAAGAAGCAGCAAAACTGTTTTCAACATTGATAATAATAACAAATGTTACTTGAGCAGCAAATCAGCACATTAGAATGATTACTGAAGGATCATGTTCTGAAGAATCATGTGGACTGTATTTTTGATCAAAAAGATGCCTTGCTGAGCATAAGAGACTTCTTTCATAAAAGACTTTCTTTTTAAAAACTGACGCTGACTTTTTTCCTAATATTTGTAACTCCTAGACGCCAATTAAGTGGATGGCCCTCGAAAGCATCTTGTTCCGCAGATACACACACCAGAGTGATGTATGGAGCTATGGTGAGTCCATGAGTTGCAAGATAAAATGACAGTGTAAAATAGTGCACTTTGGAGCTGGAGATTCAATAAAAGACACTCTATCTCTAGGTGTGACAGTCTGGGAAATGATGTCATATGGGGCAGAGCCTTACTCTGCTATGCGACCACAAGAAGTACCTGATCTGTTAGAGAAAGGGGAACGCCTTTCTCAACCTCAGATCTGCACCATCGATGTCTACATGGTCATGGTCAAATGTGAGTCTTCCTATAGCCCACAATTAACGTGGATCATGTAATTGCGCTTGCTTATTTCCCCTATTTTTACATTTAATGCCATCTCATACACACTTAAAGTGAATTTTTAAAAACACAAATTATTTAATAACATTTTTAATGTAATTCTTAGCAAATATTAAAGTTAATATCCATTTTGATTCTGTACATAATAATGTTGTGACTCTTAAATTCACTTTGCTTTTTGAAAATATTATTTTAATCTATATAATGTTATATAATCTATATGAACAAACAATGAATAACTGTATTTTCATTAACTAACATTAACAAAGATTAGTAAATATAGTAACAAATGTTTTGCTCATGGTTAGTTCATGTTAGTTAATACATTAACTAATGTTTAACTAATGAACCTTATTGTAAAGCGTTACCATATATATATATATATATATATATATATATATATATATACAGCTCTGGAAAAAATTAAGAGACCACTGCATATTTTTTGTTATTTTGACCAGTTGTTGCTTTTGGCAAATAAATGCTCTAAATTACAATATTTTTATTTGGAATTTGGGAAAAATGTCAGTAGTTTATAGAATAAAACAAAAATGTTAATTTTACCCAAACACATACCTATAAATAGTAAACGCAGAGAAACTGATAATTTTGCAGTGGTCTCTTAATTTTTTCCAGAGCTGTATATATATATATATATATATATATATATATAGGGCCTAGCTGCATCATTACTCCAGTCTCCAATTTCTTTGTTGCTCGAGAAATTTTAGAACGGCCAGTTTATTGGTTATTGGCCATTAGATGAAAAGAATTATTGGTCTGTAATTCTGTATCACTCTGAATATTTATATATCGGTTCATTCCTAACGCAAATGTTTAAACAGGTTGGATGATTGATGAAAATGTTCGGCCAACTTTCAAGGAGCTAGCCAATGAGTTCACCCGAATGGCCAGAGACCCTTCTCGGTATCTTGTCATCAAAGTAAGGCTAACGAACAGAGAACTTCATTGATTACTGGTTGCAGCTTACATGTCAGATCATAGAGTGTTTGGATGACTGTTGTTAATTGATGTTCCACCACTAGGAGGAGTACAGAGCTCCTGACTCGGCCTCGGATGAGTCGCATCAGAGAGGAACTGAGATGGATATTCTAGGGGTGGCCCTGGAGGACCAGGAAGATGAAGTCTCGGAAGATGCAATAGACATGCAACGCTATGTAGCGCCATCTAGAAGCGTATCTAGACTGCGTATAGATTCTTATCGGGTGGGTTATATAATATTGTATTATAATATTGACCGTGATCAATACACAAAAAAATACATTATTCTGATAATATACACTACTTTTCAAAAATTTGGGGTAAGATTTTTGAATGTTTTTGAAAGAAGATTCTTATGCTCAGTAAAGCATTAATTTGATCAAAAAATACAGCGAAAACAGGAATATTGTGAAATATTATTACTATTTAAATTGACTGTTTTCTATTTTTTATATATTTTAAGATGTAATTTATTCCTGTGATGCGAAGCTGAATTTTTAGCATCATTATTCAGTTTCACATGATCCTTCAGAAATCATTCTAATTTTAAAATCTTTACACATTTTTTCCAGGATTCTTTGATGAATAGAAAGTTTTTATTACAAATTTGTGTCACTTTTGATCTATTTAATGCATGCTTGCTGAATAAAAGTAATCATCATTTATTTCAGTAAAAAAAACTTACTGATTCATATCTTCAAATTATTTGTGGAGGCTGTTTGAATTACAAATTAAGCAGTATAACTTTATGACACTTTCTTTTTATTGTTACACCAGTCAAGTCTGACTCCATCCAATATTGCTGGATATCTACCAATGACTCCTGGTCTGGACAGCTCTGTACAGGTCAGTGTTTCACAATCATGTCTAAAACTCATTTCACTGTAATCCATGTACAGTAGAAACAACATTTGGTGGGTAATGAATGAGTATTGGAGGAATAATGGCCTTTATTTAAAAAAATTGACAAATATCTAACAGCATCTCTTAACACACCACTTTTAATAGCTCAATATATTGTCCACCTCATATTTCTGTAGATGGCATGGGCATCTCGTTCCCGTCTGGACTCTGCATGCACTGTTTCTGTGAGCTCGGAGGGACAGGGAACTGCAGTGGAGCTGGAAATGAACGAGGACTTGGTCGGCAACATGAGGAGGGTCACACATCGCGAGGACAGCGCTTACATATCACAGCGGGACAGCTTATCAGGGCCTCCGGAAACAACCTCCATGGGGACTCAAGGAGAAGAGGACCAAAATGAATATGTGTTGCCTGGATATGGTGAAAGTCCAGAGAAAGGTGAGGATAAGCAAATTAGAGCGGCATGTGTATGTGTGCACCTTTTATGAAACAATTTTCTGCAAAATTTTGATGCTTTGAATTTTGGAAGGTCCTGTGAGGCAATAATGAAATATCCCATTTCTGCCTTCAGAGTAAAAAAATTAATTATGAGATAATGTTTAAAATAAGAAATACATTTACATTGTGAGTTATATAATTACACTATGAGATATAAATGCACAATTATGAGATATGAAGTCACAATAAACCATATTCAGGGTTGCAGTTTTTTTTTCTTTCGTTTTTGACAAGTACAATCAAACCATTGTACTGTTGTTTAACAAAATACTGATTGTTCAGCTCATGCCTTTCTGAAACTTCCAGTAGACAAAAACTCAGTTTTGAAAGTTTTGAGTTGTGAAAATTACGTGATCTAGTAGAACCCCAATTCCAGAAAAATTTTGTAAAATGCAATAAAATTAAGAATCTGTGATTTGTTGATTCTCTTTAACCTTTATTTATATGACAAAAGTACAAAGAAAATATTTCCAATATTTTCACTGAACGACTTTTTTGTAAGTATAAACAAATTTCGATTTTGATGGCTACAACACACTACAAAAATTTGGGACGGAGATGAAATAAAAGTGAAAAGATTATATAATATCCAGGAATAATATAATAATATCCAAAAATTCCATTCATTTTCTTCATAGGAAATTGATAACGATGACTTTCAAACCTGTTGTGAGTTCTCTGAAGTTGTTAATCAAATGTTAATATTTGCATCTGTTGAAGCCATCAGTCTGCATTATTTCAACTTATTTGTTAAATAATCGTGTTTAACAGCTGAATTTGTTGTGATAACTACATTACCCATACTGTTGTACAGAAAATTCCACCAATCAGAGAGTTGCGACAAGCAAATAGTTCCAAAAAGAGCTCTTTAGCTCCGCCCACTCCCGTGAAGCACTTCGAATTACGAGTCGGTCTCCCTATATATTCTCAAATAACTTATAAAATTTTGCGATAACATATATTGTTTCTATAGATATAATCAATCACTTTAAATGAATCGTTTATTTCCCCATCGTTTTTAATTCAATTACGTTGTTCGCAATGCTTCATGGGATTGTAGTTCTTTCTCTCATTCAAGCCGTTAAGTACACAGTCTTGTACCTTTGTCTTTTTATCTGATTTTCAAATTCTTTTTTGCTTCAAATAAAACATTTTAATGTTGTGATTCACAAATTGCTGGTTGGCTTGGTTCATGGCACTTTTTAACATCCCTATGGGAAAAATAAATGGAAAAAAATACTTTTCAACACCGCTGAAAAGCTAAGAAATTTTTTGTTTATTGTTTGTGGACATTAACTTCTGTATTTATGAGTACACACATTAACACAACTCTTGTTTCATGATTTTCTTTAGAAACTCTTCTATTCACATCATCACGTGCAATGCGTTCTCAAAAGAGACTGTCAAGAGGTCATTCCGGTGACTTTTTAGAAGCCCACACCGGAGCAGGTGAAGAATACGAGTATATGAACAACCAGACCCTCTCACTTAGCCATATACCAGGGCAGCTTAAAGATTGCAATCACCGACCGCCACGAAACCGCAGTGCCTCCTTCAATCCTGCCGGGTTGTACAGCAATCACAAACCTCTAGGGTCCGGCAGACCCAGTAAGAGATCCTCGATAGAGGGCTCAGAAAGTAGCGGAGGTCTCTCCCAGTCCTCGACTGACCAAAGGAGTCACAGCGACGGCGATTTCCTGTCCAGTGAAGCGGAGTACACGGACGCTGATCTGGATCTTCAGGAGGTTCAGTACGAGTACATGGACATCCGTGGTGGAGGAGGAGGAGGACCACCAACCAACATGGTCCTCAAACTTCACCTCCCAAGACCAGTTTCCCACCCTGTTCTCAGAAGATCGCAGCAAGACGATGAAGACGATTATGTGGAGGATGACTATCAGTACACTAACCGCCAGCCTCGGCTGAGGAATTCACTCAGGGTGCAGGGGTTAATGGAAGGGGAAGGAGAAGTGTATGAATACGAGGATATGGACTCATTGGCGGCAGGTGGAGCCTCGGCAGCTGAGTACCAGAACATGGAGGGAGAGCATGAGGAGAGCGTTAGACTGAGGGACGGAGAGTGTTCAGGTGGACCCCGGAGCTCGGGGCCTGGAGCGTATGTAAAAGTGCATGCAGGGATGGAACATAAAGCTTTTGATAATCCTGACTACTGGCACAGCAGGTCATTTCACAAAACCAATGCTGTCCGTGCATAGAAACGGAGAGTGAATTGAAGGAACTTGATGCAAATGAACAAATGCAGGTCTTCAGTGACAAATGTTCAGGACATTATTCAATATTGCACTTCTTACTGGCATAAATCTACGATAAAACTGATGCAACCATGACAAAATAAATGCATTTTAATGTAAATGTATTTTTGATGTAAAAAAATTTGCATTAAGTGGTTAAAATATCTTTAAGCCAGAGCAGCTTTGTTCTTTTTTTAATGTAAAGGTTTTTATTGGCATTGATGGTTCTTTAACATTCATAGAACCTTTCCATTCTAAAAAAGGTTCTCGATAGGGGATACTATAAACATTCTTTAGACTTAAAGGTTCTTTCACACTAAGAAAAAAAGGTTCTTGTAAGAACTGGAAGGTTCTTTAGAGGCCAATTCACACTGCGCAGACAGACGGCGACTAATGCGGACAGTACGCCAATTCTCAGATATTCTCAGACAACCCAACAAACGCCGATTGACCATGATCAATCAGAAAAAACAAGAGCCGTCCAACGGTATTAGACACCGACAGGGATAGCACACTGATCCGACAAAACCCGCCGTAGTGTCGTTGGTTGACGTCTGTCATTGCAGAGTCAATTGGCTTTAGAGAACCCTGAATGGTTCTTCTATTGCAGGGAATGGGATGCCCAATCCTGTTTCTGGAGATCTACCTCCCTGCAAAGTTCAGCTCCAACCCTCATCAAAGATCTTTAGGAGCACTTGATAATTACAGACAGGTGAGTTTGATCAGGGTTGGAAATGAATTCTGCTGGTAGGTAGATCTCCAGGAACAGGACTGGGCACCTCTGGCATCACTGTGAAAACTTGCATATGGTGGAGGTCCCAGAATGACCAGATTCATGAGCTTCACATTGAAAGCACTGATTTTTACATCTGGATGTAGTATGTAAGAGTGGTTACTTAAAATGTTCTGTTGATGCCAAGTTATGCTATGCTAACTCATCAAGAGAAGCCATACGTTTTTTTGTTTGTCCGTTTGAGTGTGTTCTTTTGAAATATCTGTTATCTAATGTCTTCATGAAGTGCCCAATTCAGTCAACAGCTGTTACTGCCATACGGCTGTGCATCTTGCACTCGAATTATCTCCCAATGTCAAATCTGGAGTATTTACATTTGGAATTTATGTAACGATTATGTAATAATGTCAGTTAAATGGCATATTGATTGAATTTGGGTAAATGTTGTTTTTCTTTGAGTGGTGTTTTGTATGCCTTATGAACAAATCATAATGAAGTACTTGTATTATGTTTCAAATGAAATGGCCAGTAAACAAGCTTTTACAACAAAACTGTAGTTTTGTACACACATATAAAGCTAAAGTATTTTCTCAGCTTTGTAACAGTTTGAAATGATTTTTATTTACAGTTTGTTATCTTACAATTTTAATAAAATGTTTCTGTATAAACCTGAATGAAGCTTTACTCTCATACTCCTATATTTTTTTATGCTTTCTGTGTTTTGTTAAAACGTGGTAGTTTCACAACACATATTAATATAAGTTTACTCTATTGTAGCTCTATGGCCTGGTTTCACACACAGTGTCACGATTGTCAGCTGGAGTGCCCGGAAAACGCACTAGAGGGCACTCCACTCACTACTCTTCACTCACTGACACTCTCATTTCTTCACACAGACTACATTTCCCCAGTCACTGATTACCGCACCAGCTGCACCTCATCACTCACACCATATATAAACACCATTCACACATCACTCCCCGTGAAGTCTTGATTTGGTTCCACTGTCAATTCCGATCGTTATTACCTGTGTTTGTTTTCCTGGTTTTGTTCTTGCCTGTTTTCCCTGTTCTTTGATCATTCTCTGCCTGCCCCTTGGATTACTTGCTTTGGATTTATGGACTGTTGTTTGCCTGTCGCCTGCCTCGATCTGTTTGCCTGTTTATTGAATACGATTTTGTCTATCCTCTTCCAAACCTGTTTGCCACTGTTCTGACCTTTGCCCACGTCTTTATTAAAGCTGCATTTGGATCCCTTCCCGCTGACTCATCATTACACACAGGGCTTAGATTAAGCCAGGAGTAGGTTTTAGTTAGAATTAGGATATTAAAGTAGCTTTTATAAACATGCCTTAGAAAAAAAAATACTGGTGTGCATTTTGAGACATATTTTAAGATATGTCAGAGCAAGTTACTTTCAGTTAAAAAAGCTCAAACATGTATTTTAGTCTGGGACTAATCTTGAAACCGGGCATACAAGTAAGAACTAAAAAGACAATTCCCATGAACAGACAGTTTTTTTATTATTTATTTCTGTATATTATATTTATCAATTTATTCAAGAGCGGCCATTCAACAGAGACTGCGCTACTGTCTGTCACGGAATCCCTGCGGATTGCTAAGGCTGGTTCCAAATCATCTGTTCTCATCCTACTGGATCTATCTGCTGCCTTCGACACCGTAAACCATCAAATTCTTCTGTCCACCCTTTCGTCACTGGGCATCTCAGGTACTGCGCTTCAGTGGTTTGAGTCCTATCTCACAGGTAGGTCTTTCAGAGTTGCCTGGGGAGGGGAGGTATCCAAACCTCATGAACTGATCACTGGGGTTCCTCAGGGTTCAGTTCTTGGTCCCCTCCTATTCTCCATTTATACTACATCACTGGGTCCCATCATACAGGCACATGGTTTCTCCTACCACTGCTATGCTGATGACACACAACTCTACCTGTCCTTCCAACCAGATGATTCCACAGTAGCTGCACGAATCTCAAGCTGTCTGGCGGACATCTCGACGTGGATGGAAGAACACCACCTGCAGCTCAACCTGGCAAAGACTGAGCTTTTAGTCTTCCCTGCCACTCCTACTCTTCAACATGACATCAACATACAGCTTGGTACAACCACCATTACCCCATCAAAGTCAGCCAGAAATCTTGAAGTTATCTTCGATGACCAACTGACCTTCAGAGACCACATCTCAAAGACGGATTTGCACTTTGCAAGATCAGGAAAATCCGTCCCTTCCTGACTGAGCACGCAACACAACTGCTTGTCCAGGCCCTGGTCATTTCAAGGCTTGATTACTGCAATACTCTTCTGGCTGGTCTGCCGTCAAGTGCAATCAAACCTCTTCAAATGATCCAGAATGCTGCTGCACGTCTTGTCTGCAACGAGCCTAAGAGAGCCCACGTCACGCCCCTCTTCATCTCTTTGCACTGGCTACCCCTTGCTGCTCGCATCAAGTTCAAGGCGCTGATGCTTGCCTACAGATCCACCACAGGCTCTGCACCTTCCTACCTCCACACACTGCTACAACGCTACGTCCCCACCAGAAGCCTGCGATCGCTAAAGGAACGAAGGCTTGTGGTACCGTCACAGAGAGGCACAAAATCACTCTCCAGAACATTCTCCTTCACTGCTCCCTGCTGGTGGAATGATCTCCCTACTTTCATCAGGAACGCAGAATCCCTGGCAATACTTCAAGAGACAGCTGAAAACTCATCTCTTCCGTGAACACTTAATCCCCTCATAAAAAAAAAAAAAAAACCCTATCCTTCCCCCTTTTTCCCTTCCTACTCTAGCTTATGGTACTGAGCAATGTATGAAACTTGTATTGTGAGCACTTCCTGTGTTATTTGCCAATTCATGAAGAATCGCTTGTTTGTTTTCCTCACTTGTAAGTCGCTTTGGATAAAAGCGTCTGCTAAATGACTAAATGTAAATGTAAATGAAAAGAAAGTTATTCCTGTGTTGACAAATTAATTAATTATTAACTTATTGTTAATAATATTTTGATTAATAATATTATAATTTGTAATAATATTTTATTTACATTTTTATTTACACAAATGCAGATTTGTTAGCTTTTTGTGCCATTTAAAAATGACTGGAACATTTTATTTAAATCTTTAAAGAACTGAAAACTTTCTAAATTACTTGCAGTAGGCCATATGTTGATTAACCCCGTAAAGTTAAATTTAATTTAAGTTATAATTTGTTTTTACATATTTTGCTGTTTATTGTTTGTAAGTTATCTTTCTCTTTCAACGTATGCTGAGAGGTGTAGTAAAAGTTTACTGTAAAGCCACAGATAGATTATTTATTTATTTTTTACTTTTTTTTATTAATGCACAACAACATAAGAACATTGTCAAGGAATTACATACAAATACATAATAATAAACAAGAATGACACAAGGATGCATACACAAAAACATACATGTATCAACATATAGGGAAAGCTTTTAAACCCATGTATTTAAACATTTCTTCATAATGTTTCATAAACTTTAGGGATTTTTTGTTATTTATATAATGCAGAGATTTGAGAAGTAATATTAATTCAGTTTTGAAATTGGATAGAAATATTATTTGAAAATAAATTCTTTTTTCTTTTTTTGGCGCCATAGTATATGACGACACCTCTGATGTGGCTGCGTAGTGGGCGTGGCTACGCTGTGCGTGGAGGCCGTGGGCGGAGCGTGACGGTCGGCGAGCCGCCTGTGCCTCTGGTAGCGTGACTGATTTCTGCTGTCCGCTCAACGTATTGACAGAGAGAGAGACGCTTTGAGAGCCGATGCAACGATGTCCGACGACGAACAGCAAGAGCAGACCATCGCCGAGGACTTGGTCGTGACCAAATACAAGATGGGCGGTGACATCGCCAACCGTGAGTTTGACGTTTGAGTGATGGAGGTGTTGAGTCGGTGACACGGGCCTCCACGCTGCTCTCTCGTGCATGCCATGTGTTGGGATGAGATGAGTAGCGTGGGACACCATATCTCAACGCTTAACGTTCTGTCCTTAAACAATTTACCCCCGCTTAAGACCGGTTTTAAATGCGTTGTTGTTCCTCCAGTGCGTGTTAATAGAGCTTGTGCACTTTTTGCAGTCCTTCAGTATGGAGAGACTGTTTATGGAGCTAATGCTAGCTAGCATTAGCCCCCAGTGGATGTCAGTGGACACTTGTGGCTCTCGCAATGCCAGCTGGTAGGGTTTATTCCTCAAAGGCATGACTTATTAGTGAGCTGTCTACATGGATATGTTCACTACTGCCTTACTATTGCAGAGCAATAACTTGAGAGTTCACATCCCATCTGTCAGCATTGCTCACACAGGCAGTGGACACCATGAAGATGTTTAGGGGATGCTGCCGACGGGGCTTTTGACATTATCAGTCCGGAGCAGTTTGTGTCAATGACTAGGCCATTGTAGTTTTTGAACTTGAATGGCTCTTTGAGCTCCATTGACTCAATGATTCTTGTTTTCTTTTCTGAGATGAAATTAGGATGTGTTGAGAAGTTCCTTTCCATCGTTTAAGCTCAAGCACCTGCTATTTGAATATCTTCTCTCTGTGTTAAAGGTCAAGTTCACCAAAAAGCGAAAATTCTGTCATTAAGTACTCGCCCTCATGTCGTTCCAAACCTGTGAGATCTTCATTCATCTTTGGAACACAAATGAAGATCTTTTTGTTGAAATCTGAAAGCTTTCTGTCCCAGACATAGCCTACGAAACTGAAACTTCATGCTTCAAAAAGTTCGTAAAGAACTGAGTGGTTTGGTCCAAATTTTCTGAAGAGACTGGATCGTTTTTTTTTTTATGATGAACAGATTTAATTAAGGCTTTTACTCGCTAAGCAGAAGCTCAACAGAACCTGCAAGAACAAACTTCGTCCGGAAGCTCAAACATGTTGCGTGACCTATGAGGTTTATTCTCGCAGATTTGAGCTTCCGGAAGAGGTTTGTTCTCGCGCGTCATTCAGGTTCGGTTAAGACTGGTCGGAGTTCAACAAAGTTGAACATTTAAACGCAGGGAAATTAACATAATCTTGTGTTTTCTGTGTCCTTAACAGCTGTATTAATAGTACGTCGTCAACCATTATCAAAGGCTCAGTCAGAAAATAAACAATTTTGGTTTCTAAAGTGATGTCACGCTACAGTCCATTGACTTCCATTCATACGCATGCAAATGCTGGAGGCCGGAAACCCAAGCTTATGCGAAGAAGTTTGGCATTCCATTGCGTTCGAAAGTTCAAGTTTGGTGAACTCTGCTTGACCTGCAAATTCGTACCACGTCAGATGTGAAAGCAGTTGAAGATTGATTTGTCATTGTGTTAATTAAAAGGACACAAACTTTAAAAGCTGCAGTTGGGCAGGAAAGTGGAGTAGATTTGACTGCAGTCCAAATTCAAAATATTGGAGAGAGTCGTTTCCCCCAATCCCTCCTCCTCAGACTCGCGCGGGTTGCCGGTTTGAGAACACGCAACAGAAGTGAACGCAATTGGCAATGGAAGAGATTTGAGTTGATTTATCCGCATTTTAATATGCTCCCGTCCATAGAGATTTTTAGATGGATGCTGAGGATTTTTAGGTCAGGTAGAATCTGTGTGGCCTCCAAGACTGCAGTACGCTGTGTTTTCCCTCAACTGGCAACCTAGGGTGTCGAAATACTATTGGGTAAATTGGCCGTGAGTGGGATCACACAGACATTCGACACGGAACGCACATTTCAAAGTAAAACACTTTGAAATATTTAGAAACAAGTATGTGAACTAAGCATATTTCCTACATATCTACAGACATATTATGGGGTTTTTCTGCTTTAGTGCAGTCAAAAAATGACATACAACAACTTTTTAAAGTTTTTCCTTTTAATTCCGCTAAGAAATCACACCGTGACGTGTTCATCTTCTCATAGTCATATGTTGAATTTATGTTTTTAAAAAAGACGCTGAAGCACCAAAATACTGTATTTGATGATTTTGATTTCAACAACAAAATATATGAGAAATGTTTCTTCTTCCTTTTAAAAGTTGATTAGCCTATTTATTTTACTAGTTGACCCTTTGCAAACAGTTTGATTGACAGGCGACCTGACCAATCATAACCCCAAATCCACCATTTTGTCTGACAAAGCAGTCAAGGGAGTTTAGATTAAAGTTGGTGAACTTGAACTTCAAAAATTGTGTGCTCAGGTCTTTTGTGTCTACTCACGATGTCCATTCATGTTTATTTGATGCTATAAATGAACTAGTATGAAGAGATGATCGGTTCACGAGCCGCTTGAAGGAGCTACAGCGATCTGTCACGACACATTAAAGAGACACTATACGTTATTATTTAAACTTCTTAAAAAAATTACGATATATTAAATATGAAACTGTTTCATATGTCTGTCGACACGTTGTCAGTGTCCTCTTTGCTCAGTGATGTATTTTTCACTGTGTGAGAACATGATGTGTGGCGTGAGAGCGCATGGCTTGTCGGACATAGCAACAGTAACTAAAGGGGGCGGGTCTTTGCAAAGGGTCAATTATGAACAGTTGTATAATTTGCATTTAATTACTTGCAATTACTATTGGGAATTTCACACGAGAACGAAAGATTTCCCTATGCAAATTTTGCAGCAGGTTCAGGTTAGACTCACTGATTTGCCACATTAACCAACAGGAAGCTGCTTGGTTTGAAAGGGACTTTTTTTGTGAGCCATGCTTGGTACATTATTGACAATAGACAATGAACTTTTTTTTCGCCCGTGAAATTTCGCCGAAATCTGGGAATCACTCCTTTAGTCTCTATTTTGCTGTTCTTCTCTCTGTAGAGGCGTTGAGGATGGTCATCGAGGCAGCCAAACCAGGAGTATCAGTTCTCAGCCTCTGTGAGAAAGGAGACGCATTCATCATGGCAGAGACCGGGAAGATCTTTAAGAAGGAGAAGGACATGAAGAAAGGTGAGACAGCAAGACGTGGCTAAAAGCTTGTGGTTTCATAAGTGAGTGAGTGGGCTTTTATTAAGAGATGTCCTATTGAGCCCACTGTATATTGGATCAGGTTTAGTCTCCTCCAGAGAAATCTGCAGGTCTAATTTGAAATATCTCTCTCCTCACAAATTATGCACAAGGTCTTTTTTGTTGAGGATTGGTGGTTGTCCTTTCTTGCAGGCATTGCGTTCCCCACCAGTGTCTCAGTCAATAACTGTGTCTGCCACTTCTCTCCCCTGAAGAGCGACCCAGACTACATGCTGAAAGATGGAGATTTGGTCAAAATGTAGGCAAACTCCCTCTCCAGTTTGTCTGCGTCTGTCTAACCTCCCCATGTCTTTTCCTTCTTGGTTCATCTTGTCTGCAGTGTTCTGCACTCTATCCCCCAGTGCCTTCTCCACCCCTTCCAATTGTGTCTTCCTGCTTGTTCCCTTGTTTTTTGTGATTCACTTTGCATGTTAATGTCACTCTTAATAATTAATAAAGCGTTTTTATGTAGATTCTGCAATACAATTATGACATCTCTTTTATAGAACTTATCATTTTCTGTGTAAATGTATTTCCTATTAGAGCAGCGCATATTGAGTATATTATCCTTTTTAAAAAATGACCTTTTTTATTGTATTGATTTGGAGATGCTAGAAGTTTTGCAGTGAACCCTTTTCACATTTTCAGGGTTCTCAGAATGCAGCAATTCACATGAAATTTTGACCAGACATTGGTATTAACTAAAAAACTCTACACAGATGAAGAAATAATACTACAATCAATAAAAAAGTGATATTTAATAAAGTGGAATGACACAGGGAAAAGTGTTTAACACACTAAGAAAAAGCATTACACAAAGGAAAGGAAAGGAAAGGCAGGACAGCCGCTGATTTCACCATGCAGTTTTACCTCCTACCTGTGCAAATCAGAATCAGCTTGGTTAGTGCATGTTGATAGGTTAGAAAAAAGCTTACCCACCTCTGAATGCAAGTATACAAACATCTCATGATGGACAGAGGCAAAGAGCTCTCAAGACCTTCAGATTGATTGTTGAGCTACATAACAACGGCACTGGTTACAGACGGTTTTCGCGACTCCTAAGTTCCTGTAAGCACCATTGGGGCCATTATCAGCAAGTGGAAGGAACGTCACTCCACCATCAACCGGCCATGCACTGGATCTCCTTGCAAAATTTCTGTTCAGGGAGTCAGAAGAGTAGCCTACGAGCCAAGGAACACTTGGAAAGAGCTCTAGAAAGACTTGGAGGCTACAGTTGTCACAGAAAACAATAGGCAATGCACTCCCGCCACAGCCTCCATGCACGCTCAACCAGGAAGGCTCCATTATCGAAGAAAAGCCATGTTGAAGCTCATTTGAAGTTTGCTACACATTTGGAAAAGCCTGTCAATTACTGGGAGATTGTAGTCTGGTCAGACGAGACAAAAATCCAACTTTTTGGAAATAATACCACATGCCATGTTTGGAGAAGAAATGGCTCTGCATATGACTATAATAATACCATACCAACAGTGTTGGAGGTGGAAGCATCATGGTGTATCGGTCTGTTTCTTTTCTCATGGTACTGGCAGAATCCATATTATTGAAGGGAAGATGAATGGAGCCATGTACCGGGAAATTCTTGAGATGAATCTGTTGCCATTCACCAGGATGATGAGGATGTGACGCGAGTGGACCTTCCAGCAGGACAACGATCCAAAACATACTGCAAAGGAGACTGCAGAGGAAAAAATAAAGTTGTTAGAATGGCCCAGTCAGTCACCACACTTACCACACAGTCACCACACAGCCCCCCCCCCCCCCCCCCGTCCGTCCGTCCGTTAAAGACCGTCTGTTTAGAAGAATGGAACAATATCCCACCTGAGCACTGATTAGTTTGTTAATCTTGAAGCTGTCATTGCAAACATTGCAAAAGTCTTTTCCACCAAGTATTAAATTGTTCAGTACTTTTTTCCTGTGTAGTTTCCTTTATTACACAACTTTTTTATGGATTATAATATGATTTCTTTAACTGTAGATAATGCCAATGTCTGGTCAAAATTTTATGTGTATTAATTGCTGCATTGGAACCGTTTAATAAAAAAAAGTTTACGTATTGAATATTCATTTCCTCCACTGAATAGTGATGAATGGAAACTACAACGAATGTATTTTTGCACTCATTTTTTAACTAGCAAAGGGAAAAATATATAATAGCATTTCTGTGGCTTTCCAAAATAGGAAAAAAAATATCGAGAAATCGATTACAGTGGACAGAAGTGAGAAAGATGTCAAATTTTAAACACAGCACCGTTAACTAGTTTTCTGAAGTTTAATGCCAAGGTAATAAAGATAAAGTATAGTGTTATAAATGTACAATTCTTTTATATATATATATAAATTAAAACCTTGGCTAGATATATGTTGCATCGTCAGTCTGTGAACAGGGTCCATTTTCTGGATGCTCTGGGAAAACATGACTTTCAAGGATTAGTTCACTTCAGAATTAAAATGTAATAGTTTAATTATAATTTACTCACCCCCGTGTCATCCAAGATGTTTGTCTTTCTTTCTTCAGTTGAAAAAAAATTAAGGTTTTTGAGGAAAACATTCCAGGATTTTTCTCCATATAGTAAGTTGATTCTCCAACAGTTACCAACGGGTTGAAGGTCCAAATCGCAGTTTCAGTGCAGCTTCAAAGGGTTCTACACAATCCCAGCTGAGGAATAAAGGTCTTGTTTAGCAAAACAATCTGTCATTTTCAAGCCACGCATTACAGAATCACGTTGGAAAGCGGAAATACCGTTCCAGTGTCTACAAAGCGAACATGCAAAGACTAAGTCAAACACCCTTTACAAAAAAAAGGTAGAATAACAATGTCGGATGAGTTTTTTGTCCTACCACGGTACTGCCGGCTACGTCACATGTGAACTTTCCAGCGTGATTACATATTGCGTGGCGCAGAACAGTGCAAGATGTGTATTTGTGGATTAAAAAAAAAAAATCTATAATTTTTTTTTTTATAAAATGACAGATCGTTTGGCTAGACAAGACCCTTATTCCTCGTCTGGGATCGTGTAGAGCCCTTTGAAGCTGCACTGAAACTGCAATTTGGACCTTCAACACGTTCTACCTATGCACTATATGGAGAAAAACCCTGGAATGTTTTCCTCAAAATCCTTCATTTTCTTTTTGACTGAAGAAAGAAAGACATAAACATCTTGGATGGCATGGGGGTGAGTAAATTATCAAGAAATTTTTATGCGGAAGTGAACTAATCCGTTAATGGCTTTGATTAGGTTTCCCTGTCTGTCTATTTTTCTATGTTCCCTCATAAATTTCTCTTCATTTCTCTCAACAGTGATTTAGGAGTACATGTTGATGGCTTCATCTCCAATGTGGCCCATAGCTTTGTTATCGGAGCTACTAAGGTGTGTGCGCACACATATATCCCCCCCCCCCCCCAACTGTTACTACGTGTTTACATTTTATAAAGCTTCATGACTGTATGGACACCTAAAGTGCACTTATAAAATTTTTAAAGATTGGTCAATCACTTAAAGGTTTCCCTTCCCGGGCGGACATTTTCCTACATAGATACACTAGTTTATTTCACTCATATTGGTCTGTTTCCTCTACTACGTAATAGAATGATTAAATCAAAATTTCATGTTAATGTCATAAGTGTTATGATGATCGCAACCCAAACCCTGACACAAAAGAAGTGACTTTCCGGCTGACAGTACATTATCCCTTAATTTTGTGATACAGTTTTGATTTCTTTTAGGAAGCACCTGTGACAGGAAGGAAAGCTGATGTCATCAAAGCAGCACACCTGTGTGCGGAAGCAGCTTTGCGTCTCGTCAAACCAGGCAACCAGGTTAGTACATAGTTCACACACTTAAAGTGGACAATAGATAAGGTTGAAACGCCTTAACATTTGAAACCATTAGCTGCCAGCTCCTCAACACAAGATTGTAGAGAACAGGCAGTATGTCTTGGTTTTAAAAATAGCAATTGTCTGTTTCTCATGCATGTCTTTTATCTTCTCCATCCACCCATTTACCTTTTGAAGAACACTCAAGTAACTGAGGCCTGGAACAAGATTGCCCAGTCATTCAAGTGCAGTCCAATTGAGGGTGAGTTATGGCTATTTTTTCATTAGGGACAGCCCAACCACAATTAAAACATTATCCGTTTAGTGAAATGTTTGTATTGTGGACTTTGAAGGAGTGCTTAGTCTGAGTAAACTCATTATTCAGCAAAACTGAGCATGAAAACAAATTACTTGTTCAAAAACGGGATTGCTGTGGTGACTGATATTTGCTTTAAAAAGAAAGTTCACCCAAAATTGAAAATAATTCTGTCCTCATTTTACCACCCTCTGTCGTTCCCTTCTAATAAGACTAAATTTTTGAAATTTGAAAGATATTTTGATGCCGGGTTCAGTCTACACAACATTTTCATCTGTTACAATTGTCATGGTGTCAGATTATGCAATTTTGACTCCTAAATTCTTCTGACATGGATAAGAAACGAGTAAGACATGCAAGAGCGCAAACAAACAATAGATACCGAAGTGTTGTGTTAGCTTAATGCTAATTCTAGTTCTCACGGGGTCGCTCGCCAGCATTTATCTTTCTTCACTCTGGTGTGGTAGTCCCTCAAGGAAGCATGATTAAGTCTGGAGTATTGATGCTGTAGCTCCACAAACCTTTCCTTAATTTCACAATTCCACCGAGCAGCACCAATACCATGGTCTCATTTGTTACGCCACGTTTGAAAGCTGTGTACGGAAGAGCTTCTGTGACCCATTGGTCAATGTCACAGATATGGCCTGTCATGGAGGACTAAAAAAAAAAATTAAACATACTAGACTTGCTGTCGGGATATTGTGAAGCGTCACATACTATATGAGAATTTTTTTTTTGCGTCTCAATGCCCATTGTCATTTATGAATCACCACAACATCCTGCGTCAAATGGGTCATAACTTCAAAAAGTTCATAAAGAGATCATAAAAGCAGTCCATATGAATCGAGGGATTTAATGCATGTCTTCTGAACATATTTAATTTAGGCTTTTATTCACATATAAACTTTGATCAACACACACACAGAGCACATCAAATATAATAATTGGACTTTCAAACATTTTCTTTTTTTTGTACTAACCCGTTAATTGGATTTAATCACACAAAACATGAAAGACAAACAATTCAAAGTACCTGCAGACATTCCAGTAGGAATGTCTAACTGTGATCTGCCCATTGTTCATAGAAGCATATGTCATTCACAGTTTTTCTCTTTTTTTCACGGATAGGTATGCTGTCCCATCAACTAAAGCAACATGTTATTGATGGAGAGAAGACCATTATCCAGAATCCTACAGATCAACAACGGTATAAAACAAAACAGAATATTGTTCCTTAATTTCCTTATTGTTCCTTAAAAAAAGCAACAAATGGTTTATTTCCAGTATTGGCTTGTAAATGTGGGATAAGTATTTTAGGGTGTGTTCACTCTTGTCATGTTTGGTTCAATTAAAACGAACCCTGGTGCGATTGCTCAGTTAGTGCGGTTCGTTTGAACACATGTGAACGCTGCCATCCGAACCCTGGTGCGGACCAAACAAGCGCTTCCAAACGAACTCTGGTGCGGTTCGATTGATATATGAACGCAACACGGACCAAAGACATGTAAACAAACCAAAAACAGGACGTGATGCCTCAAGATGCGACGCAACAAGTCAGCTGATTTGACGACGCGGAAAGATCGGTGTATCCAAAATGAGTCGAGGGCCAATGTGGAGGAACGAGGAGGTAAAGCGCCTCATCAATATTTGTTTCTGCACACAACGGAGGAAATCCTGCTGCTGTTTTGAATGTTTTGAACATTTTATGAGCTCTTCATGAGTTCTCAGCTGGTAAAAATAAAGCATATGTACACGCATAAAATGATGGTGTTTAATCCAGCACACAGCATTGTTTTGAATGTTCGGGAATGAAGCTCCGTCGCGAAATATACGTCATAAAAGCCGACCAATCAGGTGGTGACCGTATCCCTACGCCTTTGGTTCGGTAACTTAAAGTTCGCTGTTAAAAATGCCAGTGTGAACGCTAAGCGGACCAGGACTATATGTTTTGTTTTGTTTTTTGGTCCGGACCAAACCAACCGAACTACAAGTGTGAACGCACCCTTAGTGTTATTAAAAATGGCTGTTTATCTGTAAGATTTTTGTCTGTCGGATGATATCCTGTGGACAAAGTTTGGGGCTAGGCTCTTTGACTTGAGAAAGCAAGCAATCACCACATATTAACATATTAAATGTCATTCAGATCATTTGGCAGCAAGATTTGCATGGGTAAGCACATGTTTGTCTCATAACAGGAAAGACCATGAGAAGGCAGAGTTTGAAGTTCATGAAGTTTATGCTGTGGATGTGCTGATCAGCACAGGAGAGGGGAAGGTAAGTGATACTCGCACTTTATGAATGACACCTGCCACTGTAAATCTGTTCTGCTTGATTGTAATCCCATATATTTGAGAGTCTTATACAATGGGGACAAATGGACATTTGAAAATGATCTTTTCCATAGGCAAGAGATGGAGGCCTGAGGACAACCATCTACAAACGGGACCCCAGTAAGCAGTATGGGCTGAAGATGAAGACCTCCAGAATGTTCTTTAGTGAGGTGGAGAGACGTTTTGACGCTATGCCCTTCACTCTTAGGTGGGCAACACCATTTTTCAGTCCTTTAGTTCCTACTTGGCTTAATCATGTTGAGGTGTATCTGCATTAGATATTCTGATCCTCTATGAATTAGGGGTGTGCCATATCATACCATCCACGATAATACAGGTATAATTTTTTACATGATAAAAAAGTGTCATATCGCGATATCAATGATATAGCGACGTGATGACGTATGGCTTGTTTACATTCCCTAGCGCGCACAAACAACAGATTGTTTGATTGTTTGTCTAAGAGTAAGAGCAGCATGTCAGTACCTAAAAAGGGAGCTACTTCAATAAATATGGGAAATGGTTTGATTACAAGAGGTCAGAACGATTTTCCTCATGATTATCCCGGATAGGAGACCGACCGGTCAGTGTCACGTCTTTCCGTTTCTGAGCTGATCCGTTTTGATATCCAGCTGCACAAGAAATAACGTCAGCTGCGCGTTTCTTGCTCTTTTCTCTCCGATGGCGAAGTAATACACACCCGCCGGGCGCCTCTCTCACTCGTCTCATTCGCTCCGTTTGAATACTGCTCATATAAGCGCATAATTTTAGTCATTCCCGGAGGTTTCGCGCTCACACCAAAAGCGCACCACCACTACTGATCTAAATTAGTGGCGCACACAAGCCGCTTCTCAGTCGCAAACAGCTTCTGAGTCACAAGTACCAAAATGAGTGACTGACTTCGCTAAAACGGTCATATACATACTAAATTTTGTCAAAATGCCCGTCTTGGCGAGTATTCAGTTAAACGCAGTCAGTTTTGGAACATTTAAATGTTGAGAAAGAGGGACAGCAGTCCAATATTTGCACTAATAAATGCTGCTGCCTGCCAGCTGCAATCACCAATAAGATGCTACATATATGTTTCTCTATAATGTCATAAATATCGTTATCGCAAATATTCTTGAAATATCGTGATGTAATTATATTACTATGAATGAAGCAGGTGTTTTGATGTTCAGTTTGACTAGAAGAATGTGAACGCTGTGAGAAATTGCGGGAACAGTGTTGTTTTTGATAACCGGCTCTATATTTTGTATCATCACAAGAGAATGCTGGGAGAATGAGTTAGTAAACAGATTGATGATTAAGAATTCATGGTAATTTGGTTGTAAAGTCTTCTTTGTGTCCCACAGGGCATTTGAGGATGAAGGGAAAGCTCGTTTGGGAGTGGTGGAGTGTGCCAAACATGAGCTTCTGCAGCCTTTTAGTGTACTGAATGAGAAAGAAGGTCAGTCTTACTATCATTGCACCATTTTTTTCGGCTTTGACCTCCTTCTTTAGCTGCTTAAATCCCTCTTTCCACCTGTTTCTCTTTATTTAGGTGAATTTGTTGCTCAGTTTAAGTTCACAGTGCTGCTGATGGCCAATGGGCCCTTGAGAATCACCAGCGGACCATTTGAAGCAGAACTCTACAAGTCTGAACACGAGGTTCAAGATCCTGAACTGAAGGCATGTTAGAGCCATTTATTCTGTTTAAATTTACATTAAACAGGTTTCTCCTGGCTTGATGGTTTGGTTTCTTCTGTCATTTTCAGTCTCTGATCCAGAGTTCTGCAAGTCGCAAAGCACAGAAGAAGAAGAAAAAGAAGGTGAGGCCACGTGTTGTTTTGCATTTTTCTTCTATGAAGCACAAAATGAGAAGCTTAGTAAAATATCCTGAATGCTCTTTTCCATACTTTGAAAACTAATGGAGGACAGATGCTGTGATGAGCCAAAAATGCACCATTAAAGTTCCATAAAGGTTGTCCAGGGCCCGTATTCATAAAAACTGCAAAGAATTCTTAGAAATGTGGGCGTTTCCTCTTAAAATAAGTGTGGATGAGGACTTTTAAGAAGCTTAAATTCTTTAGAAAATGGACGAAACGCAAAGAGGGAAAAGAAATGTGGTGCACAATTCTTTCCAACAGTGAGTTAATAAGACGCTACACATTAGATGGTGCAGGGATCATGTTTGTGGTCGATCTTATTAGAAACACCTAACATCTCCGACAGTGCAGAAATGCCACAGTGCAAGAAATGGAAGTAATCACTAACTAACTAACTAACTAAATTAACAAATTTGGCGGCTGGAAAAGTGATGATTTGGGTCTGTCACAACCTTCTGTAATCACACAATTCAATCACTGTTCATTTCCTATCAAATACGTTAAGTATGACATTAACAGCTATGGTAAATGAAAAGTAAAGAATATAAATATATATATACGTGTGTGAGTATAGTGAACAGGAAAAATTACACCTGTGATTTCAAAGTGAAGGCCCTGCCTCCTCACTAAGAGAAAAGTTTTTGTCTTTTCCTCGCTCAAAGCTCTCACATTGGTCCCGAATCGCTCTTAAGCTAAGACTCCTAAGTAGAAGTTTTTAAGCTAAATTAGGAGATTTCTGAGAGAATTCTTAGAAGCTTTTAGAAAATTGGCCCAGATGTCTTGTGTGCCATATTACAAATCCTTAAAGCCATACAACAGCGGTATGGAAGCTTTGAGAAACAAACACACATTTAAAAGATGTCAACAATCTCTGTTCTAGATCTACAGATCATTTGCACTTCTGCAAAAAAACTGGGTATAATTTGAGCAAATAATTTGAGTCTCCCTTTAGAAAGATTTTATATGACTTCTTGTAACTTACTAGGGGTGTGACGAGACAAGACACGAGATTGGGTTGACAAGAACGAGACGAAACAAGATTTTTGCACAGAATTTTTAAGAAATCCAAATTCATGACTGGAAAAAATAGTCTGCAGGTGCATTTTCAAATGTTTTACTAATCGTCTTGTAATGAATGTCACTTTGAGTATGAATTGTCATATGCATGAAAGCCAACAATATACGGCCTTTAGCCTTATGGTGCTTTTGTCATCACGGAGCTGACTGGCTCCATTCATTTTAATTATATGGAAATAGCTAGCGTCAGCCTACACAGCGGAACGACAGCCATGCGTGTATGAAGCGATTTGAATTTTATGGATGTGCTGGTTAGTTTACATAAGTGAATATCATCATTCACCTGTCTGTCTATTGAATTCTGTTACAGGCCTCTAAAACTGCAGAGACTGCTACAGTCCAACCAGCTGAGAATGAAGTTGCAGCCAAATAGAGGCGACACAACTCCACCCTCTCACGAAACACCCGAAGAGCAAAAACCTCAACATTTCACTCTTGCCCTACTGTTTTAACCTCTTCTTCATCAAACGTTTGATCACGAGTCAGTGTTAAAGCCTTGTTTAAACATTTTCGCCTTCCCCTGTAATGAAGAATTGTCATTTAGATTTGGACTCCAAGCCAGTCCAACAAATTTGTACTTTCATAATGAATCTATTTACTCTTTTGAAGCACTAGATTTACATTTCAACTGGAACGCTATGCCTTTTTCAAAATGTAATTAAAAAAGATTCGCAATTCTTTTTGTAGAGTTGCGTTTTTCACATGTACTGTTGACTGTTTGAAATGCTTTGATTGGCCCAAAGGTTCATTTGAAACTGCGTTACACTAGATTAGATTAAGTGTTTTGGAGAAACAAACTAATTCGATTCGCAGCTATTTCTCAGGGTTCTTAAGATGAAACAAAATCTCCCTTATCTGAGAAGTAGTTTTGTAGAGAATAGAGAATTTCTTGACTTACTGGGGCATTAGAATTGGAATTCAGTGTACAGAATTCCTAAGCACTCCAGTCTTGTGAAGATAAAGTGTTTCATAAAAGGGAAGATCATGTCTTTTCTCTAACTGCCATCCCTTTCCACAAGTGTCATGTTTAGTATGTGCATCTGAGGATGGCGCTTTTTTGATCATACTTTGTTCTCGCCAATTTCCTTTTATTCACTTTTTAGTGTGTCTTAAGTATCTTTTGTTGGTTCAGGGAGATTTTCCAAACAAATTTTTAATTTGTATTCAAGTTAATATTAAAATGTCAGATTTATTAGGGTTTTGGTTAAAGGTCTGGTCCAAAATACACTAAAGCTACTTCTACCTACTGAAGATGGTTATAACTTCCACTTGCCAAGGGCCAACACATTATCACTTTATCTTTACTTTTACAAAGCAATAGAGTGTTTGACTGATAATTAAGATCAAATCTAGTCTCGGACTGGATTGAGAAGCTTTCCAGGCATTATTTTACAATCCTGTCAATGCAGTTATTTCAAGATAAGCAGAAGCAGCTCTAGAGCATTTCTGGATCAGTCCTATTAGTTGAGGTTGGCTCAGTAGATCTTCTGAAATGTTGGTTAATGTAACGTTTTGTTCTGTTTCCAGATTGTACAGGTTTATGTGGGAGTGGAGGCCGGAGGTTTGAAATTGACACAATCTTGTTTTTGTAGTAAGAACCATCATATGGGACTATTTTACAACTAATGAAATAAAACATAACTTTGAATAGAACTTTTTAAAGGTTGTCATCATTAATTGTAAAAATTGAAACTCTATGCCATGCCTTTGCATTGTTGGTGTACGAGAATTGTTTCGAATAAGCCATTTACAAGTTCAATAACGTTAAGTGAATGTAATGGCTCCAAGATAAATAACAGGAACTTTTGGGAGGTTTTGTGTCGGTTACTATATATAAACCAGATAACTTCATATCTACCGATTTATTTCTATCTCCAGCCAAAGGAAGTCGATCCTTTGAATGGATTTATTTATATATATGTGTACATATGTATATATGTGTATGTATATATATATATATATATATATATATGTGTATGTATGTATATATATATATGCATATATATATATATAATGTATATATGTGTATATATATATGTGTGTATATTTATAATGTATATATGTGTGTGTGTGTGTGTGTATTTATATATATATATATATATATATATATATATATATATATATATATATATATATATATATATATATATGTATGTATACATAAAATGTATGTTGCAACACAACAGGGGGCGCTGTGCGGCCCAGACTATCAAATGCCTGCTAATATTGACTTAGATCCTTAAGGTCCAACAAAAGTTTAACAGGGACAGAAACATATTGTTATAAAAGTTGAGAAATACCAAAGATAGACTATTATCCATAGGTTCAAACTGGTTATTTAGCTAACATGTCAACCACAACTTTTTATCTTCGCTGTGACATGAGGTACATCTTGGATTTAGTAAACAATTAAAGGTGAGGAATTCAATGTATAACCATTTATCCTAAAAATGCTTTACGAATCATTATTTGGTCTCGGATCTTTCAAATGAATCGAAAAGTTACCATAGCCCAATAATAGAAATGTTACAAATACAACGTCCTGGCATATTCACAGTTTATATTCTTTATTACAGATTCATCAGCAGGAGAGCGAAACATCCAAAAAATGAAAACGTTTTACAAACAAGTTCTTCGAAACGAATCGTTTGGAAATGAATCAGACGAGTATTCCCTCAATAATGAGGTATAAGACATGCAGACTTTCCATGCTTCACAATTTTATTTTTCATATTCAGTTTTAAATAATTATTTTGAACATTTTATATAGGCATTTTGCGTCAATTAAGTAAAGATGTCCTCCTCTCTTCAGTAACACTTCATGCTCACGGCCTTGCAACCAATATATTTCTATGGATCTAGCTCCCGCTAAAGAAAGCTTGCATGAACAATCAGTTTAGTTGGGGGTGTAATGCTAACAAACCAATAGCTTGTGGTCAAGGTCCGTTACAATCCAATCCCCGTTCCATGAGCGAGCCGGTGGGTGTGACCGGAGAGGCGGGCCGAGAGCGCGATGCTGAGTTCGGTTGAGGAGTCCAGAGTGAAGTAGGGCTGCGGACGGTGGCATCAGTGTGAAGGGGCGAAACAAGGGAATATTTGGCCGACTTTCAAAATAACTGGATTATAAAAACTGGACGCGCTGGATAGCAACCCATTCATCTCTTCGTGCACGTTGGTCTCATCTCTGACTGCCCCAGGTAAGTTCATGCGTTTTTTAATTTTGACCCCGTTTTTTTCCCCATTGCCGTATAACGGATTATTTTTCGCATTACTTTTCAAGCAACGGGGAGAGCTCGCGCTAAGCTCGCGCGCTAACCCGTGTTAGCGAGCTTGTTATTGCGGCTCCTTTAAAAGCAGAAAAATACATTTCCAATTTGAAGAATCCTCAGCCACGAGCACCATATGTTGGGTAATGCACCAATAAAACGTTTGTCCGCCTCGCCACAGGCCATATACCGGGAGATGATGATGATGATGATGATGAGGAGGAGGAGAAGGCGCGTGCAGCTCCCGGTTTGCAGGCGCGAGGAATGAGCTCGAGCTAGATGGCCTCAAAAACTTCAGTTAATGCAGGAGAAAATGTTATCTCAGTAAACGGTCACCTCGTCGTTTATATATGCGCTAATTTATTGTATTTGTCGGTAATATTAAACTATTTGTAAGACCTTGACCGTTAGGAAGTTGTTTTGAGGGGGTTTATCATTGAATGAATTTTTGAAGGACTGTCCCGGCCCTGAAGTCCCGCTTCAGTTTACCGGGGATTCATCACCCGCATAACGGCTCTCATCGCTGAAATAACAGGCACGACCCATCGTTTTGCCCTGCTTTCCTTATTTTAGCCTTATCTTTTCCCTCCGTGAGAATTACAGTAACTCTTAGTCCAGTTGTAGGCCAGACCATCTGGCTTGTGCATTTTTTGGGTTGTTTTTTTTTTGTTAATACGTCTGTGATGGGCCACTGCAGGTGCTCCAGTGGTACTGAGATATTAAACCAATATTAAGTTATGTGTACACCGTTCCAAAAACAGCTTTATATGCAACTGTTTCCTGAAAGCTGTATGTTCCAGCATATGCAGTATTTAAATATTCATCATCTAGCCATGATGTTAAATCCACACATTTAAAGTGATTTAAAATTCATACAGTAGTCTAATGTGTTTGTGTCCAAAGAAAATTACAACAATTTTATTATTATAAGAACAGGTTTAAAATATTATCCATATATAATATAGAATAAATGCATATATCTGTGAACTGAACTGAACTTTCTTGGCTAAGTCCCATGAAATATTTGTCCATTCATACTCCTATGCCAAGACTGTCACATATCGGAGTGAATCTCTGCTCTTCCATCACTAACTCCCTCTAACTCTTTTTCCAGGTGGCCTATTTTTAGTTCCTCATGCCGGAGATGGCGCAGCGGAGTGGGCAAGAGGACCCCGAGCGGTACCTCTTTGTGGATCGGGCCGTGGTCTACAACCCAGCTTCCCAGGCAGACTGGACGGCCAAGAAGCTGGTGTGGGTTCCTTCCGAACGGCATGGATTTGAGGCAGCCAGCATTCGAGAGGAACGTGGAGAGGAGGTGGTCGTTGAGCTGGCTGAAAATGGCAAGAAGGCCATGGTGAACAAAGATGACATCCAGAAGATGAACCCACCCAAGTTCAGCAAAGTGGAGGATATGGCGGAGCTCACCTGCCTGAATGAAGCGTCTGTTTTACACAACCTGAAGGATCGTTACTACTCTGGGCTCATATACGTAAGTGTGATGTGATGATGTTTGCTTTCTTTTTTTGCTTTCTAGTACATGTCTTTCTACCTTGAGTTTTGAGGTATTTTTCATTTTTATAAGAGGCTTGTTTGAGAGTTTAGGGAGTACGGCTGCTACTAATGATTATTATGATTGTCGATTCATTAGATAAAAAGTCCAATTTTGTTTTCTGTGTATATATAATGCACACACACACACACACACGTGGGAGCTCATTCAATGAAGTCTGAAGTTTAACAGATGTTCGCTTACTGTCAGGACAAACCTTTGTACAAAATGGAAATGCTCGTGGGATATTCTAACGTTCACAGATAAGGATATAATGGTAAAATGTAAGTTATGTGCTAAGGAAAACACCTCTCCAAACACATTAAACGGCACACTCGTATGACAAAACAACTCGCAGGGCAAGAGTTTATTCGAAGTGCATGGTAAAAAGCATCATGTTTTGGAGTTTGCAGTTCTTTCACCGTGTCTCAGTGTCGTCCTCCTATATTTCAGATGTTTTGTTCAAAGAAAAGCGTTTTTTACTACCGTAAATTGACGTGACTGGTGGATGTTTTCTGTGCACATGATTAATCCATAATCAAATTTATTATTGATTATTTTCATTATCGATTTTATAGATTAGTTCTTGCAGGCTTGCAGCACTAGTTGGAGTTCATCTTACCTTGTGATCTTGACCCACTTTTTACAACATTTACTCCGAGAGAGAGAAACTGGGGGACTTTTATTGTTCAAGAGAGAGAAAGAGAGTGTGAAGCAAGCTGTTTGGAGTCGTAGCACCATCATTTCCTCCTTTTCCCCAAGTGTGAAAGAGCTGCTATGAGGTCATTATGGAATCTCAATGAGAAGGGCCGCTTGTCTTCACACTGTCCATCAAGAATCTCACTCTGAAGAGCCACTTCTGTTGATATTCCCACCGAGTTGCCAATTTTTGAGAACACTGGATTGAATTCATTCAATTCAACTTTTAATTTCCCATCATTGTGAGGTTTTTCAGGTCATTGGTAACAGAAATTATCTAGATAGCCTGCTCTCTTAACGTCTGAAGTGCAGCCAATGTTGTCATTCATTTACACTATGAGAGAGGGCAGACAACTCTCCCATACCCGCTTAGCAGTGTAAAATATAGTCAGACTGGATTGTAAGGCCTGCTGCCTGCCTTGTTATTTAAGCCTCTGTTTCTGTGGCCGCTGTGCTCCCTCCCTATAGGCTACAGTAATTGGCTCTGGAGGCCCATGCTTGGCCTAGTCAAAGTTGAAGTTTTATAACAAGACCTTTGTTTGGCATGAAGCTAACTGGCTCGTAATATCTGTGAGATGTCAAGATGTCAGATCTGTTGATAACACCTGCATACCTCGACATTCCTGAAATTTCTCTTATTTTCCTTATTACTGATGGCTAATAACTGTTGGGCCTGTTACTGTTGTTTTAAAAATCGAAGCATAATGTTATATATTTACTTATAGGCAAGGCACAATATTGTGCCTATATATATATATATATATATATAAATTAAAAATTAAAAAAAATATATTTAAAATATCAGAAAAATACAATGGTGTTTTAATATTTGTTGACTTGTGCACATTTATCCCAAATGTTTCTAACTATGTTTACATCCTGAGAATCTCCAATTTTAACCAATGAAACAGCCCATGTCATTGCATTGCCTGCATATCCATGTTAAATCTTCATTTCCAGTTTTACTTACGTAGAAACCGTGGAAAACTAAAGATGCTTTAATATATTATGTGTTGTATTAGTCAGGTGAGCAACTGTTTGGATACATTTATCAACAGAAAACTAATATTGTTGTATGGTTCAACACAAGTCGTCTTGTTTGAATCTCTTATTTTCTTGATTTACCGCGAGTAACATGTTTGCACCATGTCTCAGTGACATCACCTTTTTTTCAAGTGGCTATCATAGCAAAAGTTTTTTTTATTTGTAGTAATAGTAATACAGCATTTTCTCCACCATACAATAAATTTTAAAATTAATTGCATGCCATTTAGCAGCACAAGTCATCCAGCTTTTATTAATATATCATCTCATAGCAGCCACAGAGCAAACGTGCTTTCAACACACTCAGATGTATTTTAGTATGATTGTTTTGACGAAGTAAAACTGTGCTGTGTTACCCTGTGTAAGTAGTAATTCAGCACTTGTGGCTCATTCATTAGAATGAAAATAATGTAGATTTAATTGATCAAACATAGCTGTGACAAAGTTCAGGGATGGAGGCGGACGTTAAAAAATAACTTTAATCATTAAAAAAAACGAACAACAAAATTAAAGGAGCGGCAGCAGCCAACTGTGGCATATAAGCATAATAAAAGCGGCAACATAAAATGTCCCAAGCTCTCGGCCCCGCCCTATTTCATACCACAGTAACATTAATAAAACTTTAATACACTGGCTCATTAATGAACATGTTTTCTGCCCATCTGATTGCTTTCCATTGGCTGTGGTGGTGAAGACTACAACTCCCATGATTCCATGCTCATTCACGGCATCATCAAGCAATGTCTTCATTATTGTTTAGTGGCGAAACATACATACTGTGCCTTTAAAGGTTATCTATTCTTTTCGTGTGTGCGTGGATGGTGACCAGACCTCAGGCTGGTGTTGTGGTATGTGGACTCATATCTGCTGTGTGGGACGAGTTGCTGTGTTCCTCTTTGCCCTCCCACGGCCCTCTGTTCTTGAATAGCATGATGGGCGATGATGACAGACAAATCAGTTTTTCTCTCTATGGGTTGTTTAAAATGCATGTTTTCCTGTTCATTGAAGTCATAAGCATATGTTTAATTTGTTAAAAATAATTCACCTGTTACTTTCAATCAAAATGTTACATGATCATCCAACTTCTGTTGACTTCTCTCTGGTGGCACATGCTGGACTAATGAAATCATTTAGTCCCATTAAGTAGTAGGGATATCCCTATCAAATTTTTTGTGGCCCAATCTGATACGAGCCATTGAATGTTAAGTCTCAGTCTGACACTTGTAGTTTCCTCGTGCTTGGTGCACACGTAAAGTGCATTAAAGTTATTAAAATCAATCTTATGTATACAGGCTGTGCAGAGGCAGGGGCTCAAATGTAAAAAAAAAAAAAAAAACTATCACTACAGAATAATTTGAATATAACAGTTACTATAGTAATTATATTTATAGGCCTATACACACTGTATTAAGACGTTGCTAGATGTCAACATTTGTTACAATGATAGACATTGCACAGACTATATGGTTGTAGTTATGATGATGACTACTGATATAAATGTTTTGGGGGAGTGGACTGAAGGTTTGAAAGCATAACTCTTGCGATTTAGAGATCGGCCAGGGAATCGGCTGATTTTCCTGATGATCGGCCAGGATCGGTAACCGGCCGATCAGTCTCGCGTCGTTCCAATTCCGATCCATCTCATTCGGTCTGGTTAAATAGTGCTTGTAATGCGCATTATTTTAGTAATATGTGCATGTTTCATGCTTACACGAAAAGCGTGTGCACCACTGATAGCACACAAGCTGTGCTCGGTCTCAAATAGCTTGTGAGTCACAAGTACCAAAATGAGTAGCTTACTGTGCTTAAACGGTCAAAATCAAATACATTAAAAATTGTCATTGTCCGTTTTGACGAGTATTCAGCTAAACACAGTCAGTTTTGGAACGTTAAATAGTTGAGAAAGAGAACACGTGCTGTGTAACAGTATATTGGGTCCATACATAAACTCTTAAAGTGACAGCAGCTGCTGTCTGTCATGTTAATCAAAGAACAAAAGACAAAAAATCATTTTCTGCTTTTGACTGAATACATTTATAACTTTAATGGTAAGCATTAAACTGTTTAATTTTTACAATGAAGACTATAGAAATTAATCAAATGTAAAATAACACTGGATGTGCTATTTTACATTTGATTACTTTAATTTCTGTAGTGTTTCTAACTTGAATGAATAACCTACTTAACCTGCAAAACTTAGTTTCATAGATCTCTTTATTCTGTTGCATTTATTTGTGCTGTTGTTTGCGTTTTTTTTTATGAATGTAAAACTTTGCATTGGAGAAAAGTAGATTTTTTTTTTTGTGTATATACTGTCAATTATAGTTCTTAGGAAGAAAACCGGAATCGACAAAATCGGTATCGGCAGATCACACTAACAACAAATCGGAGTCGGCCAAGAAAATTGCAATCTGTGCATCTCTATTCGCGATGTCAGAATGCCAGTGTCAGTCAAGTCCGAAGCAAGACGCAACCCGTAGCAATGCGTTGTGGCAATGTCATTTCAGATAGTGTGACGGCAGAAAAATAAACTGAAAATAATTAACTTTTGAGTGATTTTTCTTACAAATGTGTGCATCAAATATGTTAAACACAGAATCTTGAGTTTGCGAGTGACGTGCTAGAACAAACCTCATTCACGCACACACATTGAATTTCTTTTCCTTTTAATGTTAGTTCGCAAACCCGCATACTGCCACCTACTGCACAACACCTGCATGACAGCTGACGTAAAATAATGGATCGGGCTTGGGATAGCTGATACCAGCAGTCAGTGAAAAAAAAATGCTAGATCAGCCCCGATACAATCCTTGAGATCAGCTCGGGACATCCATACTAATTAGTGCAAAAAATGCAAAGTGTAACATTATTATATTAAACAAGGATTTTCAAAATCGACTAGTCTGTAGGTTGTCTGAACAACTAGTCAGTTAAGTCAGTTTCTGTCCCGATCAAATGCATTTCTTGTGGATGTATGGCTAAGCATTTCAATAAGGTGACTGACAAATTATTTGTTGGATAAGCTTTGAGGACTCAGGATTTCAATACAGAACAAGAATTCATAACTGATGCAGTACATTAAAGTTCTCAAGTGTTAGATTGTTTATGACTGCAGTTGTGCATATCTCATATTTGGGAAGCCGTTTTCTACTATATATTGTAGGATAAACATAGGAGATGCTGGGGAGATACGGCTTTTCCGACCACAATTCTACTGTTCTGGCCTGAGATCTAGTTTGGCTGGATGGCTTTGTCTAGTGGGGAGTTGGGAGTGGGATGTAGACCGATCTGCCCTGTTACTTCACCACAGTCCACACCCATATGCCCACTCTTAACATGACCTCAGCCAATAGAAAGACCCTTCAGCAGACAGGGATTACCTCTCCCCTGACTTGCCCCTTCACCATGTGTTGAGATCCCCCAGCAGTGGCCAAAGACTTTCAAACAAGCACAAGTTGTTCTTGGTTATAGTCTTGTATGTGGAACAGCCTGAACAGCTCTTGTAAATGTTTCCTGTAATGAAGTGCATGCTTCACGCTGCAGGACAGCTGCACTGGTACTGAAAGCATGCCAGCAAGTTTTCACTGCCCCTACTTAAAAAAGATCTTAAATTCATGATGAACAATAATCTGTCACGATTGGTCGATATAATCGACTGTGTCGACACCGATAATTAGTCGACGTCAATATTCGACTGATCGTTTAAATTATTTTACCTTTTTAAATTTCGTTTTCACACTCGTATATTACACATTCATTTTCCATTTTATAAATATATATTTTAATCAGAATCTTTCTTAAATACGTTTATGCCAATGTCCATTTGTCAACCCATTGTCATTATTGTAAAGCAGTTGTTTTTAATAAGTGTGCTCTGCATGATCAGCCACGTTGCTGAAGATGGTGTGGCGTCTTCATGTGTAGGGGAGACGGGGAAGGTTGACATCGACGGTTTTCCAAAATACACATTAAGCTCAGAAGGAAAAACATTAACAGAAACTGTATGAATGAAACAAAAACTATAATACTAGGGTATTTTTCTTGAGCATTCTGTGTTTTTCAGAAATCCCTGAATGATTATACAAGCTCTAGATTTACTGTTTATGTTAAACCAGTAAACGGAGATAGAAGGGCAACTTCACTGTCTGTTAACGGTAGTGAGACTACTGTGTTGGTCAGGACTCGATTGTTGGCTATAACAGAGATAGTGGAAGTGTTGTCTATGCATAATACTTTTTCTTGGTTAAAAATAAGTTGTTTAAACTTAAAATAGCTGACAAAATTAACACTAACATTAAATGTAGTCTTCATCTTAAGGCCCGTTCTCACCAAGAACGATAACGGTAAAGATATTTGCGTCCACAACAACGAACGATAGCGGTTTGTTTATTTTAAGCTCGTGTGCTGTGGTTTCAAAGTGTGCAACATGTCATTGAACGTTTTTGCTGGTCTTGTTGCATTTACACGGCTGTTTTGAGTGAGTAGCTAGTGCAATGAAAGTTAAACAGTGAATTTAGCTTACGTAGTCAATGTAGTGGAACAAAAGCAACACCTTGTCTTTTTCACTGCAACTTTAAAGTAAGCAAGACAATGTTGTCGAAACTGGCACTGGGTACCGCAGGTAATTTTATTTTACATTGTTTGCTAGCCTGGCATAATGATCTCATCTCCATTACTACTTCTCACCATTTATTCCGAGGGTGTGACCGATTTTTTTTCCATATGCCCATTCAAGTATCCTTGAAAAGGCCGGAGTTTTACTTGTCAAACAGCTGGTGAATTTTTCTGGACCTCTGCGATCAATTTCTCCACAATGTTGTCGGTCATTTTAAATGCGCAAGCCCTTCAATTTCAATGGATTTTGATTGGCTGTCAGTGTTTTATCATTCAACAGCTTGAAAAAATCGTTCTGAAAGTGATCACATCGATATCGTTCTTCTATATAATTATGGTTATAGCCGTGTTGTGGATCCTGCTATGCTTTTATATGTTCAGAACGATTTTTAAAACTATATCATTATAGTTATTGTTCTTGGTGTAAACGTACCTTTAATCTTGTCAAATGTACTTTAGATTTAGTTTAATATCACATTTAGTCAGCCTTGTTCTGTGTTTGTTTAGCCAAGTTTTAGTCGACTAACTGCCTGTTTCACAGACGAGGCTTAAGCTAGTCCCAAACTAAATCGCAAGTTTTAGCTTTTTTTTTTTTTTTTTTAGCTGAAATTAACTTGCACTGACACATATTAAAATATATTAGAGCCATTGTTCTGTCTCAAGTTGCACACCAGTAATGTTTTTCATTTTTCTAGGGTGCGTTTAAGCTGCTTAAATGCCCTAATTGAACTTAGGGTCTGTTCCTGGCTTAGTCTAAGCCCTGTCTGTGAACCTGGCCTAAATGTCTGGGAATTTTAGTCTTGTGACTTTATTTTATTGACCTAAAACATTTTCCTCATACATGAGTTAAATTGATTAATCATGTCTATTTTGCTCAAAATTAAAATCATTACAACGATTGTTGTCATTTGAGAAATTTATTTTTATATTTTATCAGGATTACTATACTATAAATACAAATCATTGTCAATGAATGTTTTCTGATTTATTAAATGCTATTTATCTTATAAATTAACACACACTCTACATTATGAAAACTGGTAAAACAAGAAACTTATTTTAAATTAAATCCGTCAAATTCCTAATAGTAATTCCAATAATTAATTCCAAATTACATGAATGTTTTTCTATTATTTTTCTTTTTTGCAAAAAAGACTTTTGTATTTCTTATTGTCTCACGGTGGTTAGGGAAGTGCATTTATTCAGCAAATATAGTCGAGATCCATGATTTGGATTTATTACATTTCATCATTGAGAAGGTTTGATCACAGATTTAGTCGCAGCAAACGGCGCAAGCGGCTTGTGAGGGAACAGACTCATAGAGGCATAAAGCTCCTAGAGGCTTGTTAAAAACAGTGAAAGAGAAAAACAAGCACAAAGAGGTTTTGGTAAAATTATTATTTTAACTCCATTGTAGGTTCGTCTTTTTTCATCAGTGATATTGCACATTGATATAGGCACAGTTATCGTTCATTGACGTTGATGTCGTCTTGTCATGGGGAGAAAAAGTTGTCAACAGACATTTTTTGTCATAGATTTCATTTACAAAATTAACACTCTTTAATGTGAGTGATGTAATGCGTAATTGATCAGTTAAATAATATATTTTTGTTTGTGTTCTTGTCTCTGTGCAGACGTACTCAGGACTCTTCTGTGTGGTCATAAATCCATACAAAAACCTCCCCATATACTCGGAGAACATCATTGAGATGTACAGGGGTAAGAAGAGGCATGAAATGCCACCTCATATCTACGCCATTTCTGAATCGGCCTACAGATGCATGCTTCAAGGTAAGATCAAATATTCCTTCTGATGAACTGTCTTGGTCAGTTTATCATGTTAAGCCTAAATAACACTGAAGAATTCTGGATTTCACTGAGGAAATTGCAGCAAAAATAAAGAGGGTGTTGTTTACTGAATCTTTGTTCAGCACTTGCTGCTAGATAAAGATGAGACCACCAGTTGTTATTAAGTAGACAAATTTTCCTTCTTTTGTAATTTTAAGCAGTTCAAGATTTCCTAAACCATAAAACAGAATATGAAAATACTAGCAGTTTGAGCCAACCTTTAATTTTATTGGCTGTACTTTGTTTCATAGTATCATGTGACATAGACAGAAATGGAATGGTCACCATTTCCAATGGTATCTATTCTATTTCAGTTTGTTTTTCCACCCCAAGAGATAAATTAATTTTCTCTGCCACATCTGGTGTTCTCAGATAAGCCCAGAGAATGGAAAGAAAAAAGGGCTGGATTTATTCATATTTAACTGTGGTGGGCTTGAGTTTTTCTTGTCTGAGCTGTGGATCTGTGCGTATTGAAGTGAGAAGTGTAAGATAATGCGTATCAGAAACTTCTCTAGCCGAGATACTATTAAACTAAAGGTTACTAAATACTCCAGAAGTTGTATTGAAGCTTTTGAATACAACACTCTGTTCTTTATCATGTGTCATTGGCTGTGAATACTAGGCCTCTGTCCATCACAGCAGGAGATCATACAAAGTAAAGCCCCATTGGTCCTCTTCTTGGACAATTGGAGATTTTTCAGACCGCTTCCTGTGTGTTTTCATAGTGGTTCTCTACTCAATGAAGCAGTTATGGCTGATTGTGTAAGGCAGATGTAATTCTGTGATTTGGTCAGCCAACGTTTTTTTTTCTACCGCTGTCATAATCTTTAAGTCATCTCTTAGTAAATCTGGGGCAGTTGGATATTGGAGTGGGAAACTGTGCCACAGATTAAGATGGCGTTTGGCAGAGATGTTGGTGTGTTCCATTACAGCTGAATTAATTTAATCTTTTAACTCTCAATTTAATTTTCACTGCATTTAAGAGGTGTTAAGAGTTTATACAGTCAATGAACAGGAAATGTTGTCAGGACAAACAGTCTGCACACTTTTGATTTGGATAAATGTAGCTGTATTATGTAATATGGGATTCATATTTGCTTGTAGACTGTACCAATTCAGCACTTCCACTATGCGGATTGGAATTCTTGTATTTTAATTCATGTTTATTGCAAAAAAAATTTACTTTTATATGTAAAATTTTAATTTTGAAATGTATACTACTATTCAAAAGTTTGTTGCCGTATTTCAATTAGAGATTTGCGCAAAACTTTTGTGATAGTTTCTAAATATCGATAAACTATTGCGCAATGACTGTGTTTCCATTAACCGATGTTATGCGACTAAAACGTGTTTTTTCCTCTCGTGATGAGTCATTTCAAATCATGGCAACAGATGTAGGTAGATTTGGGTATATCCCAGCCTCTGCACTGCAGACGTTGGCATGTTATCCAAGCATTTATGGCAAGGAAGGCCCCTTAAACTTAGGAGCGGCCACACATGAGGTGTATTCAAGTGTTTCTGCTTTTGAAAGAAGTTTTTTTTGCGCTAAGTTTATTTGATAAAAAATATAGTAATATTGTGACATATTATTAAAATTTAAAATAACTGTTTTCTACTTTGTTAAATGTGATTTTATTCCTGTGATGAATTTTCAGCATCGTTGCTCAAGTCTTCAGTGTCACATGATCCTTCAGAAATCATTCTAATATTCTGATTTGATGCTCAGGAAAGATTTCTTATCAATGTTGAAAACAGTTGTTCTGTGCAATATTTTTGTGGATTGTTTTTTTTTTTCGGGTTTCTTTGATGAATTGAAAATTTAAAAGAGCAGTATTTGATATTTTTTTGTTACAATTTAAAAGTCCTTACTGACACTTTTAATTTAATGCGGCCTTACAGAATAAATGTATTTAGAAAAACAAAAACTTATTGACCCCAAATCTTTTAAACAGTAGTGTGACTAAAACGTCATTGCACTGCAAGGTACATGACAATTATTATTATTATTATTATTATTATTATTATTTTTTAAATATGGACATAAAATTTGATTGAGTCCTTACTTTGGTTGTAGTGAACAATCATCCAAATATGGAATCAAAGAAGTTCATCCAGGAAAAGGAGAAGCATTTGGCATGAATGCAATGCTGAATTCTCCAGCAAAGCTGTCTCTTGCTTAGAAGGACAGACCAGTTGTCGTGATCTGTCAGAGTCCAGGGAACAAGAGCCATCCCAGGCTGGGAAGGAGAGGCTGACCTGCATTGTGGGGGTACAATGTCGCCTTTGTGTGGCAATGGTTGGGAGGGGGGAAGTATGTACTGTGACGTGCTGGGACACATGGACCCTGGTGTCTGCCTCTGGAGGAAACGCCCCAACACTGCTGCACGCGCCGGTATCATTAGATCTACAGGGATTACGGCAATGAAACGAAGTTGTTTATTGTTCCTCAGAGATGTTTCCTCCATCATGGCTCCGTTCCAGTTTTGTCCAAGTGTGCTTGTGGTTTTAATCACATTCATGGCTGGAAACTCTTTTACACTCTTAACAGAGCATGAAAACTGTTCAAGATTTGATCAAAGTTTCTATTGTTTCTTGTTGGCCGTTTCAGTTGTTCCCCTTATTTGGTGGTTACCTGCGTCTTCTAGATCTTCTTGTTTTGTTACATTTGCTGCACGTAGCCTTGACTCTACCCTGTGCTGTCCTATGGTACTTTGAATAAATGGAAAAAAAATGTATGACAGCCTCATAAATTGGAGTATAAACATAATAATCATTAAAAAGTTTATATAAAAACCGCCTTATGTGCAATTTAAATGTTTGTATACAACAATGTTTTTTTATGTGATGGTTATTATATCTAAAAATGAATAGTAGTTGAATGTGGACTCTGTTAACTTTAAACTAGGGAACCCTGTCTGTAGGTATATTACCACAACATTAAAGGTTACTTTACAGCATTAAAAATTTACATGCACTGTATATATATCCAGGTGAATCAATATCTAATCGAATTGAAATAAATCAGAATTGAAGAGCTTGTAAATTGGAAATAAATTGATTTTGTGCAATCTGTGTAAATACCCAGCTCTTATAGGTGAGGTAGTTTAACCCTCTATAGTGGAGTATATTGCTCTATTAAAGGAGAATATTCTCTGACACGAATGATATGCAGCTTTAAAGGTTAAATGAGACTTGGCTCATACAAAGGTACATTTTATAATGTCTCTGGACACACTAACTTACACAACCACACATCTATTCACATCTGTCTTTGATTCGTCGGCCAGAAACCAGCCATAATCCCCGTCTCTGGCTGTTGACTGAACTTGGTTACAAAGGGCTAATTATAACAACTTTTGAAAACTTTGGAAGTGCTGATCTTCACTTCAACGACATTTTTGGAGAAGGCCCAGTCAGTACAGCCACTGGGGCGCAGGAATGTCAGTGGCACCCGTGTCTCTTAAAGGCATATGGAACCTATGAAATCTAAACATGGGCACTGACTGGAAAGTTATGTTTGAAACATAATTACAACCTTTGAAAATGCAATCTCACAACCACATTTACCCAGGGCAAAGGCACACTTAAATTTCAATTATGCTAAGAGATGTTGAGCCCCCCCCAACTTATCGGTTAGGCTTGGGATGGGATGGAATGGGTTTAGTGCTAAGATAGTTACTGTTCTGGGGAAATTGGGAGTTTTTGACTCACCTGTTACCAATACATGTGTAATGAGCAGTATGTATTTCATGACTCGGACCTTTTGAACTCGGTCCAGGTGGTTGCAGATCTTATCTGTCCTGAGCCCACTGGAACATAAAGATCTTGGGTAGATAATGGTGACCAGAGACTCTATCTATGTTTCAAAGGCATTCCCCAGGGAGTTCAAAAACATTTTTGTACCCGTTTCGAATCGCCTGTGCTTTCTTCAGTGCTTCTCAGACAGGGAAACTAACCAATACCGTTGAGGATACATAAATATTACTTTATAGTTCTCATGCAGCATCTGGATTTTTTCATCCTTTTAAAATCTTGTTGGTTTGAGTTAATAGTATAGTTCTATTCAGACTGAGCTCCACATAAAACATTCAGGAAGCTGCTCAGAAAAAAGCCAAACGTATTTTAAAATTGTGTTTGTAAATCAATGTTACTAATTATAACTATACTTTCCAAGTTTCTGGACTTGATGTTGTCAATTTCAGTTTTTGGTCTGTGCAAAGGTACTGAGATGCAACTAATAATTATTGAAACTACATTTTTGCCAAAATCACTGAACACTAAAGTGTCAAAAAATAAAATTCTGAGCGGGAATTAACACCCTTTTAAAACAGGAAAAAAAATATTTTAGAGCTGTCCCTACATAATACATTTTGTATTTTGTATATATTCTCTCATTTGATATTTTTTTGCTAGTTTGGTTAGGGTTATTTGTTTTATGTTTAGTACTTTTGGAACCCATCTATTTTATACCGAAGACCACACTTTGAGTATTATTTCATGAATAAATAATGCTTGAAGTATTTTTTGGACATCCGCATGGCATGAAGCTCCAGAGTTGTTTGTGTCAGACAGCCGTGACCTTTGAGGTGTTTGTTTTTTCAGTAGTCTGAGGCCGGCTGCCCACACTGTGGAACACACCCCTTCAACACAACAGGATCAGGAAACAACTGCCCTGATACACATGGCTAGAGTATCCCGTAATGCCTCTGACAAAGCAGATGAGATATTCTTAGTTTGCTAAACATCAGCTGATATCATGATACAGTTTATTATTTAATTCCAGCAAGGATTGTATTTTTCCCCTCCTGTCTGTAATTGAACGCCGTGCAGATACTGTTTTAGAAACATAGTGGGAATGTCAGTATAATATAGTTTGGACATAATGAAATTGCACAGCATTTGTTTAATCGGACTGTGAAGGCCTGTAGATGTTTGGTTTGAAATTAGATAAGGAGTGACTGTGGCTGGATAGTGTGACGATATCTACCACGGTATAAAATGTCTTTCATTAAAGATAGGTAAAGAAGGTATTTAAATAAAGAAGGTATATAAATATATAGCACTAATGACACTTTAGAGTGATGACATGCATGATTGAGAGTATAAAGAGCGGGACGCGGTTGAGCGGTGCTGTGCTCCTGCTGACTGGCAGTCTGACAAAGTGCGCACACAGAAAGCCGTCTCTCTCAGAAGGTGATCGTGAATTTGCAACGTGCTTGATGTTAAAGTGTTAACCACAATAAGCAGTAAAAAAGAAGTCAATGCGGTGCATTCGCTGACTGACACACAGCGTAAGTGTGCGCACAGAAAGCCGCGTCTCTCGGCATACGATCGCGAATTCAATTTCTCTCTTTCACGTCTTATTGTGCTTGAATGGTCAAATACACACACAATTATGTCAAAATGCCCATCGTGTGGCGTATCCATGTAAACGCAGTAAAGAGTTGGGTGTCAACCAGATGTGTATCGGTATAATGGATCCGTGCGTTTGGTCTTAAAGTGACAGCAGCCTAATATACCTACCTGCTGCTCTGTCATTAATGTGAATCAAACAAAAGAGAAACGACTTTCTGCTCCTTTTTTTTTAACTTTTGATTATTACATTTCTGTACTACATGTTAAATAAACCTATTGTAGATGAGAATTCATTATTTTGTTGTATTTGTCCTATTGTTTGTAATTGCCTTATTTTTTTCTTATCTCATTTCTATTATTAGAAATGATACTATTTTGTGATTTTTATATATCATTATTGTGACACAATTTCTCATATCTTGAAATAAGAATCTGGTCATATCGCCCACCCCTAAGAATGACATGCAAACATGATGGTGCTCTGTGTAATAGAGCTGCATTCTCCAATAGTTATTGTTGGCTCGGATCAGGCCATATCTGGCTTGTCTCACTGAGTAGTTGGTGAGTCATGTATCTCTGAGTGTAACTGATGGGCTCGTCACTTCAAACAGCTCCATGCTAAATTCCTGCGGACAGCAATTGCAGCAGATGGGCTGTTTATTCTGTTGCGGCTGCTTGTCGCTCTCCTCTTGTTGCTTGGCTTTTTTGTACTGCAATTCATAGAAATGATTCACTCAGAGCAGATTATTTTTGTGGCTATGAGCTCATGTGTCTTGCCCGTTTACTGTTGCCATTGTCATTTGCTTAAAGGGTTAGTTCACCCAAAAATTAATATTCTGTCATTGATTACTCCCCCTCATGTAGTTCCAAACCTGTAAGACTTTCGTTCATCTTTGGAACTCAAACAAAGATGTTATTGATGAAATCTGAGAGCTTTCTGTCTTTCCATAGACAGCTACGCAACTGACTGAGGCTTCAAAAAGTTCATAAAGAGAAAAAAAGCTATATTCGTTATATTAACTTTACCTGTAACGTCTTAGTTATTTACTGTTTAAATACATTTGTCTTAGCCAGTATTGACAGTAATTGTGTAAATGATTAGATTTCAAAAATGAATTGAAGTAGAAAAATAATTGAAATTTATTTTGAAATATTTTATAGTTAATGAAGTTGATGCAACACCTGGTTTACGTGCAATTTACATGTTTGTTTTTTAAGTGTTGATTATATCTCTAAAACAAAATAGCAACTGAATTTAATATTTTGGGCTCTGTTATTAATTGTAACCTTTAATATTATAGTAATGTAAGTATATAGTTTACAGCAGGAGTTGAGAGATTTTTTTTTTTTTTATCCTTAAGAAAACGTTAAGTATTTGCTAAAAAACATTTTTTAGTTTTCTCCCTCCTGCTGGACCGAACCCGTACTGAACCGTGACTTGAATACCGAGGTACATACCGAACCATCATGCTTGTGTATTGTTACACCCCTATATTATATAAATTTATATCCTGATAAGATTGAATATCACAATACGGCGTGGGAAAAAATTGATATATTTTTGCCATATTGCCTACTCCTAGCAAGTGATGTTCACTGTAGGACCAGGCAAAGAACATTTTTGCATTAGGCCAGATCCTTTCCTTGCGTTTAGTCATACAGGTCTGGAGTGGGAGACCTTCTGTCTATTATCATGTAGTATTATATCATCTTCCAGAGAAGTCATTCTGACAGGCTTTGTTTGCTTTGCACTTTACTGCCTCTGTGCATCACCATTAGGGGTGAAACAGACTTGATTATCTGATCAGTTTGTAAACACAGACTCATTGCAAATTCAAATTTAGAGCCGTCATCACCACGCATTGTAAATTGATGCATTATTAAAATATTTTCCTACCCTTATGCTGCTTTAGATGAAATTATCGGCAGCCCTTTTAGCATTCTGTATTAGTTTGTTTTTATCTCTGCCGTCATTTCTTCCGGCGGTGTAGATGATGCTGAACCCATTCCAGCTTAAGCACAAACAGGCACAAGATGTTTTGTTTGTTTGAATTGCCTGTACAATCAACTGCAATTTTTCCAAAATACTTTTTTAATCCATTTTAAGATATTCAGTTCTGTGCACGCAAAATTGTGCATGATTTTTTCCATACTTGGTGCAGTTCTCAAAAGCGTTGCCACATTTCAGTGCTGTCATGATATTTTTCAATAAATGGTATTTGTTTAAAACCAGTTGTGAAGCGAAGAGTTCAGTGTGTTTTGTGCCCAGCAGCTCTCAGTTTTACTAGCCTTGGCTCACATGCATAAGAAAAGTGTAATGAATGTTTGTGCGTCCCGTGTTACTGAGGTGAAAGGACTGTAGCCCTAACATTGGAAGGTTTTTGCTTTGTGTCTGTGTCCACTCTCTGGTGTCTGGCAGCCGTGTGGTTTGGTATGTGAGGAATGTGTCCTGTCGTAGGTTAATCCAGTAGAAGGGGGTGGGGTAGGATGGGCCAGCTGAGAGGGTGCGGAGTGAGAACTTGGAGTTGAAACTCATAGCGGTCTGGAAGGAGGTTTGGGTCGGATAAGCACCAGAATACCCTGACATTAACCCCTTAAACCCAAAGTGTGTACCCCCCCCCCACGAAAAAAATCATAATCAAATTGTTAAGCAACCACTGAATTAAACTTAATTTAACACATAGTAGGTATCAGTTTAAAGCTTAGAAACTCAGCACTCATTAAGGGTTTATCAAAATGGTTTGATGCATTAAAAAGCTGAGTAGTCCCTCTAAAACATTTGAAATAGTTTTTTTTGTATGTGAAGCCCCACAAAAACCATGTGTAAACAATATACGGATGCAGAATTTGTCACGTTTTCACTTGTAAATTCATGAAGCATGCTCAAATTGTGGCACATCATTATTTACAGCACATTCTCACGATTAAAAATCCAAAATCAACATGGACCATTGTGTCAATCAGAAGTTATTCCTCACGGATTTACGACACCTAAAACTCCAAAGGCACACATAGCTAAGTAAAAGCAAATGTAACTTTCATGTGAAGTTCACATCACAATCATCACATGTAGAGGAACCTTACCAAAAAAAGAAATGTCCTCTTACCTTATTACCCTCGTGAGTTATTGCATTTTAAAGATATGTAAAAAATTCTATTATCAGCAGTTTCTAAGCATGAGAATGTCCACATGTAAGGATTTTTTTTAAAGTTTTCTGTCAAACGATACCCATCTTTTGCCTCTCCTTGCTATAGTTTGAGTTATGTGTCTTCAACTTATGCATTTCACTCAGAAAAACAACTCTCAAAATGCTTTCAGGGCTTAAAGGGTTAAATAGAGAGGCTGATGATGGGCTTGACCTATCTGTAGATATGTATAATTTATAAAAGCTGAATTTTCAGCAACCATTACTCCAGTCTTAAGCTTGTTTTTTTTGAAGAGTTTCATTCATTTGGGTCAAAAAACAGACTTGAATCATGCTCCCACCTCATCCAGTACTGATCAGGTTTAGAACTAATCAGTAAACAAATTGAATGAAACTGGAAGTATATGAGGTATGATCTGCTGACCAAGCTTGTCACATTACAAAAATAGCAGATTATGAGTTATCCTTGAGTGCTTGTTTGAGAGCCCCATTTTTATTTGTAATTTCTACACATTATTACTCTGTGCCTGACTCATGCCTGCATCTCTGTAATCAGCCATTCTTGGTTCAGAGAAGAGTTGCTAAGGCCTTGACAAAGGATGCAGTGAAAATAAGTCAAGAGCCCTCTCTTCACTTGATTATATGCTTCCCTTTTCTGCAGCTGTGCTGATAGGAGAGGCCATTCTTCAGAATCCTTGGCTGCCATATCTGTGTCTCTGTATCCAAGACAGATAGTGTCATGAACAGTCACAGGGGTTTATGAACACCACACTGAAGGAAACTTCTCTGAAAGGCTTCCATCCTGGGAACTGTTTCCAGTTCTTGTAACCTGAGGCCTGAACTTTTATCTAAAACATTGTCTTTGAACACGAACATTTATCATAGTTCTGCTTAGGACAATATCAATCCTACATTCTGTTCATGTTGATTCATTCACAACGGCACAATGAGTTGTGAAGCCTTTGTGTTTTATGTTATCTAGCTTTTAGACAAAAGATGTTCCAGTGCATTTCCTTTTTTGGTATTATCATTCTCTCCCGCATTTTTTTACGGGTTTGGGCTCTAAGGGTGGGTTCTCAAATGTCAGATTTTAGTGAGCAAACTGAATCCAGGTGGAGGAAACCCCATACTGAGGGTCTGCCCAGCTCTAGATCCTCTTCGTCCCAGACAGCCCTGACCTCCTGCAGCCAGAACAGGAAAGCAGTCAGCATTATTTATCTTCATGCATCCTCTGTTCCCACAGGTGGACTTAGTCAGATACCCCGGTGTCTGTCATTAGAGGACTGCAGAACAGACTCCTTTCGATGCCTTGAAGAATGATGTAAATTGGTTTTGGCACTCTAAACGGCCTCATTAGATTTTAAGAGTGTGAATCCTCTCCACAAGTCCTCACACATATAAAGCAATCATAATTCTGACTGCTTTAGTGGAGCAGTGGTCAGTATGCAAGCAGCCATTCAAAAGCACAGCTGGTATTTTTTTTTAATAAAGGTCTTAGATCGATGTCTATTCACACCAGGAGACATGCAACAAAGCTAATAAAGCTCCCAGTGTAATGTAAATAAAGGAGCAACCTTTTATTTCCTTTAGATTATTGCATTTTGCTCTATGCAAATGAATATGCCTTTTTCACTTGTCATGTTGTAGGTACCAGGAGAAATAATCATGTAAATCCTGATCTAAAATAGATTATTTTTATAAGGTTTTGTGAGTGGTTTTGACCGGCAAGAGCTGAGAAGTTACTCATGTTACTCAATTTACTCAATTTCATACTTTTTTTTTGTTTAAGAAAAAGTCAGATTCTGTTTACATTAACTTTTTGAAGGAATGACTTTTTATAGAAATTGAAGAGATGATGTCTGTGACCATCATTTTTGGGATGGGTTGGTCAGGTTTATCTTATCTAGAACTTCTTGGTTCCACCAGACACACACAAATGCCTGACGTTTCAAGGATAGCTTGAACTCAGCAGCTATCTGATACTGCAAGAGCAACAGTTTAACAGTGACGTGAAGTTATTTATCTACATCATTAGCAACATTCTGCAGCAACTGATTCGGGAACTGAGACACCACCCAAATGATCACTTGGACGAGCTCCCAGGGTTGGTGCATATTAGTTTATCCCTAGTTTACAGAAAATGTGTTTGGATGCAGAGAGATGTTATGCTGTAATACAAATTAATACATAATCCAGTGTAGAAGTGGGCATTTGTGACTTAATCTTATTATGTGGAATTTTATTTCAGGATAATGATATACATCATGTTACAAACAATTATTACAAACAAAAGGAAAAATATAATAGAACAATTATTTACCATGTAGTAAGAAATGCTACAGAAATGTAATCAAAACAAAAATAAAACACTGCACAGTCTTCACTGTATAAAATAAATATAAATTCTTACTGAAGATACACAAGTTATTCGGTTTTTAGTTGTTTGATGAACATTAATAACACTGATGGCAGCAGGTATATTATGCTGCTGTCACTTTGAGTAGGGATGTGCGCGTGTCGTCGATTAAACGCTACAGCTCCTACTAGTCGACACTGAAAACAATAGTCGACAACACGAGACAAAACAAAACAAAAAAAACGTGATTTTATCATTTAAATTAGCATAAATTTAACATGACACTTAAAATATTTGAAATTAAACGAAACATTTGAAAAATAAATTGGTTTTAAAAGTGAATCTGGGCGGAAACTAATATATATATATATATATTTTTACTTCACATACGTTTTCTTTGTGTCAGTTGCGGCGAGCTCAAAAAGGTGCATGCGAAAGACGAGCTCTACTGGAAAACCCATTTTGGTGATGGTGCGGCATGTCCAGGTGCTTTCCCAAACTCTATTGACTTGTTTGTCGTCATCTCTGCGTGCCTGCGACTTCAGTTCCTGCCGAGCGTGCTTTTTCAAGTGCAGGAATAATTGTTAATCGCCTCAGGTCCCGTCTTTCACCAGACCATGTTGACGTTAATTTCACTTAACAAAAACGCATGGTCTGAGTAAGTGAAATGGGCATTGGAGCATTGTTTTGTTTTTAGACAATATAACCTACACGAAGTGTGCTTTTAAAAGCCATTTGCTATTCCTTGATTATCAATCCTATTGTTTTTGACTTCTGTTTTAATATGTTGGCTAATGCTGATTTGAATAAATAAGATATGTATTGGCTGACATTGAGGGTACTTTTTTTTTAATTTATTTTTTTTTTTTTTAACGACTGCCTAAAATTAAGTTATGATAATGCAAGACAAGCGAGTGGCATAATCATGACCTATTTTTAGCGGAATTCATTAAGAAATTTGACAGTGTGATTCATAGATTAAGTATTTATGTAGGCGTATATATCTACACACGCACTGGGTTTTTTTTTCTTACCATCCTTTTTATTTTTGCTTTTAGACTAGTCGACTTGTTGGATAAAAAAACTTCCGTTTAAACGACAGTCAAATTAGTCGTAGCGCACATCCCTAACTTTGAGACCTAATCCAATATACTGACACACATTTGCTCTCTTTATCTTCTTATACATGCTTGTTACTTCACTCTAAATGTCTGTAACTTTAAGTATTACTGTGCTACTGGATATATTTACATACTGCGATAGAAACGATATAACAAAATCTCTAAGATCACGATATCGATCACCATATTGCACAGCCCTGCTTCATCCTGAAACATGACGAGTACTGTGTATTTGGTTTTGTAACTGATGTACAATGCGGAGGAAGTCGTTTACTTAATGAGCTTATTGAATCAGAGGTCCTGCTTGAGGAGGAGGCTGCAGGACATTAAGTAGTGTATTGAATCTGCTGATCGGTGTCCATTTGGTTTGTTCCGTCTCTGCCGCTCCAGACTGGGCACGACCTGCGCCCAGACCTGCGCCCAGTCCTGTACTGTTGCCTGTATTGGGCATGGTCTCTTAATACTCAAACTCAATTAATTATTTGATTTAAAATGAGCTCAAGTTACAGAGATCAATGCATTTTAAGTGCTTTAAGTGCACAGGGTAATGTTCATGCAAGTATTTCTGGCATATACCTGTTTGTGCGGGGGAAATGAAACTCATAAGCAGGGCAGAGATCGGGTCACACTAAAGCTACTACATTAATATCAGTAAAATAACTTTGCGAATCAAAATCCATATCATAGAAGAAATTATACATGCTATTTTTACAAACCCACCTTCAAATAAGTGGTCACATGACGTCCCTTCTCTTTCAGAAGTTTAGTATCTCTGTGAAATGGTTTTAGAAATGATTGCTTGCTTCAGAATTTTCCTATAAACCTTCACTTTTGAAGTTACGAAACCATTCCTTTTTATGGAAGAGCTGTTTATGAAGTGAGATTTACAGATGAGTGAGAAACCTACTTTGAATATAGACAGGATGTGACATAAAGAATTCACAGATGTTTTCTGGCTCACATTTTAGGCCAACGCGGCATTTTCAGCTGGCACTCATTTCCATTTTAACGGCGTCGTGTTGTTCCGTGCTGTTTTCTTTCACTAAAACTTTCCGTCTGTTGAAAAGACAGAATTGTCATAATGTACAATGTTAAATACACAAATATGATGGTAGGATCAGTGGAGAGAAATAAAACTTAAAAAAAGTTTATGGTTTCTTTTGCAGGATTGCATCGGTGTACATGTCTTCAGTATTTTATAGATTATTTTCTGGTGAAGTTTTTTTTTTTTTTTTTTTTCTTTTAAATGTCAAAGTGTATTGATTTGAATTAAAGGCTCAGATGAACTTAAGTGAAAATGCTGACACATTTTTCTTCTGTCTCTTTTGCAGATCGTGAGGACCAATCAATTCTTTGCACGTGAGTAACCATTAGGTCATCTCTATTCAGCAGTAACAGGTTACGTCAATCAGTTTGGGCAAATGGAAGTGATGTCACATCCCCAGAGCTGCACAGGAATCAGCTTTTTTGGAATCCTACATGTACAGCCATTCCTGAATACATGACTCATGTATCATTTCGGCATTAAATATCAGTAGCTGCAGCTGTTCGGCACGTAGAGCATCTCACGCTGTGAGTCAGACCTATTGCAAATATTTCTAGTCAGTCTAGGCGAATTCATCCATTGAAATTTGAGCTCTTGATGCATTAAGTATAAATTACTGTCTTTGCACATAAATAAGTAAACAGCCTCTCTCATGTCTTTATAACATGTCCTTATAACTGAATGAGAGTAGGTTTTTACGTCCTCTCTCAAAGTCGACCCCTTCTGATCTACTGATACCACTGCAGCAAATGCCATTCTGCACACCCACTGTGATGTCCATGAAGCCATATGTCTATGTTGCTGGAATGCAGGGTTAAGGAGTCTCAGTCAATAGACAGAAAAAAGCAGACATATTTACATTTACATTACATTAAAAAAAAAAAAAGTCGTCATTTACTCACCCTCATGTGTTTTGAACTGACAAGATTTACTTTCTTCTGTGGAATACAAGTTAATTATAGCACAATTTCCAAGCTGTTCTTTTCATTTTACTGTGAAAATAAATGGTGACCACAGTTCATGGCTTCAGAATACTTGAGGGCTTTTCACACTGTTCACCGATAAGTTTTTCTGTTTGGCTGATTTGGAGTTTTATTTTGACAGAGATGAGAACGCTGGCTCTGACAACGGCAGCGCCTAAGCAGACCGTACTCCCATTCTCCGTCTTCATCAGTTATGGCCTCTCTTTAACAGTTTTTTCTATTCTGTTACTTGATAGAACTGTTAAACAAAGAAAGTAAATGTATACAAAAAGTATTATAACATTTGCTTTTATATTATTAATAACAGAAAGGCAAACCATAATCCCTTCTCATTTACCGTCAGGATTTCTCATTCATTCTCAACTTTCTCATTTACATTTGTTAACCACAGGTAAATTGAGAATGACCCGGCGTTAACTATTTCAAGTGTGAAGTATAGTGCACAAGTCATATCGACCAGTTTTATGATGCTTTTTTTTGTATTAAAGAGAGCAGATGTTCTGCTCAAACGTTCTGCTTTTAAGGGTCTTAACTTTCTTAAAGGAGAGTTTTACAAACAGGTTGTTAGACAAATAATCAACCATCTGTTTGACACATTAGAAACTATGGCCGTAGGGTGCTTTTTTAGTGATGACAGAAATTCCATAATAAATGAATGAAGGTACTGTTCAGTTTTTTTTAAATTAAAATCAGCATAATGCATTTTTTTCCTTTCTTATATGTAATATAATTTCCTATTTTGGACAATTTTTGTGTGATTCACCTGTTTGCTTTTACAGGCCTTTTGTGGAAAAAGTCTGGCTTTGTCTTTCTAAAGATTTTTTTTCCATTTATGGCCAGATTAGGGAAAAGAGTATTTTAATAGTATCATTGTGTTATAAGGTGAAGTAATTAAAACGCCATCTTTTGCATTCCAAAAATATTAAATAAGACTTTTAATGTTTACTTAATAAAAGCCATTGTGTAATGCTCCAGCACTAGGCCAAATTCTCCTCGGCGTCCGAGCTGCTGAAAGGATCTGCAGCTGGAAAAACAAACGTCAGTGCTAACAGATACAGGATGTAGCCTGATGGCTTATTTAGCCTGTGGAATGCATTGATCATGCAAATGTATGTAAATATGTGCCCAATCTGTTGTTTTGTTTTATTTTATTTCGGGTAAAGCGTCTAAAAAAGCTGTTGTCTTATGATGTTGTGATGTTTGCTTTTGACTGCGATTTTCTTCTGCAGAGGGGAATCAGGTGCTGGAAAGACGGAAAACACTAAAAAAGTCATCCAGTACCTGGCTCATGTTGCATCGTCACACAAAGGAAGGAAGGACCACAACATTCCAGTGAGTTCCTTTTCTATCGGCCATTCTGTATCGTTCATGTGGAATTCCACCAGTGATATAGGTGTTTATTGACATGCCGCCTTAAAAAAACAACAACGAAAGAACAAAAACAAAGTGCGACGCACTTGAAGATGTCAGTCTCATCGTCTCTTTATGAGAGGGTTTTACCAAGTTTAGATGGTTGGACAATGTCAATTACCGTGAGCTATTCGTAATGTCATATATACATATGTTTTGCAAATCATATTAGTCTAACTGACCCGTAATGCATTTACGGCTGAAGCTCTCACAAAGTAATCTATTTTATCTTAGACACATTAGTTACAATGACATCAGGGTGCTTTTGCTAGAAGAGTAATTTTAACCGAATTAACGCACATCAGTGGATAACATGCACTTGTATGTCATGGATAACATTATGTGTAGTTTCTAATGTACTGGTAATGTTGGCTAGATGTTCATCAGGTAATAACTGTTGGCTCTGACGTGTGTGCAAGTAGTACCCATGGGTCCGTATTAAGAAATCATCTTAAAAGTCTGCAGTGCTGGCCTGCTAACATGTATTTCCTTCAAAAATATATGAAAGCATGCTGAATAGTTTTCCATGCTGCAGTCATTGATCTTACTGTATTCGCATGGCCAAATATATGCAACATACTAAAGGCTTAGATCTTTCCCGTGGTCTAAGATACTTGCAGAATGTGGCCCTGATGCCTTCTAACATATTACATTTGTTTATTATATACAAACAGCCAGAATCACCTAAAGCAGTCAAACTCCAGGCAAGTTCCCTTTAAGCTTTTTATACCTGCTTTGCTTGTGCATGCAAAACTAACCTGCTGTATAAACATAAATGAAATGTAGCCAATCCTAAGTAATTTTTTACTGGGATATTCTTGATAAAAATAAACACTTGACTTGTTTTATTTGTGCATAATTTGTCACATTTGCTAAATAGTTTTGAATGTATGCAAGATGTGTAGTTATTTTAAACCTCTTTAGTGTTGGATAAAACATATTAGAGATTAACCTAGGTAACATGTCAAGATGGCTTGGGGCATAGTGGTATATTTTTGCTTGCATGATGTGAAAACTGTCATTTTATTGGAATTTCATCTTTAACATAGTCTGGAAGTAATGAGTTGATCATACAATCTGACTTGATGTCAAAAGGTGCAGACTACACAATATTTTTTTTCCTGTTACGATAGTCTAAATTCTTGTTTTGTCGTGGACAAGAAACATGTCAGCCTTCCAAGTTGCTTCCCAACCAATCATTGCTTACCGTCTTTAATGATGTGCTTGATGTCATTGAGAAGGTGGAACTAATGACTGACTTCTAGAAACATGAACGTAATCAAACAGGGCTACTGAAGCGCGTGTTGGCTTAATGTAATTCCAGTACTACTTAATTATAACTAGTTATAATTAATTATTCATATTTCGTTCGAGCTTTATGTAGTAAATTATCTCAAAAGAAATGTGAATAATCAATTATAAGTAGTAACTGTAACGGATCGTTAACGGTGGGTCCTAGTGGTAATAACAGTATGTCGGCAAGGAAATCCGATTGTTTGCCCATCATCCATCGACCTCAAATATGGCTTATCATTTGAAACATGTAAGTAGTAGAAACTTTACATGGCTGCTCAATCTAACGTTAACCATAGAAAAATGTGCGCTATTATTAGGCACATATCCAAGTGTTTGTGCGGAGTGTGGAAGCTGAAGTATAGCACGGTTACTGGAAGACATGGAGGCTCCGGTGCAATCACACGCATTTTTTCCTGATAACAGCGCAAACAACTTAAAATACTCCGTCATTTTGGTAATACATTTAAGAGTAATACACCATTCAAAACTGTATTTGTGTAAACTCACAAAAATGTTGTGCTTTTGTATAATATATAAAACAAATAGGATCTGCTGTCTTTGTCTCTGTGAACTTGAGCGCGTCAATAAAACAAACCAAAATTCAACCAATTCAAGTGGGAAACAAATTCTCACATGAGATTATGTAATCCATATGAAACGTGCATGTAGGTGCATCCACTACTGCAGAGATGACGAGTCAGCATTGTCGACTTAGTCAATTAAAGGCTCATTAATTATGATTTATATGGCGTATTAATATACACGTACGATTAGTCGACTAGTCACTTAAATTAATGAACACTGGTTGACTAGAAAGATCTTTAGTCGTTGTGTAATTGTTGTGAAGGACAACAAAAAGAACGAAACATGCTAGTCTCTGTCGGGACGTTGTGAAGCGTCACAGACCCGGCATCAGTTGTTGTCCACTATGACACACTATAGGAGATAAAACGTTTGATTATTGCATCGTGACGGTCATTGTCGCTTTACGAATCACCATGGCACCCTACGTCAAACGGTTCATGCCAAAATCTAGCTGATATTGTGTAGTCTGTAACTGGCATAAGAATGAACATGTTACAGATCCTTGCATGTTTAAAGATTTTGTAGGAAAATAAACTGTTTTTTGCACCACATATAGTTCAGTTCTGTTATTCGGACCAGCAACATTCTAAACCAGCAAAAGCTGGTTCTCAAACTGAGAATGCATCCTTTAGATATTTTCCAAAACGCATTTTGTTCAGCTTATAAATCACCCCTTGCAGAGTGTGTTCTGTCTGTCATGTGTTTGTGCGTTTCCCTCTATGTGACATTAATACCTCTGTTTCCATTGAAATGATTTGATTACAGAACGGAATCCTGTTTTATGTGAGTAGCTTGTAGTCCCTTGTTTTTTTTCTGTTTTCTTTCTTGCATATCACCACTTCTTTGATGGGCATAAGAAACCTGTAATTTTTGTTTAAATTAGTCTCATCTTTTGTTTTTACTAATGACTTCTCATTCTGCTTTATAACATCTGCTTTCTTAATTCTTTTCTGTTCTCTGTGGATCCAATTTACTATACTTTTGGGGTGATGTCAAGTAATTTATCTCTGTAAAACCTTACACTGTGTTGCATGTAAAAATACTGCATTATGGTGCAATAGTCATAGTGCTCAATTCCCATTTCCTTACTCCATCCATATAGTCGGAAGGTTCTGGAATGTCCATTTACAAAGCTCTGCTACAAAGAGCTCAAATGCCAGTAGTTCTTGGCATATTTTCTGTAATGATTGAAGTGACTTTTTGACTTGTGTAATCTTATCAGACCTTCATTTTCTAGAAGTTGTCGTTGCTAACGCAGTTTTTGTCATATTAATGGCTCAGTTATCTCCTATTTACATGAGAGAGAAACCTGTTACTGTTCTTTTAAGGCTTCATTACTAATGCTTTTTAAAAAGTTCTTTGTTCTGACTTTAGTTACTTGTGTCTTGTGCTCTCAGATGTGCCCAGATATGTTAATGCAATTATTAAACAGAGAGTTGGATTCATCTTGTAGTCAATTTTAGGCTCTTTATAATATTACATTTTAAAACTTTAAACCATGAAATTCCCTGGACTGTATCCACTATTCTACTCGTTTGGATTACGTAATGGAACAGTGTGTAAAATCACAGTGGTCATTCTTCCATTTGTGCCGTGATGTGTTCCTGTCTCATGACAGCAGCAAGAACAATGGGACACCTGTCCAAACTTCCTATCAGATGGACATTGACAACACAGAGGGTGGCTAGGGTGTATGAAGGGGTGGATGTTCCAGATTTGTTGATGAGGAAGCTGTGATGTGGTGCAGCGGGGCTTTGGGCATCTGTCATTGCTAATTTGAGGAGTTTTCTGTCCAATCCCTCAGTGCCTGTATTTCAGGCAGCCAGTGAGAATTTGCGCAAAAGCCCTCTCATGGCTACCCAGGCTTTAATTAGGTTTGTAGGTTAGTGTATTTTTACTCCATGTAGATGATCTGCTTTTTGGTTTGAGGGTAAAATGAAGAGAAATGTTGTAAGCTTTGTAGATGCAAGCTGATTGTTAGCCGTACTACATCTAAAAAAAAATACTGTAAAGAATGCAGTAAATAGATTAAATTTGTGATGTATATGATATGGAATATTTGAGTTTGGAGTTATTCATCCCCCTCAAACTTACTTGTGTTTAAAAGGGGGGATGAACTGTTTGATCCGTGATGGTTGGGTTAAACCTTACTCCTTGTACAAACTAACCCAGGATGATCTGTTAAGATAGAAATGTGCAAGAAATGTTTTCTTAGGCGTTCACTTTGTTTGTTGGTGTTAAATGCGAAATGTTCAATGGGGTTTCTTGTCAAGGTTTTCCAAAGATTTTTTACACGCATTATTTTATTACTCTTATTTCAGTTACACACCACATTTGAACTTAAGTTGCATCTGTTCTTGTAAGAAACTTAATGTAATCAAGTGTCTTAATAGTTTTCTAACCAGTGATTTTTGCATTACAGGGAGAGTTAGAGCGTCAACTTCTGCAGGCAAACCCTATTCTGGAATCTTTTGGGAATGCCAAGACAGTGAAAAATGACAACTCTTCACGCTTTGTAAGTTTGTCTATTATGACTGATCTGATCATTTCACTATTGTTTTTCTAACTGTAACATTGCAGCAATGTTTTTTGTTACATTCTTGTTACATTTCGGCAATTATATTTATTAAGTTTATTGATAGTTTTCTTTGACTCTGCACCTGGAAAGGGACATTTAGGTACACACTCACTAAAATCCACATTCAGCACTCTGAAAGAGCTAGGCGTCTGTCTTACATCTGGTCCTCTGGCCAGCTGATGGAGTTTTCGCTGACATGCTTTAAAGTCAGCAGAAAGCCTTTAAGCATACAAACAAATCAAAATCCTCAGAGGAATTTGATTCTTCAGACCTTTGCTCACCTGTCAGACCTTTCATTTGGGTAACGATTTTGGGGGCATTTGCTGCAAATAAGCATGTCTGTTAGCCTCTTGCACATGCTTTAAGTAGCGTTTACTTTTATGCTGCATATTACGTATACATAAGTTCAAACAATAAAAGAGACGATTATCTGTTCAAATGGATTCTTAGAAATGTTGATTAGGCCCATAATGTATAATGATAGTTATGACGCAATGGTATGGTTTCTAAAGCACATCATGGAAGAAAAAAATGCACAACTTAAATATTTGTTTTTCCACAGGGCAAGTTCATCCGCATCAACTTTGATGTAACCGGTTACATTGTTGGGGCCAACATTGAAACCTGTATCCTGATCTGATAACAGTTCAGTTACATTTGAGTAATGCTGCTGTGAAGTCAAGGCAAGCCTTCATTAACACTGATATGGGTGCATTTCTGTCTTTATCAGCAGAAATAAAGGTATGCAGTTTGACTTTATATGTGCTTTTAGAAATGGTTACTATTGCTTCAGTTAGTTTGTCAGAGAGGAACCACATCATAAGCTAGCTTTAAGGGTTATGTAGATATTTAACACAGTGGATAGTGAGCTGTAAAATAGGGTTCACTTGCCCTTAACTCAAGATCTCAAGATCTTCTTGAAAAGTCCAGGGCCATTCGCCAAGCCAAAGATGAACGCACCTTCCATGTCTTCTACCAGCTGTTGGCTGGTGCTGGGGAACATCTAAAATGTGAGTATTTTTTTGTTACATAGTTCCAACTAGATTTTTAGTGAGATTTTAATTATGAGATCCTTATTCTACTGCAAGTTCAACATGCACATGCTTGTTTCCTGTGTAATGTAGCAGGCTTTGGGTATTTTGAATCTGTGATATCTGAATGATTATGGAGAGTTTGCTGCAGTGTGGTGTCTAAAGACCACAGCTGTCTTATTAATGCTCTTGTTCTTCTGGCAGCTGATCTACTCCTGGAGGGCTTCAATAACTACCGCTTCCTCTCCAATGGTAACATTCCCATTCCTGGCCAACAGGACAAGGACAATTTCCAAGAGACCATGGAAGCCATGAATATTATGAGCTTCTCCCATGATGAAATCTTATGTAAGCATACATGAAACAAACACACCTCTACCACATTGTCTATTTACTGCTGGTTTTATATGTTTACTAGTAAATTAACATGTTGACATGTCCTTGTAAGGATCTTTAAGGCAAACATTTCTTATATTTCTTGACTTTTTAAACATCTTTTTGCATTTGAAATGGATCTGTAGTGACACAAATTAATTTGCAGTACAAATGTCCTGTGTAGTCTCTCTTAATGAGTTCATAACTGCATGCATTGAAATAAAAACAAATTCAGTTTAATAAAATCAATATAATAATATTTATTTTAATGCAATTTCAAAAATGTAAAATGTTTGTGAGTGAATACAATTGCTGCATACATTAATCAACCTGTCCAGTTTCCAGTTTAAATGTTGTAGTTGATTGACAGTCCTAATAAGTATACAAGAATATTAAGAATTAAAATAGTTTTAGATGGAGTATAAGCTTTCCACACTGCAGGAAATAGACTGTCCAAAAATATTTCATGTATACTACTCTCATACTGTTGACTTACTTGTCCTTGTTTTACTGTCAATGCAGCAATGCTCAAGGTGGTATCAGCTGTCCTCCAGTTTGGTAACATTGTGTTCAAAAAGGAGAGAAACACCGATCAGGCCTCCATGCCAGAAAACACAGGTACCTCATACTTGCTCATCTGGGTTCTTTTCTTTTTTTTTTTTTTCTTTGCAGGTTTCAAAAATGTATAATGGCTTATTTTAGCACAGAGATAATGTTTCTTTTTTCAGTAATGGAAAGTAATGTATTATGTGCCTCAATAACTCTGTAAATCTTTTGGCAGTGCATTAGCATTAAAGTGTTTTCAGTATCCAGACTACCCTTTGGTAACCATATGGTTTTGTGCACTTCCCCAATGCACTGTTTTGACAAATTATCCATTGGACTTCTCTTGCGCTCCCATGGTGACAGCTTGAATGGTTTTTGGATTCATTTCATATTAAAAGAAAATACCAGAATAGTTGTGCTAAGTTGTGTTAAATCAAACGTGTTTACGTAAGAGCCCTAAAAGTGACCATTTTACCATCAAGATGCATTCCAGCAGGCTTACTCCACTGACATTTTGATTAATTCGTTTTTATCATCACCGTTCATGGTAAGATATTGAAACTTTCATCTGTTCAAGCCACCATTTTTTTTATTCATGACACGAAGCTGCAAAGTTATAGTCCTGCTTGTGGTCCAAAGGAGGAACTCTTGGGGTTTGTTTGGCTGCTAAATGGGCTGTAAGGTTTTAGAAGTCAGTAAATTGCAATAACGACCTAACTTATTTCAAATACCTCCTATACTCATGAGCAAATAACTTCTTGTGCCGCCATTTAAGTGCATGAGGGAAGCTCCTAAAATCCTATCAATTGAAATAGAATGTCACCATTTTTGGTCAGTTTGCATTACAGATGACCATTTTCTGAAGAATTTTTATTTTTTTTTCTCTTTTTCTCAGCTGCTCAAAAACTTTGCCACCTGCTCGGCATGAATGTCATGGAGTTCACACGTGCCATCCTGTCTCCAAAAATCAAAGTGGGCAGAGACTCTGTACAAAAAGCCCAAACTAAAGAACAGGTAATGAACTTTTCAGTTCTCCACTGTATATCTGTCAGAGCAGCTTCCCTCCTATCTATGAAACAATGTTTTCATTCGTGTTTCACCTTTCTGCCCCGTCAGGCCTGATTGTTGACCAGTGCTATACTTTTGTACGTCACATTTCCTTTTCATCTTTTCCTTTTCTCCTTCATTTCCTTGTCATATTAACAAAAAAACACAAATGGGGAGTGTATGAATTCTCATAAACTTCTACTATAGGGCCCTTTCAAGTTTTGAATACCCGTTTTTTTTTTTTGTTTGCTTTTTTTTTTTTTTTTTAAATGGTTGTACACTTTATACTGTGACCATAATGCATATTTTTGTAAATATGATGTATTTCACCTTTTTTCTTTCTTTCTTTTTTTATTTTTTTATTAACCTTGCCTGATCCGGTCTCTCTGTTCCTCTGACCAGGCTGATTTTGCAGTGGAAGCTCTGGCCAAGGCCACATACGAGCGGTTGTTCCGTTGGCTTGTTCATCGCATTAATAAAGCTCTGGACAGAACCAAGCGCCAGGGAGCTTCCTTTATTGGCATCCTGGACATTGCTGGCTTTGAGATATTCCAGGTGTGGCTTCCTCTGCCTCTTATGCTAAATCATAGATATTAATCACTATACTGCAACAAATCAGAGGTCATATGATACTAGGTTTTCTAAATATGCAGGCAATGCAAGAACCTGAAAATTAGTTTTTGTTCAAAAAGGATATTATTTGGGACCAAATTTTATTTGCTTGTAGTTTACCACAGATTTAGCTGTTTTTTTTTACCACAGATTTAATGGGTTGTTTCATCACTAATTAAAAACAACTATTGTACAAAATGATAGGATTTCTGTTTTGGCATGAACCGAGAAATATATTACTATAGTTCAATAGAATTTAATAATACATTTTTTTAACAATTTTATTACTTCCAAAAATAAAAATGAATTCATTTGATTTACCTTTTAAAAGAATAATTGAATTAATGTTTTATGCCTTCATTTCATTGCCACCGCTTATGATAAATTTGTATTAAAAAATTATATTAAATCATATATCTATAAAAATTTTAACGGACAACACAGAATTTCATAAAAACATTTCATAGGCCTTTATTATATTAAAAATGCAATAAATTATTTTTAAAAAATTAAAATTAATTTGTTAAAGTTTTATGAATTCAAATTTTGATTTTGATTTAATTAAACCATTAAAACACAATCCTGAAAAATAAAAATGGAAAACACTGAATTTGGGAAAAAATTAATTTAAAAAGGTAACGTTTTCTTAAACCTTTATTAAATTGTTTTTAAATTTAATTTAAAACGAATTTGGGAAATAAATAAAACGGATTTCATAGGGCCCATTTTGTGCCATTTAAGGTTTCTTCCTTCAAGTTGTGCCTGAGGATGTCTTTGCCATCTTGGTGTTGGACATTGCTTCGGATAAGATGTAGTAATATAATCAACGCATAGTTAGGAACAGGAAGAAATAACATGGTTTACACTAAACAGTGTGATTGGATACCCACTCATGGCTACAGTATTCAGTTAAGTGATATTGATGATACTGAGATTGGTTAAAGAATCAATTACGCATGTTCTGGGACTAAAAATCATTTTATTGCTCTCTCTTTTGGCAGCTAAACTCATTTGAGCAGCTCTGCATCAACTACACCAACGAGAAGCTTCAGCAGCTGTTCAACCACACCATGTTCATCCTGGAGCAGGAGGAGTACCAGCGAGAAGGCATCGAATGGAGCTTCATCGACTTCGGCCTCGACCTGCAGCCCTGCATTGACCTCATCGAGAGACCGGTGAGCTCCCGCATCAGCTCTTTTATACATATTTTTTTTTTACTACAGTTGTGTTTGTCCTTGAATTCTTTGTTCTGTGTTGCTATAAATATTTTCTATTCCAAGCATTAGCAGAATTTAATGTGATTTCTAGTTGCTGTGAAATTAAAAATGTTTTAAGGGTTTTCTTTCAGCTTTTCTATAATTGTTTTGATCAGTCATATGGTGCCATTCCCAGGCAAATCCTCCCGGTGTGTTGGCTCTGTTGGATGAGGAGTGCTGGTTCCCAAAAGCCACTGATAAAACCTTCGTGGACAAACTGGTGCAAGAGCAAGGCACTCATGGCAAGTTCCAGAAACCACGGCAGCTAAAGGACAAAGCCGATTTCTGCATCATTCACTATGCTGGCAGGGTACGTCTGCATTCATATTTATGACACCACACTTAGCTGTAGGATTCACCTCTTGTACTTCAGTTCTGTGATATTTCTTATAGTTTAGGCTTTTTGTAAGTGTTTAATTGCACAGAATGCATCATGACCTTATATAATTGGATTTAGTCAGGTCATACTGGCTTGCAGTGCAATGTTGCATTTCTGGCTTTCAAAGGTAGCAGCAACCAGCTGTGGTATGTGCTAACCATAGGCCACATCTGTTTCAGATCAGTGAGCTGTTTGCAATAGAAACTTGACACTGCATGAAATGAGGAACTTTTGATATTTTTCTCCCTTTGAGCTATGTTTGGGTTAAAAGCCAGAAAATTAGGGCTTGCTTTGTTTCCTGTTGTTTAAGAAATGTAATGTAAGTGCGTTGATTTATACTTTATCACTTTCAGTAGTTACATAACACTATGCAAACAGCCAACAACTCCTGAACTGCAGAACCCCTTAAATCATAAGATTCAGATTGAACCAATCCTGGCTTAATTCCATTATTCCCATCTTGAGTGTTTTAGTGAGTTAACGTGGTGTTTATTTCCCTCGTCCTGTAGGTTGACTATAAGGCAGATGAGTGGTTAATGAAAAACATGGACCCTCTAAACGACAACGTGGCCACACTCCTGCACCAGTCCACGGATAAGTTTGTGGCTGAACTGTGGAAGGATGGTAAGTGGTTTTCTTCTCGAGTGCCTTCCAGATTCCTCCCGACATATGAAACGGCCATTTTTATTGCTCTACCCTCCCACTCTGTGAAGAAAGAGACTGTTGTTTTCAGTCTTCAGTTTCATGTCTTTTCTGTCTTATGCATTTCGGTGGCTGGATGCAAGTGTTTTAACAAAGTGGGAGGGAACTATTAATTCAGTTAAGAGTCAAACTTGGGGCTGGGCAGTGTGCGAGACTTTTTGCAAGACTGTTGATACCACCATAGTTATATTTCCACATTATATGTGGGCAAAACTGCTTTACATTACAATCAGGTGTGAGAAGTGAAGAAATATGGAGTAATGCAAAAATACAGAGTGGGACGTATCATATTTTATCTCTTGTTTATGTCTGGCAGGATTTTTCCACTGCATTTCCCTATATATAATATTAAAGGAATAGTTCACTTCAGAATGAAAATTTCATGATAATTTACTCACCCCCATGGCATCCAAGATGTTGGTCTTCTTCAGTCGAAAAGAAATGAAGGTTTTTGAGGAAAACATTCTAAGATTTTTCTCCATATAGTGCACTTCACCGGGTAGAACGTGTTGAAGGTCCAAATTGCAGTTTCAATGCAGCTTCAAAGGGTTCTGCATGATCCCAGGAAACGATCAGTCATTTTCTAAAAAAGAAAAAACAAACAAACAAAAATGTATTTATTTTTTTTTTAACACAAATTCTAATCTTGCACTGCTCTGCGCCACACATTACGTGATCACATTGGAAAGGTCACGCTTGACGTACTGTAGGTGGAAGTACCATGGTAGGGTGACAAACTCCATCTCAAACTTCAAAATCTTCAAAAGACATTGTTTTACCTTTTTTTTTTTTTTTTTTTTTAAAGGACGTTTGACTTCGTATTTACATGTTCACTTTGTAGACACTTGATTGGTACTCTAGTCTAAGTCACGCGTGACCTTTCCAATGTGATTGCATATTGCGTGCCACATCACAAAGTTAGTGCAAAACGTGCATTTGTGGTTAAAGAATGAATTTTTTTTTAGAAGATGACTGATCATTTCCCTAGACAAGACCCTTATTCCTTGGCTGGGATCGTCTAGAGCCCTTTGAAGGTGCTTCGAAACTGCAATTTGGACCTTAAACCCGTTAGTAGCTGTTGAAGTCCATTATATAAATCCTGGATAGCATTGTCAAAAGTACCAACTTCGGTACTTAGTCGGTACTGAAATTTTAAAAATGTGACGCTCTGAACGCTGTTGAGGGGATCCGTTCACACCTAAATAGTCATCAGTGATGCTTTTCACCGAGCGCTTATACAGTATATACAGTATACTTAGCAGATACACACAGGAGCATTTGAAAGCTGGCCACTATCGCGTACCAGTCTGCTGATAGACGCCTGCTTTCAAACGCTCCCGCGTGTTGATTATTGTAGCCAATCACAGACATATCCGATGAGCACATCAACACAATGGCCAATCAGAGGTGTTTAAAAATCCGCTGCTCACTGCTCAAAGCGTCACATTTTTAAAAATTCAGAATCGTTTGATACTGGAGTCTGTACTTTTGACAACTCTAATCATGGAATGTTTTCCTCAATTTCTTAATTTCTTTTCGCCTGAAGAAAGACACAAACATCTTGGATGACATGGGGGTGAGTAAATTATCAGGAAATTAATTCTGGTGACTAATATTTTAAAATAACCTAATATAAATAATGTAAAAGTATTCATACTATAGCAAATAATTACTTAAAAGTAAATAAAATTTGTGTGTGCCAAGATCAATCAGCAGAATCTTTAAATGTTAAAATTAAAAGTACACTTCGCATCCCGATTATATTTAAAAACTAGTGCAAATGGAATGATGACTTACTGTTGCTTGTTCTCACCTGTGATGCATAGCACTAACCAGTGTTTATTACTATTTATGTCTTTTATGTGCTAGCTGTGTTCTACTACTTTTTTATTTTGCTTTTTTTTTTCTTGTTTATCCCCCTTTGCCACCTTCTGTCTCTCGACCATAGAGATTCAGAATATCCAAAGAGCGTCTTTTTATGATGTCTCTAGTCTCCACGAATCGCCAGGTGAAGGTATACGATGCTGTAGGTCTCTGCTTACCAGCGCATTGTGTACTTTCAAACACTCCCATGGCTTGTAGACCTGGGCCCTGGTCCCTCTAGCTTGCTAACTTTAGAGTTAGCTGGATCCATTTTGGAAGGAAGCTTGACATGGCTGATTCATTAGGATGTCCTCACTGACCATGAATGAAGATTGCATGAAAAACGAATGCATGTGCATAATGAATAATGCAGAGTATTGACACAACAAGTACTCTGAAAGTGACCTGGGTAACTCTCTTGTTGTGCTGGCTACGAGGATTAGGGCGCCGCTTGTTCCTTGAGTGCCTTTCAGCAATTCTGACCACTTTACAACCCCCCCACCCCCTCCAAATTATTCTTCCTCCAATTTTATATTTTAAAAAGTGTAAAATAATTTTTACATCTACTCCTGTAGTATTTTTAGAATAATTTTTACGTCTACACCTGTAGCATTTTCAGTCCAGACAGAGTTGAAAGAGGCCATTTTGTTAGAAGAATAGATGAATCTCACAAAACTAGAACATGTGCCAGTCATATTTCAACCCAAAATCAAAGAGAGATGAGTTTTTATTCAATAATCAGTTCAATTTTTTTTGCCTTTATTTCGATAGTATAGTGCAAGGATAGACATGATAGACATTGAAGACATCAAAATTGTAAAAAAAAAAAACATTTTAAATTATATAATTTTATTTTAGAAAAACAAACACATTTTATAATAAATTAATAGAGCTATTTAAAGATTTTAATCATAATAAAGCACGTGCAATTAAAAAGAAATACTGTATTACAGTAACAAGAATCATCAAGAATAATATCCTGAATTCATACGGAGTTTTTTGGGGGAAAATGTGCTTAATTCTCATTAAAACACTGCCATAATGCAACAAAAATATTAAAATGGCCTTCACACTCTGTATGTTAAATATTTATTCCCTTTTTTATTTCATTAATTTTGGAGTGAAATATGACCTGGACCTGGTTTTCATGAGATTTCCTCAAACACAGCTTGGTTTTCAGCAGACAGTGCAGTGTGTGTGTGGTATGGTGGTTATACCCTTGCACCTCATGGTCAGACTACTTGTTTGTTTTAAGTGTCAGATGGCGTTTTGATAGGCCGTTTGAGGGAGATTGAGTTTGGGTGAGGGGTGGAGGAATTCTGTAGTGTCTTCGACAGGGAACGTGGAACAATACACGTCTTGTTTCACTGGAATCCAAATGACTCGCTCAGCCCTGTGCCAGTCAACACTGACAGCTCAGTAGGTTCTCCATGGAGGTAAAGCAAGCCACGTCAGAAGCCCCATTATGAGCAAAACATTGCTTGGAAGCAGTTCTTAAGAATGACATTTACAGGAATGCAGCAAGATCTAAAATTGTAGTTCTAGCAACAGTAGCTAGACTTGGCCAGCCTCCTGAATCAAGAAGAAAATACAGTTTCTGATTACTTGTATGTTAAATGATTGAAGTTTGACTTGTGTTGTCCTATGGCACAAAGCATATTTATTCACATTTATTTTTTCAGTTGCTGAAAGGATACATTTTAGTAACATTCAGAGGGAGAGAACTTGGTAAACGTGTAATTTCACTAAAAAAGCACATTTTCCATCTAAATTGTAATTACTGTAATGTGTCAATGTTTTACTTTTCAATGTATTTTGGTCATATTTTTTGTTTCTCATTAGAAACTGATTTGTTTTATTAAAATCAGCATACATTTTAGGCAGTACAACAAATACTTACACATTATATCATTACTTTACAAAGCACATTAGATCTCCGCACCAAAAGAAATCAGATTTTACTCTTTTGCAAATATGAGCGGCATTCAAAGATCCATATACAGTGTAGTCTGATCGCACTGAATCCATGAGAGCAGCAGTTACTGAATTAACATCTGACTCACTGAAGTGCAAGGTAATGGGGTGAGACATGTCCTGGATATGATCTAGGATTTAAGGTTCACCCCTCCATTTTATTTCTTTTGCAGCTTGTGCTTGTTTATAGATGTAGTCTTATCCCTGGCACTCATCATCTATTTCATATCTCCATTTGCCTAGCACTGGACTTGCTGGCATATTAGGGGCCATTGGCTCTTGAATTGGCTGTCTGAACTTGTGGCATTGAGTCAAAATACACTGTACTAACTTTCAGAAAATTATTTTCTGTTTTCTTTTGGAATATTTTGATTAAAGGCCAGAAAAAATAAAGGACTGTTTTGTAAAAATGCAAAAATACACAGCGTATTTTGACCTGCTTGGTGTTTTTGAATTAGAACTTTAGTTGTAGATTTCCCTCTTCCATCTTCACATGATTTGGCTGTGCTGTGTCACTCTTCTTTAATTATATTCTGTAAATACTCTTAATATCAATCTAACCACTTGGTATCTTTCTTTTCTCTCACCCTTCATGGTAGTGGATCGTATTGTTGGTTTGGACCAGGTAGCAGGGATGAATGAGACTGCATTTGGAGCAACGTACAAGACCAAGAAGGGCATGTTTCGTACTGTGGGTCAGCTCTATAAAGAGTCTCTTACAAAACTCATGGCCACACTCAGGAACACCAACCCCAACTTTGTCCGCTGTATCATCCCTAATCATGAGAAAAGAGTAAGTGACATTTGTCCCTTCAGTTATAAGTAAATGTTCTTTTAGCTGAATTTAAATAAACTCATCACTTTTCTTTTTTTTTATGTAGTCATGCAACTCATTGTCATTGCTGTTCCTCTCTGTTAGGCTGGTAAACTGGAGCCCCATCTGGTTCTAGACCAGCTGAGGTGTAATGGAGTTCTAGAAGGAATCCGGATCTGCAGGCAGGGGTTCCCTAACCGTATCGTCTTCCAGGAGTTCAGACAGAGGTGCGTTTCAGATATCATTAAAGTGTTGAGAACTTCTTCAGATGCTGTAGCACCAATATTATGATAGATTTAACAGTTTTAATCACTGATAAAATGTTTCCTTATCAGATATGAGATCCTCACCCCTAATGCAATACCCAAAGGTTTTATGGATGGCAAGCAGGCTTGTGAGAGAATGGTGAGTTTTCTTAAACCTCAGATGACTGACGTGAGGTTGACCAGTCCATATTCAAGTTTCATATGGAGGTACAAAGCCCAAAATAAAATTATTAAATCACTATATTTTAAAATACCAGTATTTTATGAAATAATATTCCATGCAAACATTCACTACCATTTAAACATTTTGGATTTAGGAAGATTTTTTTTTTTCCAAAGAAAGAAATTGATACTTTTATTTAAGTTAATAAATGCATTAAATTGATCAACAATTCAATTAAATTGATCAATTGTGAAAGTTTTACATTGTTGCAAAATATTTGTAAAGTAAATGCTTTTCTTTTGGACTTTGTTCCTCAAAATATAACCAGCACAACTGTTTTCAGCATTGATAATAATAAGAAATGTTTTTTGAGCAGCAAATCGGCATATTAGAATGATTTCTGGAGGATCATGAAGATTAGAGTAATGATGCTGAAAATTCAGCTTTGCAATCATTTTAAAAATGCATTAAAATGTTTAACTTACTACTACTTTAAATTGTAATATTTCACTATATTTCTGTTTTACTGTATTTTGCATAAGAGATCAAAGATTTCAAAGACCATAAAAAAATCACACCTACTCAAACTTTTGAATGGTAGTGTAATTATTGTTTTAAACATTTCATAATATCCATTTCAGATGCATAATCATACTCAATGAATCATAATCATATTGAAAAAGATAGTATATCCATATGTCACTTTAAATAATAGTAGGCTTAATTTCCAAATCGCAGCTTTATCATAATGATTTTTTAAAAATATTTTTTTCAGAATTGAATTCAAGAATTATTCCAAAATAAACATTAAATCTATCTATAGTTTCATATTTTTTTAATGATGCCTAATATTGAAAAACTAGCATCTGAAATTTAAAATATGAATTATCAAATAACGTTGTCATCTGTAGATACGAGCCTTGGAGTTGGACCCAAACCTCTACCGGATCGGTCAGAGTAAGATCTTCTTCCGCACTGGAGTTTTGGCACACCTGGAGGAAGAGAGAGACCTGAAAATAACAGATATCATCATCTACTTTCAGTCGGTCTGTCGAGGATACCTGGCTCGCAAGTAAGTCCAAATGCAAATGGCTGATGTAAATCTGCTCTTAAAGGGCCAGCTGTAATTTGCAGCTCTTACTGTTATGCTTACTCAATAGTGTAGAGAACATAATATAGAAAAGTATTCTTATGAGACATTATCAGTGAACTGCTGTTGTTTTGTGTTGTTTCAGAGCCTTTGCTAAAAAGCAGCAGCAGCTAAGCGCTTTGAAAGTCCTCCAGAGAAACTGTGCCGCCTACCTGAAACTACGCCACTGGCAGTGGTGGAGACTTTTCACCAAGGTTGGTCTTGGTTTTTAAAAGAGACTGTTTACATAACTGTTGGAATGTTTTAACTGTCTTTTGTGCACATTTCTGAGTAAAATCTGTGTCTGTGTGGTTGCAAGAGAAATTGACTGTTTAACAACTGATTTGCAGTATGATTGTGAAGGTTGTGATAGTTTTCACTTGAGACATGCATTACAATTGTGCCTGCAGGTGAAACCTCTCCTCCAGGTGACCCGTCAGGAGGAAGAAATGCAGGCCAAAGATGAGGAGCTCATTAAAGTGAAGGAGAGGCAGGTGAAAGTGGAGAACGAATTGGTGGACATGGAGAGGAAACACCAGCAGGTTGGCACACACATTACAACTCACCTGCTCTCTCTGTTTGGACCTAATATCTGATTCAATGAGTCACATTCAAAATCATTATAACATAGCTGGTATATATACACATTTACCTGTAAGCACATGCTTGCTAAAATCACATGGTCTCTTAGGGCTTTATTCCATGTAGTGGAATGTCCATGATCTTGAAACCAAAAAAATATCTTGTGATGTTTAAGCTTTTGGAGGAGAAGAACATCTTGGCAGAGCAGCTACAGGCCGAGACAGAATTGTTTGCTGAAGCTGAAGAGATGAGAGCTCGCCTGGTGGCTAAAAAACAAGAGCTGGAAGAGATTCTTCATGACCTGGAGTCCCGTGTGGAGGAGGAAGAGGAGAGGAATCAGTCGTTGCAGAATGAGAAGAAGAAAATGCAGTCACACATACAGGTGACAACTTAATTGGGGAAATATAATCTTGGAACCACTGTAAACTTATGATAGTATATCTGTATCTAAAACTTCTGCAGTAAGTACTAGCTAATAATAAACACTATTGCTGTCCATAAACCATGTGTGTGTGTTATAGGACCTAGAGGAACAGCTAGATGAAGAAGAGGCTGCCCGGCAGAAGCTTCAGTTGGAGAAGGTGACCGCTGAAGCCAAGATAAAGAAGATGGAGGAAGATATTCTGCTGTTGGAGGACCAGAACTCCAAATTCCTAAAAGTTAGTGTCAATGTCAAACTTCCTGAAACATATTGCAACCCAGGGCCTTTGCGATAAGGATGCTCAGAGAAGAACTTTGACCAAACTGAACTTTCTTTCCTCCCTCCCTATACATCAGGAAAAAAAACTCCTGGAAGACCGTGTCAGTGAGATGACCTCTCAGCTGGCTGAGGAAGAAGAGAAGGCAAAGAACCTTGGCAAAGTGAAAAACAAGCAAGAAATGATGATGGTGGACCTGGAAGGTGAGGACAGGGTTGAATATGTATCATTTTAATAAAGTAAAACCATGAGACTTACATGTTTTTGTGTGCGCATTTGACCATCAGAGCGTCTTAAGAAAGAAGAGAAGACTAGGCAAGAGCTTGAGAAAGCCAAAAGAAAACTGGATGGTGAGACTACAGACCTACAAGACCAGATAGCTGAGCTGCAGGCCCAGATTGAGGAACTCAAGATCCAACTGGCCAAGAAAGAAGAGGAGCTGCAGGCTGTACTGACCAGGTGAAGATCAGTGAAGAGCACAGAATATGAAAGAAAGAATGAGTAAAATAAAATAGAATGGTATGGTATAATAATTGAGCCAAAAAAGTGTAGCAGTCGTCTAGATGGCTGTTTCTGAACAATACCTTATGGTTGGCTGAGTTATGTTGGAATCAAATAAATTGGGATATTAATCATGGAACGTTTTATTTTTGACCTTCATGTTTGTTAACATTATGTAATCTTGAAATGATTTTGAACATTTGCATTTCTGCTCTCTCTCGCTCTCGCTCTCTCTCGCTCTCTCTCTCTCTCTCACTCTTTATTTTTAATTGATTTTTTTAATGAAATGCGTTACTGTTCAAAAGTTTGGAATAATAATCAAGTAATTTTATTCCTGATTGTAGCCATTACTCCAGTGTCGCATGATCCTTCAGAAATCATTCTAATTTGCTGCTCAAGATTCTCATTATTGTCAGTGTTTAAAACTGCTGCTTCATATATTTGTGGAAGCCATGATGCATTTTTCCAAGATTCTTTAATGACTAGAACATTTAAAAGAAAATGGAAATGTATTGTAACGCTTATAAAACAGTCACTTTTTGTTTTCCACAAAAATCGGCAGTAAAAACTTTTCAGCATTGATAACGAAAAATGTTTCTTAAGCACCAAAACACCTATTCAGTAATAAGTCAAATTTCACATGTCAAGAAATATACCAGTCGTAACAGAGGTCATTTACAAATAGTCTTAAAGATATAGTAGCAAAATTGGCCTAGATTTTATACTGGCATGTTTCTATTCTAAGGATCAGAAAGAGTTTGTGAACAAAAGTGTTGAATATAACCCCTTAAATCATGCATCATTTTGCTGATAATATTTGCTTTTATTTCTTGTTCCACAGAGCTGATGAGGAGGTCTCTCAGAAAAACAACGCCCTGAAGCAAGTACGGGAGCTGCAGGCCCAAATAGCCGAGCTCCAGGAGGATCTGGAGTCTGAGAAAGCAGCCAGAAACAAAGCTGAGAAACTTAAGAGAGATTTGAGTGAGGAACTGGAAGCTCTGAAGACCGAGCTGGAAGACACCCTGGACACCACTGCCGCCCAGCAGGAGCTGAGGTACAAGAGCAACTAAATCCTGCCGACCACAACATGAAATTAGGGCCAGTTTTAATCCATCCCCATTTAAAAAAGCAAGAAGAAATTTCAACGTTTTTTTGTATAGGATGTCCTATGTTATAATCGTGGTGCAGTGATTAGTATGCACGCTGCAGACACATTGCAGGTTCAAATTGTGTGTTGCTCAAACTTCCCTTTCATCTCATTGCTAAATAAGACAATTATTACCCATCCATGTGTGCCTAAGGTTGACCCCTCAAATGGGCCTTTTGTTATTGTAAATGTAGAGCCATGCAAGCCAGATTGAGTTAATTGGTATCTAACCTTTTTTGTGTTTTCTTTGAACCCTTATCCCCAAATTTGTCTCCCCTAATAATGTGTCCTTTGCTCATAAAGGACCAAACGAGAGCAGGAAGTGGCAGAGCTGAAGAAGGCCATCGATGACGAGACAAAAAACCATGAGTCTCAGATCCAGGAGATGAGACAGAGGCACGGCACCGCTCTGGAGGAGATCTCTGAGCAGCTGGAGCAGGCCAAGAGAGTAAGCCATAGAGATGAAGACTACATGACCCATTACTACATGAGCCATTTCAGTTCTAATGTCTTGACTGGAACGCTGCCAGTTGTCTGCTGTCAAGAATGATGTGTTTGGATTTCATTTCCTCGTTCGGTGATTGAATGTGGTGCAGTCTCCTGTTGATACAGGTCAGGGAAAAATCTGGCTGTCTCACACTGTCTGTCTGTCAACATTAGGTAAAGGGAAATCTGGAGAAAAACAAACAGACTCTGGAGAGTGATAATAAGGAGCTGGCCAGTGAGGTGAAGAGTTTGCAGCAGGCCAAGTCTGAATCTGAGCACAAGAGAAAGAAACTTGAAGCCCAGCTGCAGGAGTTCATGGCCCGCTTCAGTGAGGGAGAGAAGATTAAAGGAGAACTTTCGGACCGCTCACACAAACTACAGGTCAGTTCTGTTACACTGTGTCACATCAACTAAAAGTGCTGTTACACTTCCTCTTGTAATCTTCCGGTCATTTCTTTTACGCCCAGTTCCACAAACTACCTTTACGCTCCCTCCCCCCTCACATAAACTACAGATCATTGTTTTCATTTGATTTTGCAGACTAAAAGCTGCACGATTAATCATAAATAAAAACTGCTTGCTGCAGTGTTTTCCATACATTGATTTATTTGTGGCGGCCTGCCACAGTATCAACATTGACCGCCACAAATAGATTTCAGTGCTTTCTATTCATTAATTAGACTGTGATGGCCCCGAAAATATATTTAAACTTCTCATTATGTAATAAAAGGTCTTTAATGTTGTGTTTTGCGGCAATGCTGTTAAACACACTAAAATTGAAAGCGCGATAAGGTTTTGTGTCCTTATCAAATCGAAAAGTGCAAACTTGGCTCACGTGATCAGCTCTGCGTCTTGGTTCACAGTGAATAATATACTACTACTACTATTTTTATTATTATTATAATTATTATTATGTAGTTATATTAATATATAGGCACAAAATATTTTTTTTAAAGCAGATATAATTTGACAATTCTGGTCAATTCTGACTCTGTGTCTATGGTCATATACATTTGAAATAGATCAGATCATATACATTGAATAGACAGATGAGGAGCGCAATAGGGCCACCGCCGAAATCCCGCTGCCCAGTTGTATCAATGAAACCTCCTTATATCCACTCTGGTATGATTTGTAGGTTTAGGAAATCTGCTCATAATAAGAAAATTAACATTTACAACCACTAGAAGGCAGACAAAATTATTACAGAAGGAAAAAACCAATCAAACCACATGCACATGTAACACCATGCAAATTTAAATTGTTTTTTGTTATTTGTTGCAGACGGAGCTGGACAATGTTTCTGCTCTTTTGGAAGATGCTGAGAAGAAGGGAATAAAGCTGGCCAAAGACGCCTCCAGCCTGGAGAGCCAGCTTCAGGACACTCAGGTAATGTGGCTTTATAAACTTGAAGTGCTGAAGGAGTGGATTTAGTAACTACCAACAAGGTTGACCCAAGATGCACAGATTTAATGAAAACAGTTGTTTAATATTATGTACGTAGGAGCTGCTTCAAGAGGAGACGCGTCAGAAGCTGAACCTGAGCAGCCGTATCCGTCAGCTGGAGGAGGAGAAGAACAACCTCCTGGAGCAGCAGGAGGAGGAAGAGGAGGCGCGAAGAAACCTGGAGAAACAACTGGCAACACTACAAGCCCAGGTATACACAATCACTCCATATATTTTAATGAGGACACACAACATGTCAGGTCATTAGTTGACACATTCATCAATGATGCACGTTACTCTGCCAAATAACGTGTTGGCAAGAACCTCACAAAGCCTGTCATTTGTGAGGACAAAAGGTAAAAAAGTATTTTTCAGACTTCTGTTTAGAAAGGAAATCAATGTACTCTTTACTACTTAAACAATTAAAAAGAAAAGCACTCCAATGTAATCCTCCTTGTTTTGGATAGCTGGTTGAGACGAAGAAGAAGCTGGAGGATGATGTGGGAACTCTTGAGGGTCTGGAGGAGGTCAAGAGGAAGCTGCAGAAGGACATGGAGGGGGCCAGTCAGAAGCTAGAGGAAAAGGTCATCGCTTATGACAAGCTGGAGAAAACCAAGAATAGACTGCAGCAGGAGCTTGACGACCTTATAGTGGACCTGGACCACCAAAGGCAGATCGTCTCAAACCTAGAGAAGAAACAGAAGAAGTTTGACCAGGTATGAATTGGTTTTGCTTAAAGGGATAGTTCACCCAGAACATCATCATTTACTCACCCTCATGTTGTTCCAACCCCATCTTTGGAACACAAATGACGATATTGATGCTTAAAATTAAACATGACACATAATGTAAGTCTTCTGAAAAAGATACAATCTCTTAATGTGATGAACAGTTTTAATTTAAGCTTTTATTCACATTTTAACAGATCAACAAGCACATAAAATGTAATTTAAGAACATAAAATGGAACAATGTCTTTATGAACTTTTTAAAGCGTCACAGTTTTGGTGGAAAGAAAAAATCTTTCAAATTTTCAAAATCTCAGGTTTCATTTTAAATATCTTTTGTGTTTAGAAGATAATTGATAGTCTTGCGTGTTTGCAACGACACGAGGGTGGGTGAGTAACTGATGACACAATTTTAATTTTAGGTGAACTATCCTTTTACATTTTTTAAAATAATTTTATGCTAAATTGTATTTGTTTTTTCTATTAATATAAAGCCATTGAGATAATCTTTAGGTATTACTAAAAAAAAACATTTAATGATTTAAAATCATTTTATGTGCATGATAGATGTTGGCGGAAGAGAAGAACATCTCTGCGCGTTATGCTGAGGAGAGGGATCGTGCTGAGGCAGAGGCTAGAGAGAAGGAGACCAAAGCGCTATCTATGGCCCGAGCTCTGGATGAAGCTCTGGAGGCTAAAGAGGAATTTGAGAGGCTCAACAAGCAGCTCAGAGCCGAAATGGAGGATTTGATGAGTTCCAAGGACGATGTAGGCAAGAATGTAAGTTACTGTATGTTATTGGACTGTTTTTTGTGGTTAATGAGGTTTGTACTGTTTATTATGTGTAATGGTTGAATTCATCATCATGATGTTTGAAGTGTTTGTAAACAGCAGATTTTGTCAGCTGTATTTGTTTTGAGACCTCGTAATGTGCCGACACCCTACAGCATGTGCTAAACAAGTGTGAGGCAGGAAGTTTCAGGTGTCATGTCATTTGTGTGCCATCACTGACAACAGAATACTTAGCAAAGCAACAAAATCAGCCTGTCGGAACATATGCACGTTTAATATACAGCATGTGGAGCAAGATTTTACTCATGAGATTTCACTGTTGCTGAATCTACTCAGGAATTGTGATTTGCAATTAAAAAAATAAAATTAAAAATCCAGGTTTGCTGTGCTTGTTTGTAGGGTTGCACAATTTGGCCAAAATTTTGTGATTATATATCAATATGGCTATATAATAATACTAAATAAAAGAAATTTAACTCAAAATTGTTTTTTAATAAAGTATTTATAAAAAATAATAATGATTACAACTCCTGCAAACTGAGTCGCTCTGAGATGCTGCAAACATCGTCGAATTTATGATGCGACCTGTTAGGACTCCGTTACTGTGTATTTATTTATATTCTGTAATCTGTAGGTTCATGAGCTGGAGAAATCCAAACGCACTCTGGAGCAGCAGGTGGAGGAGATGCGCACCCAGCTAGAGGAGCTGGAGGACGAACTACAGGCCACAGAGGATGCCAAGCTGCGTCTGGAGGTCAACATGCAGGCCATGAAGGCCCAATTTGACCGAGACCTGCAGGCCAGAGATGAGCAGAACGAGGAAAAGAAGAGGGCACTGGTCAAGCAGGTGAGGGGCATTTACAGTTTTTTGAGGATTTAAAGTCATTTGAAGATGATTATCCATTTATTTAAGATTAAAGATGATTTTATTCACTGGTACCAGTTTCCATCAACTTAACATTGCAGTAAACAATTTCTGAGAAACACTGCTGAGAATTTTAAATAAACACCCAAACAAACTATTTTGTGAATATTTGCTATATGTATCTTTTGTTTGTGTGCTGAAAAGAAATATTGTGTTTGTACATAGTCCTTGCTGTGTAAATAGGAGAAAAAACAGTGAATCGGACCAATCCACGGAGCACCAAAAACTCTTGTAGCCAATCAGCGATAGAGGGCATATGATGGGGGAGGAGAGAGCAAGTGAGCAAGAGGGAGATTTGTAGAAAAACTAGAAAGAGAGATAGCTGAGATATTACCAAAGAGGAAAAGGTCAATTTAATTGGAAGAAGGGTTACGATCAGACAAGCTTTCCAGCATTGGAGAGATGTTAGAGAGCAGGGAGGCTCGATACATGAGTAACATTTTGTTTTTTTGCTATGTTTCACAGAACCAAGATATGCTGCTGTTTTTGAATCACAGCTGATTCATCCATACTTGCACAAGCTGTCTGATGCAGCTGTTAGTGGCTGCCTGTGCATAACGTTTACTATTTTGGGGGTGTTTTAAATGGATCTCATTTTCATAAAATAATATTTCAGGGTTTTTTTTGATAATGTGAATGTTTTTATTCAAAGTTTAAAAAAAAGTCACTTCTAATGAGGAGCCTGCATTTTCAAAATGTCACCTGTGTGAGTCCATTATTAAATTTTTGCCTTGTGTGCTGACTTTTTTTCTGTTTTTTAATATTTCCTTTGTCGATCACACAACTTGAGCTCTTTTGCCAGTGATGAGTATGCTTTTGTCCCATTTTTGGGACAAACTCTTAATAATTTTATTCCCATTTTATATCAACCATGTGCTTACGAAGTGAAAAAAATTGTTTTACTATCTTGTTGTAGCATTGTGTCTTTAAGAAAGACGGCAACAAATTATTATATGAGACAAACTTATCTGGCTCAGCGTTTTGATCCATGAGCCCTGTTCCTTCAGGTGCGTGAGATGGAGGCGGAGCTTGAAGATGAAAGGAAGCAGAGAGCTCTTGCTGTAGCTGCCAAGAAGAAACTGGAGCTGGACCTCAAAGATGTGGAAGCTCAGATCGAGGCTGCAAACAAGGCCCGTGATGAGGCCATTAAACAGCTACGCAAACTTCAGGTAGAATCTTTTCCACAATGCTGCTGTTCATGCACAGAAATGTGATGACACGGTAATGATAATGCAAGAAATAGCACATTTACTGTTGGTATAATCTGTTTATTTTCAAAAGCTCCTAGCAGCTAAAGTGCATCAGTCATTTAGCAATGAGACAGATGTCTGTGTCTCTGACCTCTAAGGGCTGGTTATCTATACAGATGTCTCTATTCGATTCAATTCCAATTTGCAAGTTCTCAATTCAATTTGATTCGATTTAATGAATAATTTTCTCTGGCTCAACCAAAAAAAATCAATAAACAAATAAAATAGTTATTGTTTTTGACCCATGTAACATTGTATTATAATAAATAAGGTTATGACACCAAAATTTTAGCTACCACTGAAATTTCACAATTCTCGATTTCAAATAATTACAATAGAGCAAAGATACAAATGAAATAAACAGTGATTTTCAGGTCTTTCAGAACAGTAGTTTTCAGGTACAGAAATTGAATAAACAAATGTAAAATAACACTGCATAGTCTGTATAAATTAAATATAGATTAATCCTTTTTAAAGTTACAAAAGTTATTCAATCAAGACCAGTGAGCAATTTTTTCTTTGGCTTTTGTTGTTTGATTTACATTAATGATAGGAATATTAGACTGTTGTCACTTTAAGTCTAACGCATGGATCTAATATACTGATACACGTTGTCTTTTGCTACTGTTTACATTCACTTAAGCATTCACATAACCGACTATGTTTACATTTTGACATAAATTTGTGTGAATTTGTCCATTCAAACGCAAAAAGACTTAGTATTCGCGCACTGAGACGCACATAACTTCTTACACAGTGCACGAGTACTCAGTTGAGTTCTCCTCACCTTGTCTGGCACATGAATGTTTAAATTGGCAAGGCAAATGATAAACTTAATCAGATATTATTTTCAATATTTGCGGAAATATATACACTGGGAAAAAATATTCATTGCTTTTGTGAATCGATATCGAATCAAGCACATTATAAAAAAACGAATAATTGAAAAATCTATCTTTTGCCCAGCCCTACTGACTGTATTACTGTGACTTCTAATATTAAGTCATAAAAATTAGTGCAGAGATAAGAATTAGAATCATCTCTTCAAAACAGGCCCAGATGAAGGACTATCAGAGAGAGCTGGAGGAGGCTCGCACGTCTCGTGATGAGATCTTTGCTCAGTCTAAAGAAAATGAGAAGAAACTCAAGAGTCTCGAGGCTGAGATTCTGCAACTGCAAGAGGTGAGCCAACACCACAGCCTGAAATACATCTGAAAAAAACCATTCTGAAGCATGTTTTTCCACACACTGGTTAAATGAGATTTGTTAGACTGGCAAGTCTTTATGGTTTGGTTGTGATTGTGTTTTTAGGACCTGGCATCTTCAGAGCGAGCCAGACGTCACGCAGAACAGGAAAGAGATGAGCTGGCAGATGAAATCTCAAACAGCGCCTCTGGAAAGTAAGTCATTGGGCTGCAAGGTTTCTTAAAGGGATAGTTCACCCAAAAATGAAATGTATTGTGATGTACTGATGTACTCCGGGGTCACTCTTTCGCCGTAAATCGATGCGTACGACCGTCTGCCGATTTCAAGTCACCATTTTTTATAAATGATTTATTCATGCACTTTCTTTCTTTTGTCCTTGTGCCCTTTAATCAAAAATATTAACTTCCCCTGCCGCTCGCAGTGACATCTCTTCTCTGATATGTGTACCAGCATAAGGGCAGGACAATAATCCCTCCTGTCCAGCAACCTGTCACTCGCACAAGATCACAGCAATTGGTCAACAACAACAATTCGATCCGTTCCCGATGGACAAAAAAAAGTCACGGCCTACATTTTCTCAGAGAGGGTGTTTCACTCATGCATATTCATCAGAATAGGAAAGAAAAGATGATCACAATTTCCATTTCATGCTACCTTTAATATATTCTTCCGTTAATTCATTTGCTCCTCTGTTCATAGTTTGTTCAAAAACAAGTTTTCTCATTCATTCACATTTGTTTTCCTTCAGGGCAGCCCTCTTGGATGAGAAGAGAAGGCTTGAGGCTCGTATCGCTCAGCTGGAAGAAGAGCTTGAGGAGGAACAAAGCAACATGGAGCTTCTCAACGACCGCTTCCGCAAGACCACTATGCAGGTGCAGTGTTGAGGAAGCTACTGTAATTATGAGCAGCTTGAAGCAAACCGTTTTCATTGCAGTTAAACTTGTCTAGCCTTTAAAAACATGGTCTGTTCTCAAAGCTCTATGGGCTTGAGAGCTTTAAGATGCGTAATCTACATTAGCATTCTTAGCTACATTTCACATCGCTAGTAACAGCTGTTGTGTCTGAATTTTCAGGTGGATACCTTGAACACAGAGCTGGCAGGAGAGCGCAGTGCCGCCCAGAAGAGCGAGAACGCCCGTCAGCAGCTGGAGCGGCAAAACAAAGATTTGAAGGCTAAACTGCAAGAGCTGGAGGGATCCATCAAATCAAAGTTCAAGGCATCTATCGCCGCCCTGGAGGCCAAGATTATTCAGCTAGAGGAGCAACTTGAACAGGAAGCAAAGTAAGCAACAATGAAAACATTTAACTTCACATTCTGTATCTGCCAAAACACAAATTAGTGGCAGTGGTTTTTTGTTAATGTACGATCTGTGCACTTCACAGGGAGAGAGCTGCAGCAAATAAGATTGTGCGTCGCACAGAGAAGAAACTGAAAGAGGTGTTCATGCAAGTAGAGGATGAACGTCGCCATGCCGACCAGTACAAAGAGCAGGTGAATGAAACCCGAAATACTAAACTTTGTGCTCAGTGTACTGGGTCCTGAGCTGCTTATACTGATTAAATGCAATAAATTCAGACAACATTTCCACGGGCTGTTTATGAATCATCTGATGCCTACAAAAATGGCTAACTGTCTGAAGTTGCCCATTTCAATTTGATTGGCTGGGTTTCCAAAATTTATTTCGCCGCCAAGGCACCAGACTGCTTTTGTGGATAAACTAGTCACTGGAGTTTATGAAGTTCATGTCAACAGATGCACAGCTTTGTTTGAGCTACTTGATGACACAAGCCCTTTGCACCAAATCAGCATATTTAGAATGATTTCTGATTATATTTTAATGATTTAATGATTATATTTTAAAATATATTCAAATGGTTATTGTAAATAATACTAATATGTCACAATATTACCATTTTTGATAAGATTGCACCGAAATTTCAGCTGTCAAAATTGTTGTCCGAAAATGGCATTTTTGGCCGGAAGAGAAAAACAGATGAAAATACGAGCTGAAAATATACGCTGCCCTGCCCCTCAGTGTTCAGTGCTCAAATTTCACTCAATTTGTGTGACACTCAATATTCTGCTCAATGCACGTTTCTTACAGCCCATGCAAACACTCCAGCCATGCTCAAATAACACAGCGACATGAAATTTTTTATATAGTAGTATAGTTGTTTCTGTTTGCAATAGCCCTACTTCCTGTAACATGGTCTGGTATAACCATGTTGGTAAAATGACGCTACCCTGTTGTTCACTGATCTGCTCCCTGCTATGCTCTGCACACATGATGATAACAGATTTGTAGGGCTAGGGCTAAAAAAATAAATGTTAGATCTGATTCTGTTGTATAAAACTGAATAAAGAATAATATAATGATATTTAATATTAATATATCTTCAGTCCCATTTTGGCGTTACTTTGAATAAAAGTGCAGTTATTTTATTGGCTTGTATTTTTTTAAACTCGGCATTAAAATAATTGAATTTCATTAAAGAGTCTAATATTAATAAAATTCTACCAAAAAAAAAAAAGCTCATTTAAAATAATCAGAAATCAAAGACTCACAACTTCTGTCTTTAGATGGAAAAGGCAAACTCCCGCATGAAGCAGCTGAAAAGGCAGCTGGAGGAGGCTGAGGAAGAGGCGACTCGAGCTAACGCCTCACGGAGGAAGCTGCAGAGAGAGCTGGACGATGCCACCGAAGCCAGTGAGGGTCTGAGCCGGGAGGTCAACACGCTCAAAAACCGCCTCAGGTATAGAGTCACATATTGATATACTGTAGATCCTTGTATCAACATGTTTATTTGTGCTTTCATTTGTCCTACAAATTAATGTAGGACAATAATGAAGCAACAAATGGTGCAGTCAGTTACCCTGATAGTCACTGCAATTTAAGACACAAAATGGATCCAAAAAAGCTGAATCAATCATAAAAACAGACAAATTACCATCAGCAGCGAAACAATAGAGTCCATCCATTCTTGTTTGTTTAGCGCTTTTCACAATACATACCTTTTCAAAGCAGGTTTACAGAAAATGCATGTCAACATTACAATTTAGAGTTCTCTCGTATCAGAGGTGACTTTGTCCAAGTCCCATAGCTGCACTTTTGCAACAACAATCTATTGCTAGACCAGAACTGATTGTTTTTTAAATTCTACATTCATTGGTCGGGGCAGTGATTTTTACTGTTAACTAAAACATGAATACTAAAAATAAATGTTAAAAATAATTTAAAAAATGAAAAAAGCACAACAAAATTAATAAAATTTAAATAAACTACATTTAAATGGAAATATTGATTAAAAACTTATAAAAAAGCACATATCAAAATGACCGAAACGAAAATACAAATAAATTAATAGTAAACAAAATAAAAAAAAAACTAATAAAAGATAAAAACACAACAAAATGACTAAAACTGAAATATAAAAATGCTACAAATATTAAAAAATAATACAAAATTAAAAAATAAGTAATATTTAAATTGATTACAAATTAGTTAAGTAATAAAAATGACAAGCACATAACAAATGAATGCTAAATAGAAATATGAAAAAATATAAAAATGACAAAAGCCCATAAAATAATTTAACTGAAATAAAAATAGATGAATGCTAAATATAAAAAATGGAAGAGAGAAAAAGACAAAAGCACATTACAAAATCACTCATTAAAATGAAAACTGAAAATCTAAAAATAAAAGCCAATTCAAAATTTGAATAAATCCTGATTGTATATAAATAACACTAAAGCAACAGTGCGTTGGGATCGCGTCTAATGCGTCGTTGCCTCTCTCCTGCAGGCGAGGAGGTCCTGTTAGCTTCTCATCAAGCCGTTCTGGGCGCAGGCAGCTGCAGATGGAGGGAGAGTTTTCTGATGACGACGCAGACAGCAAGGCCAGCGACCTGAACGAGAACCAGCCGGCTCAAGCGGAATAGAGCACAGCGCCCTCCTGTGGTCATCTAGCCCCACTGCTTCCTCCTCTCTAAAATGACACCTTGCAGCACCTCATTCTTCTCCTTTAGCTATGTGGGGTCAGTGGTACAGAAAGAGGACCAGTGAGCGACGTGTACACACACACACACACACACACACTAACACTTCCACATACTCACTCAGACATAAGCTACCCTCAGTCCTACATTTCTATCCCCTCCCCACCAAAAGAGCATCAACTCTGCCTTGTTCATGATACAAGATGCTTCAAGACAGCGTACAGACACCAATAAGTGTTTTCCTGCGACTGTAGCCTACAAAATACTGCTCTCACAACAGAACACACTAGAAGTACAAGTGCATTTCAAACATGAGAGTTTGCTTTGTGTACATGAATATGCTCATTCATAAGAGCGTTAGTTTAATGATGTAAAACCATCAGCTAGCTAAGCAAATGTGACAGATTTGGATCTTAGTTGTACAGTGCCGTTCTCCAGATAAACACGTTCTGCAGATTTTGGGTCAGTTTGAGATGCATGTGCTGCTCGTTCGCTACAAGTAATAAAAAAAAAAAAAGTCCTATGGCACTGGACCGGATCTGAAACGGACCAGAAAAGAAAAAGAAACTGTGAAAAAGCTGCTCACTTCAGCATCTCATTACCATTTAAACACATTAACTAGTTAAAACGCAAGAAATACTGCGTTAGTGATCGATCTTTATTTAACTCCAGGCCTGTTTCATCTTATTTGGGAGATTTCGGCAAATTCTTGTGTTAAGAATTTGGATCTAACTGCGAATCGCTTTTAACTGCACATTGTATGAAAAGCCATACGAGGCCACTTCAACTGGAAAGGAAGTATGAAGTATTGTGGATGCAAATGCATGCCAAGATGAAGCATTACACGCCTTTAATCTCTTTAAGGTTATTTTCCCCCTATATGTGACAGAATGATGGTACTTCTCAAATCCAGCTGCTCTATTAGATAGATACACTACAAGTGAACACAGCCACCAAAAGGAACTTGAAATAAAGACGTTTGAAGCGCAGATGTCAATGAGAGATCTCATTCGTCGGCGCTGAAAGCAACTGGAAATACTGAACACGTTAATTCACAGGCACTTCACTGAATTTTCGTAAACTCGAGCATCTTGAGTTGAGCTGTGGATGGGATGCTTTGAACACTAGTAGTATTAAGAGGAAAAACCGTACTAACATGATTCACTGTTAGCATTTAATGACGTGTTTCTTAAAGTGCCTTAGACACTAATTAGAAAACATCCATGAAAGTATGTCGCGTATCCGTAATGAAGAAACGCTAACATGAAGACAAAACCGGCTGAAGGCAATTGAAATAAAAATGCTACGTAACGCCCTTTTTTTTGTTGTTCTTTTGTATTTTACTGCGCTATGAATCATATCCAGTATATAGGTCTCCTATCCCTTGTATTCTATCTGAGGGAAATCAGTGTTAATGATGGTTTGTCATGAAGAAGCCTCTGCCTCTGGCAGCGAGGAGCGAGTGTGATTTTCATTTGGTTTAAAGCTTTATCGTCCATGATCTAGTTACTATTATTGCAGTTATCATTATTATTGCTATATTATCACTTCTATTATTGGACTGGCTGTTGACAACCAGGCGTTCAACTGCAAATGTCTCTCCTCTTGTTTTTCTCTTGTATACTGTAACTATTTCTAGATGACAGTGAGTTTTGTAAAGGAAAAAAAATAAAACATTCATTGTAGAAGCAGTATGCTTTTCTTCTGAAGTTTCTGAAGTTGCTCTTCATTTTCTTTATTGAAATTAGAGTCACAAGTGTTCATTACAATATCATGTTAAATAGTGGTTAACTATTTAACTAAAAATATTTTGACACTTGTGATCTCAAATCGGACTTGTGACCTGTAACTCTGCCTGAATGTCAGGCAAGTGTTCACTGTTGGCCAGAGGAGAACTAAGCCTGGTTTCTCCCAAGGTTTTTTTTTTCTCCATTTGTTGGAGTTTTGGTTTTTGCCGCTGTTGCCTTTGGCTTGCTTAAGTTAAGGACACATGCTTGATATCCAGCAGTGTTTTTGATATGCCTGCATTTGGCGCCGTTGTATGTGAACTGAGCTGAGCCGGACGATTACGTCACTGTTTTCTGCAGTGCTGATATACATAAATTAACTAGACTAATAACTATTGATCTTTGCAACGGAACGAATCAATAATATATAGAATAAGCTGCACAATGACACCATTTTCTTTGGGAGCAAATTATTGGCCAATTATTAATGTTAAGCTGCTTTGCCATTGTAAAAAGTGCTATATAAGTAAAGATAACTTGACCGATATGGGATTTTTAATGCTTGCTATACACATGTAAATAATGTATAAATACACTCCATATATATATATATATGTGTGTGTGTGTGTGTGTATGTAAACATGTATCTGTATATGATGTATGAATATATATGATCTAGATATAGATATATAGATGTGCATTGATCAGGCATAACTTATGACCCCCTTTCCCCTTTCTCTGTGTTGGTCCCTCTTTTGCTGCCAAAACAGCACTGACCCGTCGAGGCATGGTGTCCACTAGACCCCTGAAGGTGTGCTGTGGTTTCTGACACCAAGATGTTGCAGCAGATCCTTTAAGTCCTGAAAGTTGTGAGGTGGGGCCTCCATGGATCGAACTTGTTTGTTCAGCACATCCCACTTGCGATTCCAAATCGGTTTAATGATCTGTAACTCTGCCTGAGTATCGGACAAGTGTTCACTGTTGGCTAGAGGAGAACTGGCCCCCCAACTAAGCCTGGTTTCTCCCAAGGTTTTTTTCTCCATTTGTTGGAGTTTTGGTTCTTGCCGCTGTTTCCTTTGGCTTGCTTAAGTTAAGGACACTTGCTTGATATTCAGCAGTGTTTTTGATATGCCTGCATTGGCACCGTTGTATGTGAACTGAGCTGAGCCGGACGAGACGAGCTGAGCACATCCCACAGATGCTCGATTGGATTGACATCTGGGAAATTTGGAGGCCAAGTCAACACCTCAAACTCGTTGCTGTGCTCCTCAAACCATTCTTGAACCATTTTGCTTTGTGGCAGGACGCATTATCCAGTTGAAAGAGGCCACAGCCACCAGGTAATACTGTTTCCATGAATGTACATGGTCTGCAACAATGCTTAGGTAGGTGGTACGTCTCAAAGTAACATCCACATGGCCGGTCAGAACATTACCCAAAGGATTGCACTCCCTGTGCCATCTTGTATTCGTCCCACAGTGCATCTGGTGCCATGTGTTCCCCAAGTAAGCGACGCACACGTACCCAGCCATCCCCGTAATGTAAAAGAAAACGTGATTCATCAGACCAGGCCACCTTCTTCCATTGATCCGTGGTCCAGTTCTGATGCTCACGGGTCCACTGTCGGTGCGTTCGGTGGTGGACAGGGGTCAGCATGTGCACCCTGACTGGTCTGTGCCTATGCATCCCCATACGAACAAACTGATGGACTGTGTATTCTGACACCTTTCTATCAGAACCAGGGTTAACTTCATGAGCAGTTTGAGCTACAGTAGTTCGACTGTTGGATCGAACCACATGGGCCAGCCTTCGCTCCTCACGTGCATCATTGAGCATCATTGGTTCACCACGGTTCCCTTCTTGGACTAGTTTTGATAGATACGGACAACTGCAGACCGGGAACACCCCACAAGAGCTGCAGATTTAGAGATGCTCTGACCCAGTCCTCTAGCCATCACAATTTGGCTCTTGTCAAACTCTCTTAAATCCTTACGCTTGCCCATTTTTCCTGCCCTTAACACATCAACTTTGAGGACAAAATGGTCACTTGCGTAACCCACCAAATAACAGGTGCCGAGATGATCAGTGTCACTTCACCTGTCCGTGGTCATAATGTTATGCCTGATCGGTGCACATGCAATTTAATGGGTTATATACTGAAATTAACCTTAATGTGTATGTGTGCCTGCTATTCATTCATAAGGTAGTCAAGACTGGCCAAGTAGTGTAATGAATCATCCTGGTTGATATATTGAATGACCACGAATGTTAAAGCCTTGTAAACTAATGCAGTCTTCAGTTATGATAGTAACATTATCACCACCTCCGCCAATTTTTTTTTATTGAATTAAGTTTTAGAGCTTGTACTTGAAACAAAAAATGACAGCATTTTAATTCCAGAATCAAAACAAATAAAAAAATCTACCCAGATAAGAATTTTTCAAGGTGAGCATCAGTTAAAATCATACCCACCCAATTCAGCATTTTTAGAAAATAAAATAAAGCAATATATAAAATTCCATTTTAAAAGTCTGTCCATCACAACATCCACAGAGACAACCAGAGACCAGACATTTATGTTGGCCAACAAACAGTTACAGGATGTTACACCGAGCACAAACAGACACCTTGACCGGTTGCTTGTCAACTCTGAGCGAATGCTGTCATCTTTGGTGCCATTTCTCATTTTAACACAGTCATAAGATGCAGGTGAGCGGTGCCGGACATGTTGATGGATGTTCAGTGAAAGAAGTGGTGACGACACAGGATGAAATGGAACGGAGACATTGAAGGAAGAACTGTCCAGTGAGGTATCGGGGCAGAAGAGACCAGACAGATGTAGTAAGACAAACCCACAAAACACACAAACACAACTAATGGTTAAAAGTGGAGCTTACTTTGCATTGAAGCATTTACAGTCCTGCATAGTTGTTCAAACTTACAAACTAAGGCGTTTTATTGAAGTCTTGGGAGTTCTTGTACTGATTAAGGAAAACTAAACTGAAAGTTCAAGTAGGCTATAATCTTATAATTTTCTCTATGAAAAGCTTTCACACATGATTCATTCATCCATAAAAGAATGTTTTTCTTTTCACAAGGTCCAGTGAGATACGCAGCACCAAAGACAGCAAGACATCTGCACGCACAGATCATACATACTGACCTTCAAAGAAAATATATCACATAATATTTGTATATTTTATATACATACCCATTTTATTCTACTAATACACTTAAACATCATAATATGTCCCTGTCAAAAAATTATAAATAATTTACCCATATGTATTATTAACAGCTACTATTCTAACAGTCTGTAGAAGGAAACGGTTGGACTACCACATCCCTTTAGGAGTTCAACGAAAATCTACTAAGAAAATAAACACGGGAATGCACGTTTCCAGCCGACATTAACTTAAATAGTAATTATGTTGCTTTGTCTCGTACTCCTCTCGCTTCTTCTAGCTCTATGTCCACAGTGATTAAGGTCTCGTGTAAACATGTTGACGAACGAACAAAATTAAAAAGCGCCCAGAACACTGATCGATTAAAAGCAGAATGACGTTAATTGAAGAAGGGTAGTTAATGAAGCTCCGTCTGAATGAAAGCGCAGTAGGTGTCGATCCACAATTCGAACTTTTCAGTTGAGAATCTGAGCAGCTGAAGACATTCGTCACCAGTGGTGTCGAATTGTACATTCTGGTTGTGGTGGTCAGTGGGACTTCCTCTTCGTGTCTCCCCCCTGACTTTGGTTTGCATCTGAGGAAAATCAAGACAAACTCTTCGGTCATGGTACATTTAAGAGATTTCAGTTCAGTCCAAAATCTAGATTTCAAATGATCTGTTCCAAACCCTAGAGAGCAGCCGGTCCTGCTGAAAAGGATTCTGGCATTAGCTTGTGAATTAAGACGGATATTTGACAAATTGTTAAATTAATCTCATTTAAAAGTTTTTCACGATTTACCAATACATTATTAAAATCAAGAAGTTGTATTTGTTAATATTTAATGGACCTCAGCCAACATGAACTAACAGAACAGTTGTATTTATTAAATAAATACTGTATTGCACATTGTTAATATATTAACTCAACTTATCTGATTGTGGTTTAACCAAGATTTTGTCCTTAAGAAAAACTGACGTACTGCTCCTGAAATATTTCAAAATAGTGTATTAGAATCGAATGTGTGAAGTCTGAGCCAATATGCAGCCTCAGTAGAGTCCTTATGAGACACAACTCCAATACATGCGATATCTTTTCTATGTTAATCAGTTTTTATCCTAACTAGCCACGATGGTGACAAGCAATGATTCCATTTTAGAAACGGTTTCTATTTTTTGAACAGGTACCGTTTCTGTGCTTTATTTAATGTTAAAACTATCTAATGTGAGTTTGAATGTCATTTTGTGTCTCTTATAGCTGTATTGAAACCAACAATTCTCCTCAGATCTTAAAAATAAAGGAAACAAGAGCATTCAAACAGTCAACTCATTGTGAACAGAACCGTGCATTCTATGATATATTAAAATCAGTAACTCATTATGTATTTTTCATAATGTTAAAATGGTGTAACATTCATGAGTTTGATTATGTAACATTCATTTTGTTGTGAGTGCCAGGAGATTCTTCTGATTGACTTCATCACACCTCTTCGTCGAGTCGCGTCTGGGCTGGACATTGTTTGTCGCTGGAATCTCATTGCAAAAGGTCTGGTTAGGACACGGTGTAGGGCCCGTTTACACCTGGTCACTTCGTGCGTTCTCTCTGATTGGATAGCTATCTAGACTGGTAAAACTCTTGAGACAGATTTATATCCGATCACTGAAGCCACTTCAGGAGGTGGTTATGTAGCCAAGTGTAAATGGAACAGCTTTAACAAACCTGATCAGTACAAACACTTAAAGTGACCGGGGGGTATTCCAGAAAGCAGGTTATGTGACATACCCAGGTATGCTTAAGAGAAAGTAAGCAGATAACCTCAACTTTCGGTTCCAAAAACAGAGGTAACTTTCAGGGTAGCCTCCGGAACTACAGGTTGCACCTCCGGAGCAGGTTAGTTTAGTTTTCTTAAGAGGTATTAAGATATTATTTAATTAATATAGTTTTATTAAAGTAACTACATTTCTAAATTTGTTACATAGTTACTGTTTATTATATATATATATATATAATATAACATCTAAAATGTTATATTATACGTACGTATGTATAGAAATGCTTATATATTATATATAAATTGAATAAACGTTTAAACATTATAATAGTGCTTTATACTATATGTAATTATTATTTTATTATCTCACACATGGATCTGCTTTTTTTCCTTTTTATAACAGGACGTTTCCTATTCTATAATTTTCATAATAAAATACATATGCGATATAAATATTTAGCATCAAACAAACAATATAAGTCTTATTCTCAGTGAATAAAGATTACTTATTCAATAAAAAGATTGAAAAAATGATTACACAACCACCAAATAGGTGGCAATATGCACTAAGTAGGTGACGTAAATCACCATTAAACAAAAGAAGAAGAAAGAAGTGGAACGGCGCGCTTTTTCTCAGCGTCTGTTTCCATGGTGAATCATCGAGTCGTCGCTCGGTTGAGAATGTCACGTGTGTCAACCGGGAACATGCTCTGGGTTGGCTGAACTTCCTCCCTGATGCGTTTTTGGAACCAGCATACCTCGAGTAAGCAAGGTTTGGGTTAATCAACCGAGAGTTCAGGGTATATGTGACGGTAAGTTAACCTTCCTTTCTGGAATACCGCCCAGGTTAACAGAGTTGAGGCCTATGAAGAGGGTTTCAAATCAATCACATGAGCTACCTTAGAAGGTAGACCGCGATCAGTTCACTAGGATTTGGAACAGAGCTAATAACGCAACAATGAAACACAAGAAGGGATTGAAACAAGCAAAGGGGAGTAAAGGCAGGGTCAACATCAACAGCCTAAATCTAAGAGAGCGACAGTGAGCCGGAGGGGTTTTGCAGCATTTACCTGAGAAAGCAAGCTGCAAGTGAGGAGGTAGCGCAACCTGAGACCCTGGCTGCAGACTCTTAAACAGATCTGGGGGACAGCAGGACAGGTGGAAAGAAAGAGGGACACAGTGCACAGCAATCCAGGAGCAAATGAGATGGCAGAAATGCAGCATCAAAACAGGATGTGATGTGGAGAAAGAGGAAGAAAAGAAGGAAAATTGAATAAACAGATTAGGGGGAGACAGAAAAACTCTAGCCACATTACATAAACACGATACACGTGAACATAGAAGCACAGCACACGTGAGCGAGGCTCCGCTGAGGGTGCAGACACTCACTCTGGGCCAGGGTGTATCCTGAGTTGGTAGCGGGTGAAGCCCCCATGTTGCTCACGCCAGGAACTCCAGGGCCTGTGGGGTTGAAGTTGAGGAGCGATGGGAACTGGAAGGGTAAAGAAACAGGCACTAGACCCCCGAGCATCCCAAAACCCAGGGGGAGGGAGGGGGGCACCGAGCCCAAGAGGTTACTTCCTGAAGATGAAGACACCTGGAGGAAAGAGAGCTTGATTAATGGTTAGAAAGTACTGGGGTGAAAAGGTTCAAATATCTGAATGAATTCTTTGGCATCTGAATAGCAAAACTGAAATATTTGCAAAAAAGTTCAAACAATTAATCTTTGGCTAATCCCTGCTTTAGAATTGTCACTGACCAATTCTAACTTGGCAACTATTGTCGTCTGTCCATTTTCTCAGACAAACTTTCTATTGTTTGTTTGGAAAGTTTTAAAAATGATTTTGTGGAAATTACTCACAAATACGGTGAAAGGTTGTGAGACAAGGTACCCACGGAGGATACAAGTGGTATTTTTCCAAATCTTTAAATAAATGCATCATGTAGATTAAACTACACTACCATCAGAAGTTAAGAAACAGTACGTTTATTTTTTTATTTTTAAGAAATGAATCCTTTTATTCAGATAGGGTGCACTGAATTGATCAAAACTGACAGAGTAAAACTCATTACTATTTGAAATAAATGCTGTTCTTTTGAACTTTCTAGTCAAAGAATCCTGAACAAAAAGTATCAGAGATTCCAGAAAAATATTAATTAACTGTTTTCATAATTGATAATAAAAAATGCTGAAAACTCTGCTTTACCATCACAGGAATAAATTACACTACTAAAATATATTAAAATTGAAATCATATTTTAAAAAGTAGTAAGGTTTCACAATAATTCTATTGTTTACTGTATTTTTGATCAAATAAATGCAGCCTTGGTGACACTAAACATTTTAAAAAAAGTAGCGGCGCATCTTGTGACATCACATCCTCTTTTTGGTTCGTTTACATGTCTTTGGTCGTTGTTGCATTCATATATCAATCGAACCCCACCAGACTTCGCTTGGAAGCGGACTGAGACCCATCCTTTTAGGGTGCGTTCACACTTGTCATGTTTGGTTCGATTGCTCGGTTAGTGCGGTTCGTTTGAACACATGTGAACGCTGCCATCCGAACCCTGGTGCGGACCAAACAAGCGGACCGAGACCGCTAAAAAGATGGGTCTCGGTCCGCTTCCAAACGAACTCTGGTGCGGTTCGATTGATATATGAACGCAACACGGACCAAAGACATGTAAACAAACCAAAAACAGGACGTGATGCCTCAAGATGAGACGCTACAAGTCAGCTGATTTGACGACGTGGAAAGATCGGTGTATCCAAAATGAGTCGAGGGCAAACGTGGAGCAACGAGGAGGTGAAGTGCCTCATCAATATTTGCTTCTGCACACAACGGAGGAAATCCTGCTGCTGTTTTGAATGTTTTGAACATTTTATGAGCTCTTCGTGAGTTCTCAGCTGGTAAAAAAAAAAGCATATGTACACGCATAAAATGATGGCGTTTAATCCAGCACACTGCATTGTTTTGAATGTTCGGTAAGCGAGCTCCGTCGCGAAATATACGTCATAAAAGCCGACCAATCAGGTCGTGACCGTATCCCTATGCCTTTGGTTCGGTAACTTTAGGTTCGCTGTTAAAAATGCCAGTGTGAACGCTAAGCGGACCAGGACTATGTTTTGTTTTTGTTTTTTGGTCCGGACCAAACCAACCGAACTACAAGTGTGAACGCACTCTTAGCGGTCTCGGTCTGCTTGTTTGATACGCACAAGAGTTGGGATGGCAGCGTTCACATATGTTTAAACAAACCGCACTAACTGAGCAATTCCACAAGGATTTGTTTTAATCGAACCAAACATGAAACATGTGTGTGAACACACCCTTACACTAAGGTCCATTCTAAATAGTTCAGTGACTGTAAAAAGTCTGCATAAATTCTAAGTCACTGTTATTGTTAATCAATTTTGCTGAAATTTAATTTCTTCAAAGAAAAATGTCACATGAAACTTTGCAGTGCCACAATAATATTCCATGTTTTACATTTTAAAAACAGCTTAGAAAAGGTTCAGTAGGAAAATAAAGACAAAGCATAGTACTAACAATGCCAAAGTAATGGATTTGAACACATACTGATCTACAAAGCGACCAACTGCTGAAGTCACTTTGCATTAAAACTGCTTTCAAATGCATAATGTAGCTCTACCACTTAGAGCTAGCAACTGCAGAAACAGGTTCAGCATGACTCGACATTTTGTATGCGCAGGTTTGGAGTGATTGATGCTGCTGGACTCACCTGTGACAGATGAGAGGAGACAGGAGGAGAGGGCAGGGTCATGGCTGATGCCCGACTCGTTGAAGACTTGGCACTCTGATTTGTCCCTCCCACTGGCCTCTGCCGCTGGCTGTGATTGGCTGGTACAGCTGAAGGGGAGGGGCTGCTGTTCTGGCACCCTGCAGACATTGGTGTGGCCATAGAGGTGGTGATGGTGTTGTTTGCTCCACTGCCGATCAGACTGGTGGATTTGTGTCCACCTGCAAAACTGTAACTCGCTTGTCCTGATCCGGATTTCACTCCTGATCCGATTCCAGTTCCTTGTGCGGTAAACGGCGGCCTAAAGGCCGGGCTCTTGGGGCTGTACTGGTGCGAGCTGGGGATGATTTGAGGTCTGGGGTGGGCGAGAGAGGGAGTCGATGAAGGAGAGGGTGAGGACGAAGGAGGAGGAGTAGGAGCAGGGGGTCGCGGTGTGAGTTTGATGATGGGAGAGCTGCTACTGTGGGAAGACTTGGTGAGCGTGGCCTGCATGGGCGTGATGAAGTTTGCCTGGTTGTGTGGGATAGAGGTTGTCTTGGTCTGTGACAGCAGGGTGGAAGGAGAGGAAGGAGTCAGAGGGGGAGACTGCTGAGGGCTCATCTGTGAAGGATGAGCGTTCATACGAGGCTGCTGGGAAACCACGGTACCGCCACCAGTGCCGGATTTGTTAGCACAGTTTTTCGCTTGTCCAACAGGAGGCGGAGTCTGAACCAGCTTCACTCCCATTGTCCCAAATGACCTCTGCTGAGGAGGCAAGAGGGGTGAGGCGGTAGGGGGTGGACGGGGTTTTGCAGACTGTGCTGTGCTCATTCCTGAAATGCCAGCTCTGTGTGTTGATGTTCCCAAGTGTCTCTGCACAGCCCCACCATCCTTTAGCATCCCAAAAGTCTCACTTCGCATGGAAGCTGAAGGAGATGAGGTGAGAGGAGTGGAGAGGGAAGGAGAGGTAGATAGACTGCTTATATTTGCCAGAGAGATACCGGAAGGCTCCATTTTTCCTGGAAGGGTGGAATGTGACAGAGGAGAAGAGTAGTGTCCGACTCCAGTTGAGGATCCAGGGACACTGGGAGAAGAGACTGCGGGAACGCCGTTGTTTGGCGTCAGGCCCTTGGCTGCATTACTGAGGAGAGCGAGAGCCTGGGAAATGGAGTCCAGAGAGTTTGCCGCCAGATCCTCATCCAGTGAATCCGAGAGGCAGATGGGTTCAGAGGGAGAGGAGGGCTGTCTGCACCCTGGGGCAGGTAAGGCAGGAGAGGCAGAGGTGGTTCCAACACCTGGAGCAGGTCTTTGTGTCCAGCCCACATCCTGAAGCAGATCATGGGTAAAACAACAGAGCTTAAAAATCATCACAGTCAACAGGAGGACATAAAACTGTTGAATTTGAGTATATGGACATAATGATGTAGTTCAGTTTTAATACCGTAATTTTGGCAGCTTTTGGGGGTGGAACAATTCTTTTCTTCCCACTGTTGAAAAAACAATACACCGATCACAATGTGGCATTAAAAAATAAATCAACATTATTGGAGTAGTTTAAAGGCCTGTCCACATCAAGACAAATTCAGTGTGATAAACACTGCAATTTGAATGTTAATGCATCTGCAGACCATCACAAACTCTTGCACGCTGCCAATGCGACCAAGTTTTGTATGGACTGGTGTTTTTCTCTCTTTTCCACTCGATCGCACGGCAAATAAAACTGGCCGAACAAGAGATGCGCGTTTGGTCACATGCCCAGAGCCACCGCTATTACATAAAACTAGGACTTGGTGGTAGAGGTCTGCATTCTCACAAGACCCAATGTGGCATGGGACCAACCCAACAGAGTGTGGCATGGGACAACTTTTTAATGGCTGGGTTTGGGTGTGGGAGGGAGGAAACAGATACAATACAGATCAAATAAAATTAAAAACAAATGAGTAGAAACTATTTACTAATGCACAATGTACAGTCTTATTTTGCAGCAAATCATTCAGATTTTTATAAACCAACCAGAAACATTTCCTGTATTTGTATATATTTAATACATTAGCAACTCACCAATGAGATATATGCCCTTTATAGACATGTGCAAAAAAAGTTTCTTCGATTAAGAAGGCGATACCCTTTTCAATCACCCAACTTGCTCTACTCCATACAATGAGTGTTCTATTTGATGATCGCAAACATTAGTGTAAATATATATGAAAAGGTTGATCTACTCACAGGCCAGTTAGATGACCGTGTACTGCCCGACTCTCCTTAAAAAGCATCCTGAAAAAGACAGACGCTTTTAATTTAAGGAATTTTTAATTTTCCGCAATTTAACGCTAGCACACAGTCATACACACACCTGGTCTGCATCCAGCCTTTGGGCCAGAGGGGCTTGACTTCATTCTCCATGAAGGCTTTCAGATAGTCCTCCACAGACAGAGAGCACTGCTCTAGCTCATAACAGCTCAGCTTCACGCGCACCAGGTTACACAGCAGAGTCCTGGGAAAACCAAGACGCATATGTATGTTAATGGGGTAATAATCAATTTCTGCCATTGTCAGCCTATTACTGGTGTTTAATCAAAAACTGATGTGTGCTCTGCTTCATTATTAATGATTTAACTTGTAACCATCCAAACCTGAGTTTGTCATCCCATATGAACTTCTTCCTTGGTCCCATCACCCTCTTTCCTGGTTTCTCTTCATCATCATCCTCGGATCCATTCTTCTCTCCATCTTCTATTTGCTGCCTGCAATACACACACAGTGAATCTCATTTAAATGATCTATATATCTACATCATTCATTTGCCCTTCTCAGTCTCTTCTGCAAATCTAAACAAGCAAATCCCGTAAGCAGGAAGGAAGTTGGGAAAGTTTAATACTTACTTAGCCGCAGCTTTTGCCATGCAATCCATGTTATATCTGGTGATCTGCTCTGGCATCACGCTGCACACGGCCAGTTTGAGCTTTAACAAGGGTGTGCGCAGACGGTCATCCTGCAGAAGAGAAAGACAACAGACACATTAGCGAGATGCAAGTTGAATTAAGTGTTGAGGGAGTTACTCGAACTATAGCCTGCCTTACAGTCTTCCTGCAACAAACTACTCATAATTTTGTAAACTTTGTATTCTTTTGTAAAATTGATGCACTAGTAGCTACAAACAAAAAGTCTCCAAATACACTAAAGTGGTTTAAGGGGGAACTCAGTAAGTCTTGGCAAATGGCCCAGAACATGTTCACGACAGGCTTCGAAAATCGCGCATAAAACGGCATTATGTCATGAAAGTACGGACTCGAAGGAAGACCGCGAGTGTTTAGGGGCCTCAGAGAACAAGAATTAAAGCTAAAGTGATGAAAGGGCTCAGACAGAAGGCTGTTCTAATTTTACATCTTACCTGAGCATTCCAATATGCAAATATTTGATTTAACAACATGAGCCTCCTGAAAGGAAAATGATGAGCATGATTGATATTCAAAATATTGCTTACAACGCTGCTTTGTTTACGGTTTGTATATCTGCAGTCCTAAATTCGGTTTTCCTTTTTGAATGATGAATATATACTATTTATACCTGCTGACATAGACTGTTACTTCTAACACAAGTGGTAGTTGACAGTCACCTGTAGTCCTTTTGGTGTTGAACCGCAGCTTTTGGGCCCAGACGCACCCAACACAACGCGACACAGTCGGCTTTCGTCGCTGCTAGTTCTTTTATGTCGACTTGGTGTGTCATGACCTTTAGCTACTCCAACGCTACTTGTATCATTATCGTTTGTGAGTAAGCAACGAATACCATTCTGGTTTTAGTGTAAAATCTCAAAACCCTCTTTAGGTAGCGGAAAGTATGGTATAGTCCTTCACCTGTATGTTGAGGCTGAGTTTCTTGAGTCGTTTCAGTAGCGCCTCCTTGTTACAGGGCACAAAGGCTTCCAGGTGAGAGTACACCTCCGAACGCACGTTTGCCGGTTGCTCCTGAACCTGCAGCTCAATACTGAATGAGAAGAAAATTATCAACAAGAAACAATAGACTTTTGTGGATGAGAACATGCTGAGATTTTACTTACTCTAGCAAGATATTATTCATATCCAGAGTGAAGAATTTCTTCCTGCCTTCTTGATCAAATTGCCTCGATGCCTGAGTAAAAAAATAAATAAAACAAATATCAAGTTAGGCAGGAAAATGGTATTACTGTCAGAACATGAAGTCCCTGAAGTGTTTTTAAAATGAGAAGTGGATTTGTAGGCGTATTTGCTCTCTTGCTCTCTATACATTTACTTCCAGTGAAAACATTTAATGCATAACATTTTAAATTTAGATGTGATTCAGATTATATAACTGGCAGCTATGACAAAAAAAAAATTAAGTTGCCTTTATTTTCATAAATTTATCTGCTCTCACAAAACAGGCTGGGAAGGACTTTAAAATTCTAATGGCTTTAAAGAGGTCATTTCATTCACATTTTTTCGCATTCAGGTCTGCTAGAAAAAGCCATCATTTCCAAGACTCTATGTACACACTCCTACATTGCTTTGCTCACACACGGGATATGGGTTTGCAATAGTTTGAACTGCCACATAGCAGTTCAATAGCAGTCTCTTTGCAAATCCTACATTACATTGTGAGAGATTCACAAAATAGGCTGTGCTGAAATGTGCCACTAAAACTGACAAGATCAGACTGAAATCATCAGGGATCTTGTTAAAAATAAACTTCAGTCGCATAACATTAGAGACATACACAGCGTTTTTTCAGAGTGGTATCAGTACATGGATTTTTTTTGTGGACCGAGGATGGATTTTTGTGCCTCAGTATGGTTTCGACTTTTGAAAAGAATTTGATTTTTTCCCTGTTGACTGAAAAGCCGCAGAAAAATAACCAAAATGGGACTCACAGCTCGTAGGTCCTCTATGCGCTTGATCAAGGGGGCTGGAAGTCCATCGGGGAGAGGTGGAAAAGAGATGAGACCGGCCTGCCCTCGATTCAGTGCCCCTCCTCCAATCTTGTGCCCAGATGATGAACCCAACCCAACCTGCCCATTCTCCCTCCCTGATGAGGGCATATGTGGCCCTGCATCCAAAAAACTAAAGTCCAGGTCACGCATGATATCCTGAAGCTCGCTTTCATTGGCTGAATTAAGCAATGTCATCATGGCGGGATCGGCCGTCAGGTCGGCTAGCGAAAGGTCAGTGTTGTTGGCATTGCCGTGGAGGTGTGAATTGTGCAGTAGGTTGTTAGAGTTGGGAGTACTGGTGAGACCAGGGACCAAGTGAGACGCTCCGACATCCTGTTTCCGCATCTCCTCCTTCTCTCGTGTGAAACGGCGGAGCATTGCAGCCAGACAGAGCGAATCCTTCATCAGTTTCTTCCTCTTCTTCTTCTCGGGACGATGAAGGCTCAGACCAGACACTCTGTAAGGAAATATAAGGTCATAAAAACCGCATTCATAATAATTAACTTCAGTCTACAAATGGCTTACTTGCAAATCAAACACTTTTACCTTTAAGAAAACTAACTTGTGACTTAATTTATACAAGTAGCTGTTTTATAAAACTACTTTTTGTTTAGTTCCAGATTTACAAAAGAAATTTTTCCTCACCCTTGTTTGGCTACTTTATTCTTTCTGGGTTTTTTCTCCTCTAAACTGGTTCCATCTTTCTTCTTCCTTCTTTTTATCAGTTGTTCCTCTCCATCTCTCATCTACAATCAGAAAACAATCATCAATCCTACAATCATATCCAAGACACACATCAAAAACAGGGTCTTATGAAAAACTAACTCTTACACCACATCTACACCACACCGGACACAACAAAGCGACCGTTGCAAATCCATTAGTCATTCATATCGGAAGTAGCGTCAGCACTTGAAGTACGTCAAAAATTGAACGGGGCATCAGTTCACCGTGGGAAATTAGTTGGGTCGCATCCAGTGTTGACAACATCACTGATTATAATGGGTTCTATTTGTTTTGTTTGCGTCACGCAGCACACATCTGGTTTAGACAGTGTAAAAATGATGTTCATCCAAAAATTAAAGTTCTGTCATCACTTCAACCAAAAATTTTAAATGTTTATAGTGTTCAGAAGAGACATGACCTTTATGTGATTAACTGATTTAAATTTAGTTTTTTTTTTTGGTTCAGATTTATTTTAAGATTTTAGATTTAATTTAGTCTTTTATTTACAAAAAAAAACAATGATCAGAACAAACCTCATTGGTTCTCACGCATCAAGCAAGCACGATTGGGCTTCTGTCTTTACCATATTTAAATGTCCTCTATGTATGTGCACTGCACAATGATTATACATGAATAAAAGTCTCCATTAAATCATACAATCTCTTTATGAAGAGTCAATGTTTTGCATGCACTTTCAGTGTAAGGGTAGTAATCTCTCAGGTTTCATTAAAGATTAACGAAAGTGGTTTGGAATAACAAGAGGATGAGTAAATTGGATGAACGGTTTCTTTAAAAAGGTCTATATAACATTCAGTTATAACATTCTGCGCTCAAATGGTAATATCCATCTGTGGCGATTTGATCACAGGTGGTCAATGGAGACATTATAAATCGAGGTGTAAATGGAGTCCAAATTTTTTGTGATCTGATCACTCAAAACACATTTGAAGGTAGTCAAATGTAACCAAGGGTTTTTGCTCCTTAATCTGATCTGATTTGTAAAAGCCATCCTTATACAGGGAGACAAATAATGTGAAGCACTGATAACTGAACACTAAGAGCATTCTCCTTAAAATGTCACGTTTGCAGGGAGTTAAAATGTAATCTTTGGGAGCAACAGTATGCCAATTCTTGTGCATTTTTTATAGCATTGCGAATAATGTAAACCAGAGAGCCTCCCTTTGACAACCCGAGACAGATATTTATAACCAGTCGTACACAGGATCACTTGGCAAAAACGAAGGAAACTCACCCTGGATTTTTCATTTTTCCCCCCGTCCTCTCCCTCAGATTCAGAGGCAGCTCTAAACTGCAAAGTACCCGTATTAATGTAGAATCCGCCAAGCTTGGTGGTCAGGGAGGCTGGAACAAGCTCATCATACTGACAGGAAGAAGACACAGTGATTTACAGATGTGTTATGCCGTTTGCTGGCTGAGGTTAGGTCAAAGTTAAAAGCCGCTATGATGTCAGAACATGCAACAAACGACTCCAAAACCACACATTTCAAATCTATCGATAACAAATCGAAATATATCTATCCATCACTGACATGAAAATTAATGAAAAACACCCTTAAGTTCAGAGAGCAATGAGGCAGAGTTGGTAAACAGCATGTTAAATGCCAATCGATCATCTCCATAGTGATGTCTGTCTGTTGCCATGGCAAGTGCCCACTCACAGCTTCCGAGTTGTCTATGAAGGGGTCACTCTCATCATAGCCGAAGCCAATGTCAATCAAATCCTGCATCCGATCTTTCCGCCTCTTTTTCCCTGCGTTACCCTGTAAGGACGTCAGCGGTAGCGGCAACGTGACACTTGGCATTTGAGTGCCCACACATTTTAAAATGCAACATAAAATCATAAAACAATACTTACGTATTTGCTTTCAAACTTTTTGGCCAGAGCCTCGACCTCCAGACGTTCTCTATCATCGTCATTAAAGGGATCGTTCGGGTCCAGGGAAGACTTAGAACTGGGTGGAATCTTCTTAGCCTGTGGAGGGAAAACATGCGAGCTAAATTAATCCAAGTTTGGAAAGTTCGGATTAGTTTATCAGCATGTGTACAATACATTGTACACCAATAACTGATGTTATACATGTTATTTTTCCATATACCCCAAAAATAGCATAGTTCACCAAAAATAGTTTCGGTTCCCATTGGTTACCACTGTATTTATTGTGCATAGAATGGCAGTAAACAGAAATTTGATTATCAACTTTCATCAAAATATCTTCTTTTGTAGTTTATAATGCCATGTGGGTGAGTAAATAAAGTGAGAATTCTCATTTTGCCATGGACTATCCCAAAACTATAAAGTTTTAATAATCATTCTAATTCTATGAGAATAGGAAAGTCCACAGCAGTTATAATAATACAGTGGAATGAACTCGCTTTCAGGACAATGAACAATAAAGAATGAAAGCCAATCAGAATCCACCAGACTTTAAAGAGCTCAAGCAATTAAAGTGGCAGATGATATAACCGCAGGGAACTCTTACAATAAACAGATTCTATTTAAACTGGTGCTGCTCTTGACTCCACTGTCGTGTTGTGTAGCAGTAGCAGAATAAAAATCGATATTATTAGTAGAACCTTAAAACGCTGGTCATGTGACCCCAATATGGTGGCACCCATGAGGTGGCGACTCACTTCATGTAGAACAAAACAGCTTTTACTTATCGAGTCTTTAAATCGCGAGTCATTTTAATTATATTTCTCAAAAGTGACGTTCATTTATTTATTAATTTACAAAACTTTTTTAACTATCCAAAAAAAAAAAAAAAAAAACGACACATATGTCAAACACCAGGCAGGTTTACAAAGTAACCAGCAAGTTAGCAGCAATTCAGCTCTCATTTAACTCCATTTGGCCGCAGAGGGGCCTGAGGGCCACAAAGGTCACATACTCAACAAAGTGCTCCAAAGTTTATAAGCGGAAAGTACAGAGACACTTCATAATAATTAAAAGCACTTCACACTCACATATGTCACACAAGATCCCCTGAGGAGGACTTTATTTTTAACTCCTCAGCTAACAGGCTAATGCAGGAGCAAACTCAGCAAAAAAACAAAAACAAACAAACAAGCGGTGTCTATAATAACAACAAGTAAAGGTTAGCCTGCACACTCTTCCTAAAGTGCTCCGGATAGTTGCTGTACCTGTTGAGACTGGATGAGCTCGCTGTAGTTGAACTCGGCCGAACACTGCTCGTTTGGCTCGGACAGACACAGGTTGAGGCGTACTGTCTTTCCTTTGGGCTCCTCGCTGTCTCTCTTCCCGATCAAAGCCCCGCGGTCACCCGCTGTCGTCACCCCGGTCCCCATCATCTTCATCCTGCCCTCTCTGTCAAAACTCATCTCGGCGGCTCCGTCCTCCTCCAGCCGCCGTCTCCTGCCCTCCGCGCCCGGACCACCGGCCAGGGCCGACAGGGTGACAAACTGCACTTTTCTCGGTTCGGCCATTTGGATGTTCAGTGCTCTTGGACACTCACTCACTCACACTCAGTGGCGGGGCTTGACTTCGCCAAACAACTTGATTTAAAGAGCTTCAAGCCGGATGGATAGGGCGCTCGGAGGCTGTAATGATGCTAGAGTCCCCTCCACACCTTACGGGATGCGTATGGGAAGGGATGGCCGGGTGAAAGTTGATTTTGGAGGCGCAAGCATCCTCGGTCGCTACGCTCGGGGGACTCAGGAGCTCCGAACAGCCATCTTAGATGAGAGAGAGTAAATAAAAGAGCGGAGACGAGCGAACTGAGCCTGCGCGCACACGGACACCGGAAACGGCGTGCGCGACGGAGAGGTCGCGGTGGCCAATCAGAGGACGCCGATGGCACCAGCTCGTCCAATCAGAGGCGGGCCTACAGGCAACAGACGCTCTAATGAGCAATTAGAGATGTTTCAGTGGACAAAAAGGATTCCCCTTGAAATTGAACTAATATGGATCTAATAGAAGAACTTGTTTTTAATGGATTGTGGATCAGGATGTCTCATAAGTGTGCTTATTAAATGTTAAGAGGTTCTGTTGTTTTGGATTTAAGATTTAAATAGCCCAGAAATCTTTACACATAATAAAATGGAAACACTTTACATTAACGTCCCATTAGTTAACGTTAATGCATTAAATAAAATTAGCTAACAATAAACACATTTGTTGCAATTTTTAATAATCTTTGTTAATGCTAGTAAATAAATACAAAGTTCATATTAGCTGAGGTCCATTATATAATATTAAGACACAACTTTTGACTAATAATTTACAAGTGGATGTTGAAATAAACAAAGATGATTAAATTCTTTAATTTTTCATTGTTAATGTTAACTGATGTTATAATTCACCTTTTTTGCGAGGTTGTCACAGTCTACTTTTAAATTTTGTTTATTGCATTAGTCATTGATATCACTTTTTCCAAAGGTACAAAAATATCATGCCCCTGCTACACTATTCACACAGATGAATCTTCATAGCACTCTAGATAATAGTATAAAACCTATAAAATTAAAACACTAACAGAGATTTACTGATCCCAGACAAAACAATTAAAGGCATATGTTGCCATAAGTATGAAAAGATATAAACTTTATTAGTTGCATTGTTGTCCGTCTCACAGAAAACTAACTGACATGGACACATTGTAAATATAGAGTTTCTTTGTGACAACTGAAAATATAAAAAAGATACAATGTAACAAACACTTAATAAATGTTAAAGTGAGGCCGCAGTTGTTTGAAGCCTTGTAAGAACATGAGACGTTTTTTCCTTCTAAGATGCATCTGAAATGTTGTGCTCATTATATATTTTGTTGACAGACAAACAAGCAGACATAAGGATACCATACAAAAAAATATATTTTTAATAACATTTAAAAAAGAATTAATGTCCAAGACCAAGCAGGCGTAAAGGCGATCAGAGAGCCACTCTGTTGTCTTTGGCCCATTTCTTCATGATCCGGATGATGTACTCAACTTGTGGGTTGCCAGTGCTTCTCAACATTGGCAAAACCTCCTTCAGTGTCTCTCTGAAAACAAACAGAGCAGAATAAGAATAATAATAATAAATACAAAAAGGATTGAAACAAAACTCAGTCTTCACAAACGCAGTCTCAGTCAGTTAAAGATGGTGCAAAACTTGGCTGAGCTACAGCTGTCAAGTTTAATCCTATAATATCATATTCAATACTACATTCCATCTGTCATCGGATTGATAGTTCATACTTTTTAAGCAAGTAAAAAGCCTTTTAGTGTAATTCTAAAAAAAAAAGTCCCCCTTCGGGTTACGGTGCTGCTGTGAAAATTTTTACAGATTTTTATAAAGTACACATTAGAATATTTGTTAGTAATATTTCAAGATAGCAATTTACTAGCTGTACCTGATTATTCAAACGTATGATTTTTCTTTAAAAAAACATTAAAATGTGAGTATCAAATAATACAAAAGGCTTTTAAGGAACATTTATTTGTTCATCTCTGAACCATTATTGTATTGCATTGCATTTTATGTTTTGCCCCCATAATAAAAACTACAGAGCTTCGATTATAAAACCACACATTCAAATATCATCTTATTAAGACATATTATTGGGAGATGACAACTGATAATAATATGCATTTATGTACATAATAGTCTGCTCTACTGTTATAAAGTAAATCTCATTGATTTATATTAAGCTATCAGAATTTCATCTTACTTTTTGGCCAAATAAATATCAGCAACTACACCAAATTGCCTTTTTTTTTGCTCAGATTAAATCTCTATACACTCCTAAATGATATAAGCAAAATAAAAGCCTAATATGTCAAATTTGATGCTCAACAAAACACATATTAAAACCTTATATATATATATTTTTATCAAATTTTTCAATAAACAGTTCCATTTTTAAAAAATGTGACTATTATTTCACATGTCAGACTTTACAGAATCAAGTAAAGAACTAATAAGAATTTAGTTTAATCATCTGAAACTATTAATAATAGCTTTTAACTTGTTATTGCTCAGGCATGGGATTGGTTCATACCTGGACTCCCGGCCTGCTAGGATAAGCTGGAAGATCCCAACACATGCTCCACGCTTCCCCTCCCAGTACTCAGGGTTTTGATCCAGTCTCTCTAGAGCATCAAACGCTTTAGCTGCATAGTAGAACTGCCCCATCTGAAAAGAGGTCATAGAATAAATATAAATAATCTAGTGAAACTTCAGAAACCTTTTTGGGGACACAACAAGCAGAATTGACCCTTCGCGGCAGTTTGATTGACAGGCGATCTGACCAATCATAACCCCGAATCCGCCATTTTGTCTGACAAAGCAGTCAGGGGAGTTAGTAGATTAACGTTGGTGAACTTGAAAAATTGTGTGTACTCGTGTTTTTCCACGCTTGAAACAACATTCCTTCTGATGTTCATTCATGTTTATTTGATGCTATAAATGAACTAGTATGAAGAGATGATCGGTTCACGAGCCACTTGAAGGAGCGACAGCGATCTGTCACGACACATTAAAGAGACACTATACGGTAATTGTCTTGTCTATCGACACGTTGTCAGTGTCCGCTTTGCTCCGGAATGTATTTTTCACTGCGTGAGAACATGATGTGTGGCGTGAGAGCGCATGGCTTGTTGGACAAAGCAACAGTAACTAAAGGGGGCGGGTCTTTGCGAAGGGTCAATTAAGGATGTAGAAGCAACAGCTGAAGGTGTCTGAAGGACAAAGGGTAAATTGTTATTCTCAGCTACTTGCAACAGATTGCTTTAATTATTGCAATTTTCAAAGTAAGAAAGTAATACGTTAGTGACACAATGAAGCCAATATATTAATGAGAATGTGTTTACAGAATCAGAATGGTAATATCGCACCTTGTAGCAGTCATTTGCGATGAGCTGCAGGAGGCTGAAAGGGTCAGATGAGGTTTCCAGCCTCAGATAAAGCTCCCAGGCCTGTTGAGCCTTCTGATTCATGATGTCTACAACAGTGGGGGGAGGATGACATCAGAGAGTGAGTGGTCTGATGTGCTGGCAGAAATGACTAATCAAAAAGAGTTGCCATTCATCTTCTTTACAGGCAAAGCAGAATTTTACTAAAGCAGAAGAGAAAATCTGCTGGCCACATAACAAAACAGTCTAAAACACGTAGAAGAACCTACAGCAGCGTGCCAACCAGCTCAGGTAAACGTAATCATTCTTGATCTTCTCATTTTGGATGAGCAGGAACACCTGTTCACATTTAATTCAGATTCAGTCAGGCTTGCAGTTGGTTCCTAAATCATATTTACTGAACCCCGGGTCGCTCTGTACCTCTTCAGCCTCCCTGTAGTTTCCCAGGGCAGCCTTGGCCTGGGCGTAGTTAAAGCTGAATGTGTCGTCGTTGTAGAAGTAACTCTGCCGGGAAACCAGATGAATATTTGAGGATGATGTTTTAATGTTTCTGCTCTCAATTCAAACACCCTGATATGTGAATTACCTTGACTGAGTTGAGATATATTAGCACATCTTCAAACTGTTTCAGCAGGAAGAAACAAGAGGCCATACACTGCCTGCCCGGTATTGTATCTTATTAAAAAAAAAAAAAAAAAAAAAAAAAAAAAGACGACAGAAAATACATAATTAAAATCAACATTTTAATTATTCGATATAACGCACACACACACAAAAAAAGTCAGGTAAAAAAATGAACATTCAATGAGCAACCGAGGTAATTAAATGCCAATTGGCATGCAATCAATCAATCAATCAATCAATCAATCAATCTATAATAATAATAATAGTAATGTAATAAATTATTAATATTAATATTATTTATAATTTATTGTTATTGTTGTTAAAATTATTTATATATATATATATATATATATATTTATTATTTAACAATAATTATTATTATACATTTATTAAATAATATATATTGCAATACTAATATTAATGGCTCCAATTTCTCTGCTTTCAAACATTTAACCATACAGCTTTTATTTTGGCAGAAACCTTATTTTGTTGATCATAGATTCTCATTACAAATTTGGGAAGATGGTTGATGTGCACTGCATTTTCAAATGCACGCTATACTAGACCCAAACTCAGAGTGCTTGTTTTCATCAAAACATCGACTGCTCGTGTGAAAATAAACAGTACCATTCAAGCACTCATCAGATCTACATGAATTATGAAATTCATTAAATTGTTTTCAGATTCTTTCATAATAGCGATTTAGACACAAATAATTATAATAAAAATATTTATAAAATAATTTTGACCATGTTTGGCACAAATTACATTTCGTACTAAAATAGAAAATCCATCTATTTGAGAGCCATCGTTTCAGACTAGGTTCAGGCATAGTTTGTGCCAAGAAAACAAACTCTGTCACTGACTCCCCTCCATACAGCACAGGGGCCCGGCTGCTGAACCAGCGCTAATATTGTTATTGTTAGCCTAAACAATGATGTTACCGCATTCACTGGCTGAGCCTCCAACCAGCTGGAAAAACTGCTGGGCAATTTTTAAATGGTCCCTCTGTAAAAATACACAAACATATAACAAGATAAGAGAACATGGACTTGGGAAACATGCACTGAGAAATGGAATTTGAGAGGAAATACGGTTATCTTCAAAACTAATAAAAATAAACCTCACGAACCGATCCAATGTCTTGTCCCAAAGCAGCATTCACCACCCCCTTCAGAATATATTCCTGTGAATCACACCAGAGGGCAAAATGCTATCACTCGAACCACAATATATTTTTAAAGGGTCATGAAATCCTAAAACACATTTCTTTTGAGATTTTAACAACATGTACGTACAGGTTGCACATCAATGAAAACAACAATAGAACTCATTACGTTTACTATTAAGGGGAAAGTGGTTATTTTTTACCATTTGGTTCTTCCGCTTTAAAAAGCATAGCTGAACCAAAGTCACAAAATGTTATATGCGTTAATTCAGAGTGGTGATTGGCTGCCATTACTGGAGAATACGTGTCTACATCATTGTTTCCTGAGCTTTTCTCTGCATCATTCATGAGAATTAACTATTTTTATCCAATCGCTGAACTGTATTATGCATGAGGTTGCATTACAGTGGAGAATGTATGAAGTGTCTAGCCCAAAAATGATGATGGAAAATTGTGGCATATGGTGGAAAATATGATTTGATTTGTTTATAATTGTCAGTCCATTCAAACTTCTACTTCCAAAATGATCACAGCAGATAAAACTAATTTCTAATCAGTTATAACCCCTAATCCAGTCTTGAGAGTAAAACAAATAAAAAAGGAGAGAAACAAGCATTAGTGTGGCCTAAATACCTGTGGTGTGGTGGGCTCAAGGTCTTTGATGAGTTTGTAGGCCTCCTGAATGTCATCTAAAAGTGATATGACAAAGTTAATAACAAACCTGATAAGCCAGCCTCACTGTATCCGGTAAAGACAAGATGCCACGCCTGATCAACATACCTTGTCTGAGATAATAGATGACCAGGTTGAGTCTGGCCTCTGATATGACGTCAATCAGAGGAGGCAAAACCTGCAAGGCCCCCTCGCCTCCACGAAACACCACCAGATTGTGCTGAATAAGCTCTTTAGCAAATTGAAACGAGCTGGAGGAGATATCTATCAGGTTCTTCAACTCCGTCTAAATGTTAGAAAGTAGTAAAACCACATTCAGTTTCTTCTAAAATAACTTGAAAAGGCCTGAAAACCAGTATAACTTTGTTTTTACGTAACATTACTACATTTCATATCACATTTCTTAATCAAATCAAATCACAGATGGATAGAATTAAAGGCACAATATGTAACTTTTCGCCATTAGACGTTGCCTATTCAAAACAAAAGTGTAGCTTGACGGCGCCGAAATTGAGCGCGGAATCATGGAAGATGTCGTCTTCAACTTCCAGCCAGGGGAAAATAATCCGACGGGACAGTAATCATGTTCATGGATGAGATTAAAGTTACTGTAGTATGAAGCAGAGCAGGAGCGAGTGTTGTGGAGCTGAACGAGGCCGTTAATATTGCTAATGAGAGACGAACGCGACACGCGTCTCGAGAGAAGCAGGACTTTTATTATGCCACAGTCGCCACTTCCGGTCAAGCATATGTGTGTATTAGATACATTTGAGTGTGTTGATAATGATGTTATAACGTTACTCTGTGCATTCGCTCGGTGACTGCTATGAGATACTTGTTGCACACTGCAATAAGCTAGATCGATATTAGAATATCATATTAATATTATCAAGAAATCGAGATTCAAACAATAAGACGAACAGTTGTTGAGCTATATAACAATTATTAGTTTTCTGTCTGTATATGTATCCAAAAAGTTGTTCCCTTGTCTAATAAAACATGTAATATATTAAAGCTTCTTTTGTGTTTCCAAGGCTTTTACAAAATAAAAATAAAAATGTGGGAAATAGAGGGTAATGCAGGTAGGCGACATACGGACATTTTAAAATTGCTTATTTCTATGGATTTAAACATTCTTTGAAAAATTTGGGATAGTGCAAGTACACAAGTCAACAATATTTCAATCCAAAAATCTTACATATTGTGCCTTTAAATGCTACATTATTTCTACTGAAGACTGGAGTAATGACGCTGAAAATTCAGCTTTGCCATCTCAAGAATAAAATTACATTTTTTAATTTTATTAAAATAGAAAACAGTTATTTGAAATTTTAATAATATTTCACAATATTACTGTATTTGTTTTTTTTTTTGATCAAATAAATGCAGTCTTGGTAAGCATAAGAAACTTCTTTTAAGAAACATTTAAAAAATCTTACTGACCCCAAACCTTTGAACGGTAGCGTACGTCACATTACCAAATGTAATTGCATCGTAAATTAATGTTGTCGTTAAGTTCACAATCATCAAAATAACTTTGATCTCAGCCCCTAAGGTCATCAAATAATTACTGGATTAGTATACATATTAGTGTAACTGACCTCAGCAGCTTTGCCATTGTAGAGTCTGAAGTGGTTGCAGGCTTTGAGGTTGAGGGCGACAGTAGAGTCAGGAACGCTCTGCAGATACACGGCCAACACCTCCTGAGACACGTCATAATAATCCAGCTTATAGTAACACAGAGCCACATACACATTCAGGGCAAGAAAGTCTCTGTAGAATTTGAGAGAGACCAATCATTAGTCAATGTTGTGCTGTACAAAGAATGTGTTGACTTTCAATGTAATAAAGAGAAATGACAAATTAAAAAAAGTATTTATATAATTATATTTTTGTATAAATGCATTTTATTGTGTCTCACAGATGCTTCTTCATATGTTGATGTGATGGCGATGTGTTGTGAAGCACCTGTTCTGCAGTAAGATGCGTTTGTAGATGTCAATGGCCTCCTGGTAATGAGAGCGCATGTAGTGAATGGAAGCCAAGCTCAGCTGATCCTCTGTCACGTCCTCAAGGTTCTGATGGAAACCCATCAGCTTCTTTTCATTATTGAACTTCAGAGAGCAGAACAAAGCAGAGAATGCCATTATCATCAGATGCGCTACCATAATAATGTCAGGTAGGGGATGAAATATTATGGAAAAACTAACCTTATGAGCTAAATGAAAGAGTAGGCGATTCTGAAGCTGAGATTTTGGCCCTGAAAAAGACAGTATGTTATCATTTTTTGGATGATGATGTACAAAAAAAAATGTATATATGTATATACAGTGGGTAAAATAAGTATTGAATACATTAACTTTTTTAACCAATCCAGCAATTCACATTAAATTTTGACCAGACGTTGGTATTAGCTCAAGAAATCAGTACAAATAAGGAAATCATAATACTGCAATCCATAAGAAAGTTATGTATAATAAAGTGAAATGACACGGGTGAAAAAGTATTGAACACATTAAGAAAAAGCAGTACACCAAGGCAAGAAAACAACAGATTTCACTATTTAGTTCTACCTCCTACCTGTGCAAACTAGAATAAGTTGGGTTAGTGCATGTTGTTAGGTTAGAAAAAGGCTTACCAACCTCTGAATGCAAGTATTGGACATCTCATGATGGATAGAGGCAAAGAGCTCTCCCAAGACTTTCACTACAAGATTGTTGCCATACATAACAATGGTACTGGTTACAGAAGGATTTCCCAACTCCTAGATGTTCCTTTAAGCACCATTGGGGCCATTTTCCACAACAGAAAGGAACATCATTTCACCATCAACTGGCCATCCAAAGGAGCTCCTCACAAGATTTCTGATCAGGGAGTCAGAAGTAAGTCAAAAGTGTAGCCCAAGAACCATGGAGCACTCGGAAAGAGGTCCAGAAAGAGGCAGCGGGTACAGTTGTCACAGAGAAAACAATAGGAAAAGCACTCCATCGCCACAGCCTCCATTCACGCTAACCACAGAAAGCTCCATTATTGAAGAAAAGGCATGTTGAAGCTCATTTGAAGTTTTCTACACAACATTTGGAAAGGTCTGAACTACTGGGAGAATTTAATGTAGTCAAATGAGACAAAAATCAAACTTTTGGCAACAATACCATATGCCCTGTCTGGAGGAGAAATGGCTTTGAATATGACCGTAAAAATTCCACACTAACAGTGATGTTTTTGAGGTGGAAGCATCATGGTATGGGACGGTTTCTCTACTCTTGGTATTGGCAGAATCAATATTATTGAAGGGAAAATGAATGAAGCTGTGTACTGGGCATGAGATGTGTTTTGAGATGAATTTGTTGCCATCCAACAGAATGATGAAGATGAGACTTTCCACCAGGACACTAATCCAAAACACACTGCAAAGGAGAGTTTGAATTGGTTCCAGAAGAAGAAAATAAAGTTGTTAGAATGTCCCAGTAAATCCCCAGACCTAAACCCAACAGAGCATTTGTTGAAGAAACTGAAGATCAAAATTCACAAGAGTATTCAAGATTTAGAGTTTGGTCATACAGGATGCGCCTTGAAACTGTCACTGCAAAAAAGACTTTTCCACCAACTATTAAATTCAATTTCAGTTAGTGTGTTCAATACTTTTTCCCCATGTCATTTCACTTTATTACACATAACTTTTTATGGATTGTAGTATTATGTAGTATTTTGTACTGTTTTCTTGAGCCAATACCAACGTCTGGTCAAAATTTAATGTGAATTGCTGCATTGGAACTTGTTTATATATATATATATATATATATATATATATATATATATATATATATATATATATGTGTATGTGTATGTGTGTGTGTGTGTGTGTGTGTGTGTGGTGTGTGTGTGTGTGTGTAATATATGTAACATAATATATATATATATATATATATATATATATATATATATAACTGTAGTTCTTTCTATTCTTAAAAAAAAATTAAGCTGCACAACGGATTTCAAAATTGATAATTATAATAAATGTTTCTTGAGCAGCATATCAACATTAGAATGATTTTTGAAGGATCATGTGACAATGCAGACTGGAGTAATGATTCTGAAAATTCAGCTTTGCCATCATAAAAATAAATTAAATATATTAAAACAGAAAGTAGTTATTTTAAATACTGCATTTTTTATTATTGAGCATAAGACACTTCTTTCAAAAAAATGTACAAATCTCATCGACCCCAAACTTTTGAAAGGTTGTGAAGACAAACCTTTTAGTGCTGCCTCCTCCGCCTCTTTATAAAGCCCCAGGAAAAAGAGTGAACAGCCCAGAAATACCCAAACATCCTCTGGACACTCTGGCTTCAAAGTGAGCGCCTTGTACTCCTGAATAAATGTAACAAGTAAGAATATTTCATGTTACAAACCACCAATTTCAAATGACAATAGTGTCCCCCGCCCTCGCTCTTTAAAGGTGATTCATCCCCTGACCAAGACTTGATCCAACATCCTGCCGTATCTCTTTCTCTAACCTCCATTGCTCTCTTGTGGTCCCCCAAATGAAAGGCACAGTAGCCGATCCAAAGGTCTGCATGCTCCACTGACTCTCCGCCATTGCGCTGGAACTGATATTACAGAGAGTTTAAAGTGTACGAAAGTGCATAAGATCATATAAATAATCTTAGGTCTGATGTGGTTGTTTTTGTACCTCTAATAGAGTCAGAGCTCCCAGGTAGTCTCTTTGGTTTAGATAATCCTCAAGTCTTGGAATCTTCTTGGTTTTATTTTTCTTTTTCTTCTCAATAGAGCCGGTGGACGCCTCACCACCCACTGCTGGCTTCATCCGTGACAAGAGCTTCAGAACAGAAACAAGAGCTAAATTATATCTTTTCATTATAAGTACATGCACATATGTGCTTTTTAGAACAATAGCCTGAGCCAATCTACTTATTTTATCCTAAGCATGAGCATATTTAGTGCATGTTTAATCATGGGCTATTTCATATTTTTGAGGAAAGGGATCTTTGACAAATATAAAGCGCAAAAGAATATTTGAAGCAGAAATCTTGTAAAAATGAATTTAGATTCATTTTTATAACAATTAAAACTAGGAATAGATACATTTATAAGATATAGTTAAAAAACTAATACTAAATCTTTAATAATAACTCTTACGAAAATTAACCATGGTTTCACTACGAATATAAAAAGCATTGCAGTTATTCCATGGTAACCAAAAATTAACCGTTTGTTTAAAAAAAACATAGTTTAACTATATATGTGTGGTTATAAAATAGTAATCAATACGTCAAAAACCATGGTTTACTATAATAAAACCATGTTTAATTAAGTGACCTTAAAATGAACACATGTTCTTGAATTCATTGATATTGACGCCAACGCTAAAACACAATTAAGCTTGCTTGCTCAGTGCATTTTATTGTATGATTAACGTTAATTTAATAACAAACCAAAAGCAGCAGAGCACAGTTGGTTGATACTCACCATGGTGATGATGTTTCACTGTCCCCAAACACAGTCCTGAAACTAGCCTATTGTTAGCCAGTCATTTTATTATCACTCTGACCACCATAAAGCCGATAAAATGAATCACTAGATCTACAAACAACGCTGGCTTCGATGAACAGTAGCGTTATTTCCAGTGGCTGAGGGGAACTAGCCAGATAGCCTTACAGCTAGCAAACTTGCTAAGCGAATATGTTTAGGTGAGCCTACAAGATCTTAAGCAGATCTGCGTTCACTTGAAAAAAAACATCCAATCCTATCTACAGAATTAAATCAAATGATATACAATAAGACCGAGCATGAATAAATTCGCTCGTGGAATTGTGTGCCTTCTCCCTAGCTAATCTCGACTGCCATGTTTGGCGGCGCGGCGTCACGCTGTTGCTACGCGACCCACTCCTCACTAGATCAATGACAGAACACCACCATGTGATAGGATTCATGCTCAGCGCTTCGCCTATGGCAAGCCGTTTTGACTTTTATTCATTCTCAGGATATGAACTTTCACTAGTTAAAATGTTCATTCTTGATATCAGGAATTAGATTTTCACTAGTAACAATGGCAATTTTTGATATCAAGAATTACATTTCCACCAGTAACAAAGTTCATTCTTGATATCAACAATTCAATTTCCACTAGTATAAACTATAATTCTTGATATCAACAATTGTATTTTTACTAGTGAAATCTCACCATAGGCTGCCATTCGAATTCAATTGTTGATATCAAGAATTAATTTCTTACTAGTTGAAATTCCAGTTTCACATATCAGGAATACAATTCTTACTAGTAAAAATGCAAATTTCTGATATCAAGAATTACATTGTTACTAGTGCAAATGTCTATTCTTGATATCAACAATTGAATTGCTACTAGTAAAAATGTTCATTTCTGATATCATGAATGTGATTGTTACTAGTAAGAAACCCGTTTTAGATATCAGAAATTAAGAATTGTTGATATCAAGAATTATAGTTTATACTAGTGGAAATTGAATTGTTGATATCAAGAATGAACTTTGTTACTAGTGGAAATCAAAAATTGTCATTGTTACTAGTGGAAATCAAAAATTGTCATTGTTACTAGTGGAAATCTAATTCCCGATATCAAGAATGAATATTTTAACTAGGGAAAATACAATTGTTGATATCACAAGTTCATATCCTGAGAATGAATAAAAGTCAAAACAGCTTGCCATACTTCGCCGCATACTTTTAATCGCAAGAGGATTAAAATATCACAGCGATGGCAAAGAAAATATTTAAAAGTATATATAGTGCATATATTTATACACTAAATTGTCCATAACAAAATTTAAAAGCCCCAGTGGCCTAATGGATAAGGCACTGGCCTCCTAAGCCAGGGATTGTGGGTTCGAGTCCCATCTGGGGTGGAACGTTTTCATTATAATAATAAAACCATTAGATTATTCATAGCACGCAGAGTGTATACACATACTAAAGATAAAATGGGCATATCTGAATCAGATGTTTCAAATTGTAGAACCACTGCTTTTGAAAACTTATTGTTGCCCCTATCCGCTTTATGAACTGACCACAGCTGGATTTGTATGTGAAAAAATTCGTAACAAGTGCTAAATTGCTCAACTGGAATTTAAAATAAAGTTGAGGACTGTTTGAAATGGTTGTTAGTTATATTTTGCCAAATTTCAAAGACAAGGCTGTTTTGTCTGAAGATACGCACCAGTAATGTTTTTCTAAGACGTTTATAAAAGCTACTTAAATGTCCTAATTAAACTAAGGCCTAATCCTGCTTTAGCTCTAAGCCCCGTCTGTGAAACAAGACCTAAATGTAATTTATCACAATATGGATGGGTTATTGCATGGCTCAGTAGAAAACCCAATTCCAGTTGACTTACCGATTTCAGTGGTCAGATATTTAATGACCGCTACCAATGTAACCTGTCACTCAAGTGTCTACCCCGTTAGGGTTTATTATAGGACACTGTTCAGCTGACTACATCCCTTCAGTAAGTCATCACCCCCTGGTTTCACAGACAAGGCTTAAACTAAAATACATGCTTGAGCCGTTTTAAAATAAAAGTAACTTGCACTGTTTTCTTAAAATGGGTCAGTGCCATTTGTATTAAGATGCACACCGGTAATGTTTTTTTTTCTGCCAAGGGCACTTTTATAAAAGCCAATTTAATGCCCTAAATTAATCAAGGCATAATCCTAGCTTAGTCTAAGCCCTGTCTGTGAAATCAGAAATCATGCTGTTGAGCCTTAAATGCTTAGTCAGAAATAAACTTAAAAAAAAAACATCAGAAGGAAGATTTTAAACAAATTTATTGATTCACAAGCATCACACACCCGGTAAATGCTTCACTTAAGACCAGTCTGCGGTGGAGCCGCCCCAGTCTCCGGCCTGAGCAGTGGGAGCAGCAGACCAATCCTCAGTGGCAGGCTGAGCACTCCAGTCCTCTGTTGAAGAGAATAAAAATTAAAAGTTACCCCAAATGTTACATAGACTTTAAACTTTTGCATTGTGCAGTCTATTCCACTAAAGTGTTAATTTGATCTCAAAAATGGGAAAATGCGGCTTACCTGCAAACACCTCAGCTGGTGCAGCTTTGGCAGGAGCTGAAATTCAGAAAAGTTGATTATTAGTGAACAGTAATTTTTAATAGCATCATCAAGTTACATTTAGTTAAATAATTTCCTGAACACCCAAAACTGTTCAATTAAAAACTATAATTTGTGGGGAAATAAACACAAAAGGCAGCTTACCCTCCATGCCAGCTGGGAACTGTTGGATGGGCACAGATGGAACCTGAACACCTTCAGACCAGTCAGCAACCTCAGGCTGGTTGAAGTCAGGCACAGGAGCGGTCCACTCACCCTGGAACTCCTCCTTACCAACAGCCTTCTCAGCGGCAGCCTGCTCTTCCTTCTCAATCTAGAGGTGGAGCAAAATAAAGAGCACATTTTAAAAGTGATATAAAGCTACACCAGAACGGATTGTGAATGTTGGATTTATTTAAATTTGCCAAATCAGTTTCACAGATTACTACATGGCAAACGCAACATTCGACAAACATTAAATATTTTATAAAATTCAACTTAGGAAAAAATATTTTGTATAAAAAACCATTAAAATATTCACAACTATAAAAAGATTAAAAACTTGTTTTTCTTTAAAATTTGAACTGATAAAATTTCTTATGACATTAGCACCTTATCTATCATTTTAATCAATTAAAAAAAAACTAAATGTATCCTGTGAAAAGTTTGGGGAAAAAGAACTTTAAACTTTTTTTTAAAGCTCAGTTTGTGTGATATCTTCACATTTGGAACTTTGACATGTGTCTTTGATTTTAGCAATTTTAGAGTAAATTTTTTTTTATAATATATACTTTGTATATGTAAAAAAAATGGTTCAGTACATTTGCTTTACAGTAAACAAACCTCTGCTGAATATACAAAGTTTGAGGGCCACATCATACCTCTTCGGGATCTCTGTAGAAGTACAGATCAGGCATGACCTCCCATGGGTGTTCTCTGGAGATGGTGCCCCTCATCCTCAGCACCTCTCTGGCCAACATCCACCACATCAAACCCACAGAGTGGGGACCCTAAAAAGAAGCATTTAACACTATAACATTTGTGCTTTTGGCAAGTGAACTACACTGCACTCAAGAGTAAACTTATTTCCAGTTCTTGCTTTGCCTGGGAAATCGAACCCTGAATGAACTGTTAACAATGAGATATATGCATTTAGAAAACAGATGGGTTTGATTTCCCTGGCGCCATGCTCTGCTGTTTGAGCTTCCCACAGAACACGTATTGCATGCATAAACCGTTAAGTTTCTCATTCATACCTTGTTGTTGCATGGGATGGCAATGTCGACGTATCTCAGAGGAGAGTCTGTGTTGCAGAGGGCAATGGTTGGGATGTTGACGTAAGAGGCTTCGGTCAGCGGCTGGTGGTCAGCGCGAGGATCTGTCACGATCAGGAGGCGGGGCTCCCTGAATGCAGCCTGAATCTGATTGGTGAAGGTTCCAGGGGTGAAACGACCAGCGAAGGTGGTCGCGCCAGTGGCAGAGGCGAACTTGAGCACAGCCCTCTGATAGGAAAAAGCAGTGAAAAATCAACATCACTGAACTCAATAGCCATGTTCAAAAAGAAAACACGCAGTAAAAACATTGTGGCTCAGGTCACTATCAAACCCCAGTCATGGAGCAAAGCCCTCATGGTGTTAGCGAAATCCCGGCCGAATCACTCTAGCACACTTCCGACACCCAAACACCGACAACAGTGCCAGGTTTTAATAGTGCGCTCGTCTAAAAAGCTCTTTATTTTTAAACATGCTGACATTATCTATTCACCGAGTTTGCCAATTACCTGGCCAGTGTTTCTGGAGGAGATAACGCACACGTCGGCTGGATTCTCAATGGCAACAATAGCACGAGCAGCCAAGAGCAGTTTCTCCCAGGTCTTTTTAAGGTTGATGATGTACACGCCTGCAGAAATGCAAAAGTCAGATCGGTTATAGTAAGGGTATCAAAACCTGAACACTTTGAAAAAATATTCTTTAAGAATTGCGAGATTAAGTTAATATTTTCTTATTTTAGCAGCATATTCACAGTTCTCTGATGTCAGTTAATGGAGTTAAACAATTCCATTTGCATTGTTTTACTATGTTTAAAAAAAAAAACACAGACTACCGTTTTAATATAATTATTGCAATACTACTTTGGACGAATGTAGCTCTGGCCACTATCAAACCCCAGTCATAGGGCGCATCAGCCCTCATGGTGTTAGCGAAAACCCAGCTGAATCACTTTAGCACACTTCCGACACCCGAACACCGACATCAGTGCCAGGTTTTAACAGTGTGCAGCATGACGTTTAAGATCAATCTTGCATCATCACGTGAGATGCTACACATGCTCATGCCAACTCAATGAGGAAACATAACTTATTTAAAATATCAACTAAGTTATAGTTGGTAAAAGATTGATAAAACACCTGTAGAGCATTTCTAAAATCTTCTTGCACTTCTTACCGTCACTCTTTCTCTTGTAGACGTAGTGCTCCATCTGGAAGTCCAAGTTGGTTCCTCCCAGATGGGTTCCTGCAGCCAGGAACTTCAGCACATCCTCCTCCTTCATTTGAAGGACATCCAGACCTCCGGACATCGTGACCACTTTCCCTGTGTAACGAGTTTAGTGGGAGAGCTGGGAGAAAATACAGGAACATACAGAGTTTAGTCGAGAAGTTATTGATAAGTGGAGAGAGTAACTTATTTCGAACTTGAATTTGGATGAATGTAGCTCTGGTCACTATCAAACCCCAGTCATAGGGAGCATCAGCCCTCATGGTGTTAGCGAAAACCCAGCTGGATCACTTTAGCACAATTCCGACACCCGAACACCGAGATCAGTGTCGGGCTTTAACAGTGTGCGTGATATTTACAGATTGAAGACGGATATTGCATTATCATTTGCATGCGAGATCCTACACATGACGTTACTTGCGTTAACTTTACTTCATTTTTGATGAAATGTATAACTTAATCCAACAATTAACTAAAACAGACAATAAAAACTATGTAGCGTCTAAATGTCGATAAAAATACTTGTTAACTAATCTCACGATTAACTACCCTGCGCGCGCTACACCGACTGTAGCCGTACACGCGCTTCCTTGCGCGAGACTACACGTCGCGTTTAAGGCCTTCATATTTTAAGGGAAGTGGCACAAACTTAACGTTTAACAAGGCATCTGATGAGTATTGACAATTATGACCTTTATTCAAAAAAGTCTGACTCAAATAGACGTTTGAAAATCGTCAAAATTATAATATTTCTGCTCACCACGAGACAACGCCGTATGGAGTTCTGCACCTCACGGCGAAAAGAGGGCGGGATGAGGAAATGACGTAGAATATATACCAGGGTGGCAACCAATCATATGAGGGAGGTTTCTTGCTCTCTGCATTTCTCCTGTCTGCTCCAAACATTGACATACTACCCCCTACTGGAGGAGGATAATCACATGCAAAACTAAATATCACGTGCCTAAAACTAAAGCCATAACAAAAGATAACTAAAAACAATCACTAAAAACAATAAAAGCTAAAATTTATATATATATATATATATGTATATACATATATATATATAGCTTAATTTGCAACATTACATCATCCTGCTGGTTTATGCTGGTTGTTATTGAGATTTTATTATTTCCTAGCTGGTTTCTGATGCAGTAAAGTAAATAAAAGCTGACAGGAGTCTCTCATATCACAAAGAGCAATGAGGGCTGGTGTCTGGGTTATAGCTGCTGCTCTCCTCTTGATGTGTCATTGCAGTGATTCAGTCCCTCCAGGTGTCCTCATACCTGACCCCATTTGTTCTGTCTGGCTGGATGTCCGGGGACACTGATGGCTATCGCACTGACAGTTTTTGTGCCATCAGCAGAGCACAGCATAACAGTGACGCAAGACCACTTCGTGCCACATCAACAGAATACTAGACCGCTGTTCTGTACGGTCTATTAAAGAAAAAAGAGCATCAATGATTTTTATGTATCTTCATTACTCAGTGTGTCAAAAGCTGAAAATTTAGAGTAAGTTACAAAACTAGATGCATGAAACAAACTTTATAAAAACGGGGCAGATTTATTCACATATTAACATAGGCACAACATTTGCATGTGCAAAAATTCTCACATACAGACAAAATATCAACAATAATGCTGAAGAGACAATACTGATTGTGTGAAGGCAAAATAATATCTCCACAGTACAGTACAAAGCACAACGGCTTACATAGCAACAAGTGACCAACACACACACACAACCCAGATTCAGTTTGAATGGAGTCAACTTTACAGAATTTAAAGTGCTTTCACAAACTAAAAGTAGCGTGCAATGTGAAACTTATAAACCCCCCCTCCGTGTGTCTTCAAACTTCATATTATGGTCATTCAACGGCATACTGTAAATGATAATGTTGCTTTGTGGGGGAGAAGCCAATCAAGACAATTCCAAACAATTTGTTAACTGAATTGACTTCAGCTAACTAAATGAAATGATGACTTAAATACATGAAATTCCTGGACAAACTCACTTAATCAAAACATTGACCAGTGCACATATGAACCCTCAAAATATATAAAGTTGCGAATGACAAAGTACCATCACAAAAACAGAATGTTGGAGAGAATGAGAAACCCAAAGGCTTATGGGGTGACTTTCATGAAAACATGTCCAGGTGAAGTTTACCCCCAAACGTTTAAGGAAACAATTATATCGATTAAAAAGAAAGACAATTCTTAAATTATATATATATATATATATATATATATATATATATATATATATAAATCACATTAAAGTAATAATTAATTGGGAAGAAAATGTGCCTAATTGCACTGAAAATATAATATCACAACGCCAAAATTCCTAATAGTTCTAACAGGCTTAATTTTCTTTAAAATCTTTATTGGTTCTTTCTCTTTGTTAAGGGTGAACAACCACCCGGACATGTTCTTGGCAGATTTCCTAAAATTCACCCTATGGATCGTGTAGAATTAACGTTAAACGGTTGTGTTCACACCAAGCACCACTGATGATACTATGGCGTCTTACACCAGTTATTACACAATACGTCAATACGACAAAACGTCAAATAAAATTGTCCGACAACACGTTTGCAAATACAATAAATTAAGTATAGTAATTTCTCACTGTAAAAAAAAAAAAACATAATTTTCCCAGGAACTATAACACTTGTTTCTATCCGTTTCTTTAATATATATTAAGCATTTCTCCTTGTCTAAATCTTACAAAGTCTCATTCAATCCAAATTCTGGCTTTATCTGTGCCCAGCAGTGAGTGTTCAAGAAATAAAAACCCAGCATACTGGAATGCACTGATAAATCCATCCAGTCATATAAACACAGGAGATCAGTAGAACAGCACAAATCATCGCATAGAGACGCGCAATTATCAGTCGGAACGGAGTGTGTTGATGACAGCCTTAGTGTAATTCGGTCTGATTGTCGGAGCGCTGGAGTATTATGTCAACATGTCTTGGATACCCACTTGCATCATCCTCGACTAAAAGGGATTTTCAACTCAGTGAAATAGGCTTACTGTTCTCAGTCGCAGAGCTCTGCATTTCTGAAGAACCTGCAAGGGTGGGCACTTTTTAATGACACTATCATGTGGTATATTGAGTTCCCTGGTTAGTGAGGAGGATTTTCTTTTTGTAAAAGGAGTGATTTCTTGTGAGGTGATGGCACAGGATTTAGTCTCAGTCTTTCATTGGTATTCTTCAGTGCAGACCCCTGTCTCAATGTGCAGGTGTGTACAAGGCATACAAACTCACAATGTGGCAATTTAGGAATGTCACTGTCAGAGGTGTCACGGGGTAAAGACTCACTGCACTGAAAACACAAATACACACACACAACCCTTCTATTACCGGTTCCTCAGCAAACACTAGCTGCTTTCATTTTTATCAACTCTTCAAGGATGACAGAACGCCATCTTTTGCCAGTGTCGGAAAAGTCTACAAAAAGTGCATCGGGTGACTTTAGGACTTCAGGCCCATGCGTGCCATCAGCTGCTCGTACACAGTCCAGGCCATGGCAGCCATCAGGGTTCTCCTCAGAGAACGAGGAACCGCCCCCCGAAAGAACCCGCTCAAGCCGTGCTTCTGAAAAAGAATGAAAGAGATGTTACTTAAACAAACCTGTGACAATACAAAACTGCATTCAGAACACATTTCATTTCTGTAATGTGACATAGTCAAGAATATAATGTTGAGTGGGACTTAATTTTATCAATGAAGATTTGACTGGATAACGAAAAGCAGAAACTGCATAGGATATGTTATTATGACCTCATATTATTTTTCAGTTGTATCTATAGACGTCACTCCAGATATGTAGAGAAAACTTTTTTTTTTTTTTAAGGAAAAACCATATAACAAACATCTACTTTTTTTTTTAGAACATCATGATCCTTGAACATTGATGAACATGTGTACCATTCAAAAGTTAAGATTTTTTTTTTAAATAAGTATTTTATGTACGCCATAGCTGCATAAATGTGAAATACAATTTAAATAGCAATTTCTTAATTTAATATGTAATTTATTCCTGTGATGCAAAGCTGTATTTTCAGCATCATTACTCCAGTCTTCAGTGTCCCATGATCCTTCAGAAATCATTCTAAAATGCTGATTTGCTGCTTAAGAAACATTTATTATTGTTATCAATGTCGAAAATGGTCATGCTGCTTAATATTTAATTGAAACCGTGTTAAAAATTTTCACAGGATTCTTTGATTAATAGAACAGCTTTTATTTTTAATAAAAAGCAGCAATGTTAAAGTCTTTACTGACACCTCTGATCAATTTAATGCATCCTTGCTGAATGGTGACCCCATGAATGGTAGTGTATTTTATGGACTCCATGCCATGTTTAAAGTAACATTTTGTTTCTGACTTTTACATTTGAAGAGATTTTCAAAGGTCAATAAATATGTTTTGTCCCATGATGCTTACATCATAAACGTGGCGTACAGCGTCGCTGGTCTTACGATACAATTCTGGGCTGACTTGCATGTGGGTTTTGATCACGTCTGCTGGCTGAGTGGCTAGAGAGGCCAAAATGCCAGACACCACACCACAGCCAAAATTAACCAGCGGGACAAAGGATGACGAACTGATCTCTGAGTGAGAGAAAAAGAGCAGATATTATTCAACAATGCCACATCCTCAGATAGGATAATTTCACAACTGATCAGAAGCTCACCCTGTGGTAAAGCCTTTTTGGCCTGGCTATAGAACATCACATAGATGCCAGAGAACGGAGCATCTCTGAGCAGAGTCGCCGTGAGCCCGGAGTAAAGAGCCCTGGGACCTTCGTTCTGACACACACTTTTAAGAGCTCCAGCTACACTTATGTAATTATACCGCCCACTCTGAAACAAAACATGCAATGTTGAATAAATACACAGATAGAGCTGAAAACAAGCATTTCCAGGGCTCGAAATTAACTTTTTTACTTGGTAGCACCGGTGCTTCAAACTTAAAAAAAATAGGAGCACCAACAAATATTTAGGAACACCACAACTAAAATGTGTGTGTATATATATATATATATGACTCGACATTAAGCCTTGTCATTTACTTGTCTGAGTAAAAACATTTGCTTGTCCAGAAAAAAGAAGAATGTAAAGATGATGTTTAATTGCTAAAGTGATAGAACTGGTCACTGTATGAGCTCACAGGAGGCACAAATTTTGTGAAGTAATCATCCAACATTTTGTAAAGAAATGAAAACAGGTCGCACCTCAACAATTATTTGCACTCGCACAAATGCTCCCAAATATATTTTGAGGTCGCACACATTCAATTTAGGGAGCATAAGTCACCAAAATGGTTGCAATTTCGAGCCTTGGATTTCAATGTATATGCAGTGTCTCAGCAATGATCCTCACCTCAAAACGAGTCTTAATGACGGTGATGGGCAGCATGGCTATGCCTGCCACGCAACGAGCTCCTGCCCCGAGCAACACCGCCTCCCCAGCACTCGGAGAGCCATCCTGGAAGTAATGCTGCTTCAGCGAGTAAAATGTGCTGAAGTAGATCCCTACACCAGGGATACAGCGCATGAAGGACTGCAGGACAGAAAAAGAGAGAAAGACTGAGTCAGAAATCATTCATCGATGTACAAAAACAAAAACAGGTGCCAAGAAAATGCATTTCTAATCCATACAACATATAATAATATTCCTCACAGGAAGGGATGCACGATTGTTCAGCAACCGAATAATTGGAAAGAAAGTGAATAAATTTTACCGAACAATGACGTTTTTGACGCAGCGATTAAATAGCAACCAGTGAGAGGCGCATGCACTTAATAAATGCAGCAAACATGCCGGCAGTGTGGAAGTATCTGAGAAAGATGCAAGAATGTCAGTTTGCAGAAACGGCTGAATTGTCAATTTCATTATCTCTGAAGCATCATTGTTTTGAAATGAGCAACTGGCAAAAAACGGCAATATTTATCGACTCTGATCCTAGGTCTGCTCCGTGCATAAGCACCGACAGACAGAGACTATTTAGAGCTGCATCTCATGCCATCGATGAGAAGAGGAAATGACTTTCATGTGAGAAAGCAGAGACGCTAACCTGTGGCAGTAAAGAACTTGCCACTTTTCCTGAAGAAGTAGGCCAAGTAGGTTTATGTCGAGGACAATTATTTGTTGTGGGTTCATCCACTTTTTTCAATGCATTTTTTAACGCACTTTTTTGTTGTAGGCGTACAGAGTATTTTGCATTCTTTATGCAGTCAGTTATAGGCCTATTAAAGAATGGGTGCTCATAGATGGCCAAATAATAATATTTTTATTTTACTAATTTTTTTATTTAAGTTATATTGTGCTTTGTTGCTATAATGTCTGCTGCAATGTAAATTGTAGTTTTGTAATTGATTTCTTTCTTTTAAAAGCAAGACAACATAGTAAAAAGCACATTTACTCACAGGAGTTCTTTTTGTTTGTGTCACATTAAATCTGCCGTCTACTCTGACAATGGTCTACAGTTGAAATTAAATGAAGAGCAGGACATATCTCTGAGATCAGAGCACTGGTGCTGTTGTGAGATCAAACAGTGAGCAGGGACTGAATGAAGTGGAGATATCAGCCTAACCAGTAGACTTACCGGCGAAACCCCCTTCCACAGGCCAAACAGCTTCTCTGTGCGGATCACGTTGAAAAAGACTGTAATCATTCCCACTTTAGGAGCACTAAGGGACAAGGACAGAAATAAAAATGATCACGACAGACACAGGCAGGGAGACAAAGATGGGCGAAAACAGACCGAAGGAGCCAAAAATCTTTGCGTTTACATGGCATGTTTGAGCATATGAGGACAAATAAATTGACACGGGTACTATGTTATTCTCTGCAATACCGAGAGAGGCAGACAGTTTAATAATAGAGCTCATGACACTCCCACACAGCATACAGAGAGGGGACGGTTATATAAACAGACACAATGATCCTCAACACACATCTTACCAAAAAACACAGGCAAAAACCTCACAGTCGCAACAACAACCAAAAGGGTAACAAAAATGCTGAATCAAACCAAAAGCCAGAGAATTAAAAAAAAAAAAATGATTAAAATGTTTCAGAACTGTAATGTGGTTGCTAGGGTGTTGCTATGCAGTAATTGCAGTTTGTGTAGTTTTGCTATGAAGTTGCTAAAGTATTCAGTGTAGTTTTCTTAAGTGTTCTTATAGACATGTTGGGTACTGCTATGTGGTTGCTAGGGTGTTGTTTCGTGGTTCGTAAAGTTATGTGGTTAGTGTGTTGCTATTAATTTGCTGGGGTACTGCTTTGTAGTTGCTTAGGTGTTGTTATGGACTTGTTGGGTACTGCAATGTGGTACATCAATAAAACAATGTCAAGTAGTATTTACCTCAGCTAAGTTACTCAGTGTCCACAGCTTGTTAGTTCGCCAGAGAAATGAACTCTACATATATGCACTATATTAGACTGTAAATTACTTAATCTGTTAGTGATGTTTTGATTATTTAATCAATGTAAATGATTATATCTAAACATTATTATATCTTTTTAAGACAATAGTTTGGGCTCTGTAGTTAACCCGTAATATTATAGTAATATGCAAGTAAGGGCTCCTTGTACCAATTTTGTGTACCGTTGCACCCCTAGTCATTTGAAAGATCAACCAAAGGAAACTGGATCTCACATATGGTAGGTAAGGACGATGTGTTGAGACCAAGCAGACACTGCTTTACAGCTGGAGCGTGCTTGGATTGCATCAATTGCTTAGATCGACAGGTCTCGATTTACCGTGTGCCATAGGAGCGTACAGCTGAAAAAGTGCTGGAAGATCATCAACCAGGATCTTATTATGTGTTACTTATTCTATGTAATTATGCATATTGAAAAGGTTGGCTACACTTTATGTAAAGGTGTCTTTGTTACACTGTAATTATACATTGAAATACAGAGAAATATTAAGTAACTACATGTAATTAACTATAGGGTTAGGAGAAATAGGGATTGGTTTGGTTTAGGGTTAGCTGCATGTAATTATGCACAATTTATAGTTATTACTATAGTAAATGCATGTAACACATGTCACAATGACACTGTAAAATAAAGTGTTTCCAAAATATTTTGTGGCAAGTACATGTAAGAAGTTCTTATGTTCAGTAAAACACGTTTAATAAAAAGGCTACCGTGGTTTCAAATGCCATAACTTTATAAAATTGTTTTGAGATCAACTCAAAATTTGGCCCAGATGCAGTCAACATGATTGAGAACAATTTTGATTGTATGACCTGTTATATATAGGCTACTGTGGTTTTCTCAGTAGTGTTGTAACTTAAGAACCTCCAAACATGATCAAAATCTGTTTTCTTCAAAATTTGAAAGGTTTTCTATCAAATGAGACCATGTTCATAATGATACCTTTTTTGTAGAGTTATGTGCCATTGCTTTTAAATATGACACTTAGATGTGAAATCATTAAAAATGGGTGCAAGGAGTCAACAGAGAGCTAACATATTATATAAAGCTTGAACGATTGGGATCAGTCAACCATGATGGCAAGAAATCGGTAGTCTGTATCAGCAGCAAAAATCCTGATCAGAGCATGCCTAATGATTATGCAGGACATGTTTATTATCTGTCAATCAAATCATGAAACCCGGCACTGACACTTAATACCAGACGAAGATTAAGGCACAAGGACAGCAGCCTAGCTGCAGAATTATGTCTAGACATGGTTAGCGCGGGAGGGTCTGTTAGTGGCGTCTCACCCCGGGTGCATGTTGTTCTGTAGGGTCTGCAGTCTGGTCTTCACCAGATCCAGCGGCTGGAACAGCAGAGTGGAGCAGGTGCCACTGAGAGAGCCACACATGAAGGCCTTCAGGGCAGGATGAGCCTGAGAGAACAAACCAAGAAACACAGAATTTGAGAAAATAAGGACTGAAGGAGGAGACAAAGGTTAAAGCTAGAAAAGGGTTTGAATGGATGGATACAAAATGTGGGGTGACAGCAGAGGCGAAGACAAATAATTGTGAGATGAATAGAAAGATCAGATGAGACTACAGCTTAAGGGAAAACAATTCAGGAAGCACTTTAAAGGGGCCATATTCAACATTGTTGTACCATTTGATTTGATTTGATTTTTAGTCCACTTATAATGTAAGCCGATATTTCTTGAATCAAATAAAAAAATAAATACTTGTCTAACATTATTTACAACCATCATAATTTACAATGCTGCTCTTCCTGAATACTAAGCAAGCATTCATATGTAAAGAGGGTCCTATGATTTCCGATATTCGGAAAACAAGTGAAGAATGAAGGAATCTGGTCATAAAAAAGGAATTTATAGAATAACACGAAAGATTTGGTAATTTTTGGATTCATTAACCAAATATGGCAAATACAACACAGAAACACGAAGGTCTTCACAACAAAACACCAAAATAAAAATTTGGTTCAGCTTAAAATTATGACAGAAATATATTGCAGTTTATAATAAAATTATGCAGCCCTTTATTTCACAAAATAATGCTATGTTCTGCTGTAAAAGGTACTTTTATATTTATATTTGATTATACTTTAAAATATATTACTTAAACTGTTTAAACATGCTTTTTTAATTATTAAAATGTATTTAATACATTAAAATGAATTTCAAAAAACAGAGAATTTGAGGAGGAAAATTAAAATCAATCTAGGAAAAGGAAAAAGGATTTCGTTTTGCCGAAACATGGGCGGTCATATGCTAATTTGCTCATGGCTGTGATGTCATAACCTTGACCATTCCTGAAGATGAACAACATATTTTTGTAGCTTGGTTTTCATTTACTGTGTGGACTTAGGGAGGAAGCGTTGCACTATTAAAGTTTTATTTCAAAAAATCAAATAAATAAATATCCTCTTTTTCATGTAATGTCCCCTTTAACAGGCTAGGTTACAAAAACTGCCTTCATTTTCTCAACACAAAAGTCACTACTGCAGAAAAACTAAAAATACCACAGTGACCAACACTGACACCCAAGATTAAATGATATTCTCATATTCTTGCACACTGTATATCCATTCTAAATTTGGTGCCCTGCATGGACGCCAAACCTTACAATACAGTGTCATTTGCATGTACATGTATGCGAATGAAAAAAATGTGTAAGTGTGCATTACCACACAATACACATTATGCACTTCAAAACAGATTGACCACAGAGAATCACACCAAACACAGATGCACAATCACACACTGACACTGTCACTGCATCATCACACGCATACTGATATGCACATCAAGACTCCAGCTCTGCCGACAGGCAATTCGGAGTGCTGAGATTCATTTAGAAGCGTGAAAACAGCAAGACACCAGTGATGGGAAGACGCGCACACACAGCTGCGCCGACACTGAAACACTGAAAAACACACAAACACTGACTAGAGAAACACTGAGTGAGCCACTGACTAATCTGCCCTACCTTTCCCAGGCTGCTGGCAGATTTGGGCTGAGGGTCCTTTTTCTCTTGCATCTCTCTCTATCACACTCTTACTGCTGCCACTGACAGCACATGACAGAGTAAGTCTCCATCTCTCTCCTCTCAAACACAATACCAAAAATCTCTCTTTAACCCCCTCCCACCCCCAGCAGGAGATTCAGCGGCTTAATCCACAAGCTTCCATGTTTGCTGCTGTTCTGCACTCCCTCTCACCCATTTACACCTAAACACACATCCGTGGTTTCACTCTCCCAGTTTGTGTTCCCCTCCAACGGATCAAGTGCTTTCAGCACGGCGTGAGTCATGCGGTTGCCGAAGGCATATGTATATGTGCGTTAACGTGTACTTGTGTGGATGTGACGGAGGAAATGTGGGTCATTCATTGGATGCATGTATCCTAATATTCCAACGTAGGTCCAGCGAGTTGCACAACAACAACAGCAACAAAAGAATGACTTATAGATCTTTATATGACATTTGCACATAAAAATGGGTTATGTGGTGGGAAAATAGTGTCATCATAACACACACACACACTCTCTCAGACGTCCAATTACAAATAAGTAGAAAAAAATGGCCAGTATTTGGCCATTCTGAGATTATCAGCATCAGCCGGCGACTATGAATGATTTGTCAGTTAACACAAGTGGAAGGTTCTGCTTGCATCAACTTCAATATGACTGCCATCTGAAGCGAAGCGTTTGTATAAGAAAAATATCCATATTATATCCTGATGCATCCAAGGTTTTTAATGGCAGTGAACGGGACTAACGAGTATGAAGCTGAAGAAAGTGCATCCATCCATCATAAATGTACTTCATGTGGCTTCGGGGGGTTAATAAAGATCTTCTGAAGTGAAACGACACGTTTGTGTAAGAAAAATATCAATATTTAACAAGTTATGAAGTAAAACATCTAACTTCCACCAGACCACCTTCCATATTCAACTTAGGAAGAAAGTGTAACGCGTTTCACAGTTTAAAACACTTACACTACGTCCTACGCCTTCCTTGTCCAACTTACGAAAAAAAGCTTGGTGGAAGCTAGATTAAAAAATTGTTAAATATTGATATTTTTCTTCCACAAACGTGTCGTTTCACTTCAAAAGGACTTTATTAACCCCCTGAAGCCACATGGAGTACATTTATGATGGATGGATGCACTTTCTTCAGCTTCATGCTCGTTAGTCCCGTTCACTGCCATTAGAAAGCCTGGATGCGTCAGGATATTTATTAATAAAATTCAGTTGTGTGAACTAATCCTTGAATTTCAGCAATTTTATGTGGGTTTCTTTTGGTATCATTGCAAGTTGTATTGATTTGCATGTTGATCTCAGCCCCTAAAAACCCATTTCATCAAGCACTATTCTCTCCTGAATCGAATGTCACACATTCAAGCAGATGTTAACGTAACGCAATCAATCTGTAATGTAGATTATGTTAGAAAAGCATGACATTGAAGTATTAAAAGCCTGTTGAATCAACCTTCAGGTTACAGACATTGCACATTTTAATTCAGCAGAAGCACACCACCAACTCACCAGGGCAATCTCCATTGCGGATGGAGAAGAGGATGATGAAGCTTGCACAGAGGAAGAGCTAAACTCCCTCCTTTTTATCTCCTCTATGGCCGTTGTGATGTCTTACACGTCAAAGCTAAGATTCTGACTGCTTGAGGGAGAAATGAAGTTAATACCCAACCTGATTAATTAAACAACCACTGCTAATTTCACACAAAACCAAGTACAGTATCAAGACGAACTAAAGTGACGTATATTAAAGCCTCTAAATACAAGAAGAGGCTGTCAAGATTTAATGTTTACCTGTCTGTTAAGGACCGAAGAGAAACAGTGAATAAGGACAGATCTTCATCATGATTCTCGCTCTTTCTGTCACTCGACACAGCTGTCAACAGGAAAAAGGAGAGCGCCGACGAATTTAGACACAGAAACCAACATTTAATTTACGAAGGCTTACGTAAACATGTAGAAATATGCAGCACATCACTGAAATAAATGTTAAATAAAAACAAAACTACTATATCAGACCGGAGTGAAAGCTAATGCTAATTCTTCTGACCCACGATAACGCTTTTCAAATATTCTGCAACGACTAACAACTCATCCTATGCCGTTTTCTTCATAAAAAAACATAACTGACAATAAACACAACGGAAATATTGGAAATTAGGCGAAGCACACGTCAGCTGATTTCTGTCAGTTAGCCGGTAATGCTAAGTCACCGTTCACGCCATCATTATCAGCAAACTTTAACTTACATAAAATTGTTCTGTGTAAAACTGCGTATTTTCGTTCCAAGTAATCAATAGATATTAACAGAGCTGCTAAATTTCCGGTGAAACAGCAAGATTTTAATATCACATTCCTCAGCGGAGACCGTAACCTGTGAGTTTGGAGCTACGCTCGCGCAAGAAAGTTCTACGTTGTTTGCGTAAATCCTGCGTACTTTTTGCATAGTCTCCAGAACAACGGGCAGGAACCGGTTTCAGCTCGATTATTCCAGCGGTGGCGGTGACACGTGCTCCGAGGAGAGACACTTGATGCCCCCCACTGGAAAACTAAGGTATATGTGCTTTTAAAATGGACTTCACACTGCGGTTCTCTTATTTGTAATATATAGGTTAACGCTGAATTATGCACCATTTTGGAATTAAAGTTACGGTTAAAATATTTTAAAGTTGTTTGCCTTATTACCAGAGACTGGACTATTACCATTTTTGGTCTTTATTGACCTAGTCTTAGTCTAAATAGAAATAACCTACCAAGAGCTGGTTTAATTGTCAAACTCAGAATCATCATTCACTAACTTAAAATGAAGTGTAGTATATTAGACCACTTCCATAGAAGCAGTCTGGTGTTTTATATTTCATGGATGAGCCCTTCTAGTTTAACCTACAGCCTTTTACTCACAGAAATTCAACCATTCGATCACTACATGAAGAAAACTCAACCAGTTTCCAAAAATGGATTTTTTTAATGAAATACTGAGGTGTTGAGAAATACTAGAGGTACAATTGAGTACAAAAACAAGCTACAATCAGAAGCAATGAAATCGTTTGACATTAAAAGTGAGAGGAAAATGATTCAATTGTTCCAAATACAGTCAAGTCCCCTACCATTTCACTGGAAGTTTGACAATTTATAGGCCTTTCACATGTTTTACAAACATACAAAAAGGTAGAGTATCATGCAGGCAAAATACTGTATGAAAGCAGCATATTAGCAAATACATTGAACAATACCAAAAATAAAAAGCTGACAAATATAAATGAGTTTATAAACACCCACCACCTAAATTGTGAACCTCAAAACATTATGCAGGAATTAAAGAAAAGAAAGAAAACCCTCCCACAGTTTGTATTGATGTGGTGTATGAGTGAGAACTCGCAAATCAACATTATGCAATTAAGGCAAACAATCTTAATTTTAAAACATGGTGAAAAAGTGCCAGTGAAATGATTAGAAAAAGGCTTAATTGGTGCTGAAGTGTTCTGGAAACAAAACGGCTGGAAAATTAATCTCTTTGGCTGATGGGTAATATCCTGCAATATGCATCCTGGATTACGTAAGTGATTGCGAAACAAAATTATTAATTATAAAAATTTCCCAACGTTTAATTTACTTTGTGGATAAATACTCCCATGTAAAATTTAAATAGCCAATATTTATTCAATGCATTGCAGTTATCAATAGGGTAAACGGATTAGGCCAAATGAACCATTTCAGTTTTACTGGAAAGTTAAGAAAGTAAGATGAAAGATTTCATCCAAATTCATCTTGGACGCAAAGTTAGTCGTTTGGCTCAATCTGCTTTAAAACATTGAAAATTGCAGTGAAAACCCCATTAAGCATACAAAAATCATTTAAACGGACAAGACAAGCCTGGTGGAAAACAATCACTTGTCATCTGGTGCACCCATGGGCTCAGCTTTCATGGACTGAAATTTACTCAGGAGTTGGCTCCGACGCGTCACTTTTCAGATCATTCTCCTCATCACTTTCCACACCAGAGCGTCCAACTGCACGCCGTACGTTGACAACGTTGAAATCTCCACGCCTGGAGAAGACAAACATAAGTTGTATATAAACACCAAATACATGGCATAGAAAGTTACAAATGTTTCAGACTGATTTGTCAGCAAGTTTAAGTGGAACGTTTGAAGAGAAATGATACCATGTTTATCACAAAGCGGCAGAGTACGCACCTGAGTTTGTTCTTTAGGGTGCTGACCTCTCGGTTCATAACATTAGCAGATTCAGTGGCATCTTCCAGCTCTCTCTGCAGCTTCCTGCGGGAGGCATTTGCTCGAGCCGCTTCCTCCTCTGTCTCCTCTAGCTGCCTCTTCAACTGCTTCATACGAGTATTCAGCTTCTCAGACTGACAAAGAGGAAGATTCATCATAACATGAATGTTGTATTATCAAATCACCATAATTTCAGGACATTCATCCTCAAGATCAAATGAAGAGCCTCCCTTGGCTTTGAATTTTTGAAAAAAAAAACAAAAAAAAAAAAAAAACGCATTGACTAAATTCACAACCCACCTCATTTTTGAATTGGTCAGCATTGCGTCTCTCATCCTCAACCTGCAGTAACAATTCTTTGAGTTTCTTCTCCACACGTCGCACCTGTTTGGTGGACTGCTGCCTCTCCCTGAAGAGTTTAGCACAGAGACATTGCGTAAATGAGGCAACACTGATGAAGGCCATTAACAAAGACTGTACAACTGAAAAGTTATCGGGTAAATGGAGGCGCTGTAACCTACTCAGAAAGTACTAATAACCTACACAAACCATCTCAACCATTACTCACTTCATCTCAATATCCAACTGCTCTTCGAGCTGTGGGATCTTGGCCTCCAGTGCAGCAATGGTGGACTTGTACTTGCTCTTCACAGCTCCTTCCAACTCCTGAAGCTTCTGCTTTAGGTCCTTGTTCTGGCGGTCCAGCTGAGAGCGCAAACCCTCCAGACGCTGGCTATTACCACGCTCTGCAGTCAACTCCACTGTAAACTGTTCAGCCTGTGGTTCAAACAAAATAAAGCCATTCCATATCCAAAGTGTTCCTAATTTTCTGTCATCTCATGAAGTTCTCATTACTCTACCTGCAGTGTTGCCTTCTTCAGTCGATCATTGACCAGCTCCACGTTGAGATGTTCTTCCTCGAGTTCCTCCTCAAGCTGAGCAATGCGTGCATCCAGTCTTCTCCTCTCATCGCTGCTCAGTGAGCTGACAGAAGGGGGGGGGGGCACATTTAAACAACTCATCACTATAAGATGGCCAATACATTGATTTTCTAGGTAACTCACTTCTTTGAATTCTGGCTATTGATCTCATCCTGTAGCTCATCTCGTTCTTGCTGGATTTGTCTCTTTGCTCTGTCAGCAGCAGCCAGATCCTAAAGAGATAAGAGAAACATTTTCCACATGCCTTATGCTTCCATAAAGAATCCTTTGTCCAAACACTCAAATTGAAATTTGATTCAAATTGATTCAAATTTCTAGTTGCAGTACAATTCTGATCCAACCTGAAAAAGATCAAGACAAACCTCATGTAGCTGAATGATCTCAGCTTCCATGCTCTTGATCTTGCGCTCGTTTTCTTTGGCCTGGTTAAGAACTTCTTCTCTGGATAGACGCAGATCCTCAAACTCCCTCATCTGTTCTTTCATCTGGGCCTGCAAAGCAAAAGAGGGAATGACTTCGATACCATGTCAGAGTCATGAAGTTAATGCATGTGCTCCAATCATAATTTTATTCATCAGGCAAAAGTACAGACCTCATCTCTGGTTCTAGAAACCAAAAATATGTCCCCACCAATTTAACACAAAAGTGATGCCCAAGCAGAACATGCATGTGTAGTTTCTTACCTGCAGTTTCTTGAGCTGTTTGAGGGCCTCATCTCGAGCCTTGTTGGAAGAGTCGATCTGAGCAGCCAGCTCTGACAGATCCAGTTCAAGTTTCTTGCGCACAGATACAGCCTGAACCCGTTGTTTACGCTCATCCTCAAGCTCCATCTCCATCTCACGCACCTAACATTTAAGCACAATTGGTAGTTTGTGTATTTTCAGTTTCCCCAACATTTTAGTTCTGCATCGGTCAGGCAGAAGAGCGCATACCTGTTTGACTAACTGCTTCCGTTTCTCCTCACCCTGCTCATCTCTGGCCTGCAGGTCTCTGTCAAACTGAGCCTTCATGGCCTGCATGTTGACCTCCAGGCGCAGTTTGGCATCTTCCGTGAGCTGCAGTTCATCCTCCAACTCCTCAAGCTGAGTCTTCATTTCCTCCAACTGCTGTTCCATTCCTCGTTTGGCACGCTCAAGCTCATGCACCTTAAAAGAAAAGTTTGCACAAAGATAAGTGGTAAGAATAAATCTTGACCTCCATTTCTATCAAAATTGTTGCCAAAGCGCACCAGATGAGGGGGTTATATTTGCCCACCAGTCAAACTTTAATCAGTTTATGATAATGAATCTAACCACATGCGAACAAAGAAAAATTCTGCTTTACGACAATGAGCTAGACCTTCAGGGATGACTTTAATTAAAAATGTAGGGCAGATAACTTTAAAGACTTCATAATTGATTTAATTCACTTTAAGCCAAAATATAACCACAGCATCTGTTAATTTTAAATTATTCGAGGTTTTTTTAAAGACATTAGCCCTGTTCCAAAAGAATAAATTTAACAGTTGAACCAGCCGAAAAAAGTAGTTTTTGGTATTGAAAGAAAGTGTACCATTTTATTCTTAACCTGCCTTCACTGCTGTAAATGATCCAAAAGCAGCTCTTTTTCTTAATGTCTTCAGTGCCTAAATGCAGTCTAGGCTGGCAGCTTAGGTTTTGGAACAGAGCTGTGGCTTTAACATGCTAGACATGTAATGCTTGCGTTTCACTTACACTCTTGCCTGCATCGTCCTTGGATGACATCAGGTCCTCCATCTCAGTTTTGAGTTGCTTGTTAACCCGCTCGAGTTCAACCTTCAAATCAGTAATGGCCTCCAGCTCTCGGGCCAGAGTTAGGGTTCTGGTCTCCTTCTCACGGGCCTCTGCCTCAGCACGATCCCTTTCCTCAGCATACTTCAGAGAAACATTCTTCTCCTCGGCCAGCATCTGCACAAATTGAGGTAATTTATCACTTAAAAAGGACCGCAAGACTACAAAGGCTTGATAAATTATTTTTTTTACATTTTCAAACACCCAAAGTAGCAGCATTTGAAATACCCAATGAAACGCATTCATAAGTGTAGTTCTGCTCTATTTACAGACAAACTGTTCTCTACCTGGTCAAACTTCTTCTGCTTGCGTTCCAGCTCCTGAACAGTCTGACGCAGATGATCTTGGTCTATCAGGACATCATCTAGCTCCCGCTGCAGACGTGTCTTTGTCTTCTCCAGTTTGTCAAAGCCAGCATTCCTCTCCTCCAACTGCTGCATGATGCCTTCCACCTCTCTCTGCAATTTCTTTTTCCCATCCTCCAAGCTTTCTAGGGATTGGACCTCTAGCTCAACCTTTTTCTTCATCTCTGCCAACTTAAAAGCGCAAAAACAATATTATACCGATTTGTAGATTGGAAGTGATGGCGTTCACAAACAAACTGCTCCTAGGCCAGCATCATCCACCAGAATGTGTCCTCAGACTCAATGGCACACACACCTGAGCTTGAGCAGTGTACAGCTGCTTCTCAACATTTTTCTTGCTTTCCTCTTCCTCCTCTAGCATCTCTTTCAGGTTGTTCTGTTCATCCTCCATTTGCCGAAGACGAGTAGACAGTGCAAGCTTCTGCCTGGTCTCCTCCTCCAGCAAGGCCTAACCACATAGGAAAACCATACAAACCAATTCAGAATGGTCTTTTTTACATGAAACACCTGTGAATAACTTACCATTAACGCTAGGACGAGCAGAAACTACTTGTGACCAACAGTACAGTCACTCACTTCCAGTGATAAGTGTGTGAACGCACAATGGTGCATGAACAAGTTGTACCTGTGTGTCTTTAAGTTGAGATTCAACAGTAGAACAATCTTTGGCAGCTTTGATGGATTTGCTTTCCACCTTGCTTAGGTTTCCTTGAAGAGCATCCAACTCCACCTAAACATTAAAAAAAAATATATATATATACAGTTATTGTATTCGAGCAGGCACAAGTTTGCACTAAATTGATCTCATAGACATGAGATTTTTATACTTCGTATACTTGCAAATTTTAGTCTCAATACCTGCATTTTAGCCACTTTATCAGCCAGTTCCTGTTTCTGTCTCTCACTCTCGCCATGTTTGACCTGGAGCTCCTGGAGCTGCGATTCTGCTTTCTTCCTGCGGTGCTCAGACTCATTTTTACCTTGGGATAATGATTTAAGTTCAATCTGAAGCTCATTGCGTTCACTCTCCAGAGCCTGTTTAGCCTTTTCCACAGATGCTTTATTCTGAGGGACACAACAATGAATGTTAGTCACTTTTCTACAAAGTTTGCTTTTGTGGATGGAAAGAAAACCTACACATCTTAGACACTACTTTACTAAAAAAAGTAAACTTGTCAAAAATGATAAACAGTCTTCATCCTAATGAGTGCTAACATACAAGATGCACATAAAAATCATAGAATCTTTTTAAGAGACACTCAGAAGATAAGCATGTTTTGCAAGATCTCCATTCCCCAATTAAAGAAACTCCTTTAAAAGCCATCAATTGTTTAGGAGAGGCACAAGGTCTCACCCTCTTGGACTGCTCAAGCTGTTCATTGAGCTCCTCAAAGGCCTGGTTGTGTTTCTGCCGCACTTCACCTAGCATCTGTTCATGTGAACGAGCCTCATCATCCAGAGTCTTCTTCAGCTGGGCCACTTCAGTCTCCCTCTTTGTCCTTTAGATAGGAAGCAGAATTTTTAAAATGATTTAGGACACGGCAATATCTTCATTTTTCCATAAAAATGACATGCTACCCTTGTGTAATTAACTAATTACCAGCCAGTTTAACACAAATTTGAATTTACATCTTCGGAAATGAAGAAACGAGATATGCAAGATCTCAGATAAGTCAAGCCCAGTCAGTTTTCCTCATGGCTGACCTGAGTTCTTGCTGAGCAGCAGTGGAGTCTAGAGTGTCCTCAAGCTCTGTCTTCAGAGCTTCCAGCTCCTCTGCCAGGTCCCTACGGTGTTTCTCGGCTTTAGCACGAGCAGCTTTCTCCAGCTCCAGATCTTCCTGCAACTCTGAGATCTGGGCCTCAAGCTCACGAATGTTTTTCTGGGCAGCGTTCTTCAAAGCAGCTTCCTCTTCAATCCTACAGCCAAAAAAAAAGTTAAAAAAAATGTAGCTAGAGTAGAAAAACAGTTAATGGAAAGTGCTACATGACAGTGATGGAAGTGATGGACGGTTAGATGAAATGGACAATGAGCTTCAGTAATCTCAGCAACGGTGAGATGCTTGGTCAAGTCTCAAATTACAGCAAACATTGAAACGTTTTACTTGCCTTGCTAGTGCAGCCTGGAGCTCTTCCTCTTTCTTGGCCAGTTGGGCACGGAGCTCTGCGATCTGGGCCTGCAACTCTGCGATCTGATCATGCAGCTCTGTTGAGTCGCCCTCTAACTTTCGCCTGTTCTTCTCCAACTCTTGCCTCTGCTTCTCTTCCTTCCTTAAACGATCTGAGTGTATGAAGGAGAGAGGTGAACAATTAAGGTGCATGGAGATGGAGCAAAGAGAACACGGCAACATTTGTTGCTGCAAATATAGCAACAAAGAGTTAACACAAGTTATCAGCATTCTTGAGCTGACTTTAGACAAGTGTTTTCAAAATCCTGCTTAATTATTTGAGGGTCCTGAATATACTTGCCTTCCAGGTCGGTAATCATGGCCTCATGTTTGTTCTTGAGTTTCTGCAAACTCTTGGATTTCTCTTCCTCTTCAGCCAGGTTACTGGTGAAATCAGCGACTCTCTCCTCCAGATGCTTTTTCTCCTGTAACAGATACCCGCATACAACCATCAGGACAAGCAGCACTAAATAGTTTTTGCAGTGGATTATGCAGTCACTGCAGGCAGGTAGAAGATATGGCTGACTTCAGGTTGGAAATTGAGCATTGGTTCTTCAAAACAACTCAAAAAGAACCAAGATTTGTTATGACAGAAGGTTTAGCAATTTCACCTAGTAGTTTGACCATGTGTAGTAAATACACTTTCAGAAGAACGTTACTGTAGTGGTAGTTAAATACTACAACATGTGTAGAATTCATTTGAATTGTCCGGGACAAACTAATTTCTGAAATTTGAATTGAAACTACTTTGTTGATTTAAGTAAAAACTGAACACTTCACACCTTGACAAGTTTGGCATTTTGGTCATCAAGAACCATAATGTCCTCTTCAATCTTCTTCAGCTTGGAATCCATGGTTACTTTCTCCAACTGCAGCTTCTGTCTGGCAGCCTCTTCTTCATCCAGTTGCTGCTCCAGATCCTGAGAAAGGATTTTAGGGTTTTACCAATTAAAATGACAAGAACACAAAACAACTTGGTATGAAGTTCTAAACACTGACCTCCCAAATACAAACTCTAAATGTCTATTTCATTCAAACTTCCTCTCACCGAAATATTCTGCTGCATCTTTTTCTTCTCTGTCTGAAACTGTACGACCCTCTCCTCCTCTTCTTCCAAGCGGGACTCCAGGTCATGCAGGACATCCTCCTGTTCATGTAGGCGTGCAGCAAGACGTGCCCTCATCTCTTCAGCCTCTTGACACAGTTCTGTCTCAGCCTGCAGCTGCTCCTGCAGCGCCATCTTCTCTGCACTTAACTGTTACAGGGAATAACCAGTTTAATCACAGCAAGAAAGTATAAACACCGTAAAGGGAAAAGCCACCACCATATAGACCTGTCGTTCTTTGGCCTCAAATTCTTTCAGCTGGTCTTCAGCCTGTTGCTGTAGCTCCTTCATCTTGACCAACTCCTTCTCTTTAGCGACCATTTTCTCTTCTTCACTGGTCACTTGCAGTAAAGGCTTCACCTGAAGAAAAGTGGAGACATTGCTTTTAGAGCTCAGATTGACCTAACAAAAATACAGGTTTATGAACCTGGATGTATACCTTGGTAAAGAGTCGCCACCAATGCCAATTCCTGAGTTTCAAGTAGGCTGCACAGTTCCTCTGGATCACTCTCATGGCAGTCAGCTGCTGTTGCCTCTTAGCAAAGGCTCTACATAAAACGAACACCAAGATGTCATTGTCAAACAGTCCCGTTTAACACTTCAGACATCTTTAATCAGCTACAAGACCACTTCTAAATGACTCTGAAATGTTATCAGCCAGAAATATATCTACCTCCTAGCAACATAACCTCTACACCAGGCCTGGAAGCTGATGATGACATCAGTGATCTTCATATCTCTCTCCTCTTCCAGGTGGGCAAGAACGCCAGCCCTGAAAAACACCTTACTTTGACCTATACGGTACAAGTTCGAATCCAGCTCCAGGGCCTTGATCTGAGAGAGAAGTTAATTTTAGAGTGTTAGACAAGTTAAATTTTTAAACATATCAATTGCCAAAGCTGAGGAGTTACATAAAAGGTGTGCATCAACTCTTACCATGCGAACACAGGCCTGCTTCCCATCCATAAAGCCCTTGGGGATAGCATTTGGTGTGAGAATCTCATATCTGAAATCACATTAGTGGAAAATAAATGAGAATACAAGGACTAAGATGATTCAAGAAGTCTATAGATACTAAAAAGTCAAGCCCTGCATTCTGGATCTACATGGTTTCCTGCTGTGTAGTACAAAGAGCAGTACAACAAACAAGCGGTTCAAATACTCCGCATTCATGATAATCCAAATACCTTTGTCGGAACTCTTGGAAGACAATGCGGTTGGGGAACCCTTGTCTACAGATCCGAATTCCTTCTAGAACTCCATTACATCTTAGTTGCTCTAAAACCAGGTGGTGCGCCAGTTTACCAGCCTAGAAGAGTTAAAAGTTGTTAGAGGCTTCAAAAGGATTCATGAACCACCAGGCTGTACAAATGTGTCAAGGATGGAATGGGGTGTAAAGCATCCCCTTTCTTCACACCTTTTTCTCATGGTTGGGGATTATGCATCGGACAAAGTTAGGGTTGGTATTTCTCAGGGTGGTCATCAGATTTGTCAGCTGCTCTTTGTACAGTTGTCCTACTGTACGGAACATTCCCTTACGAGTCTTCACTGCTCCATGCAAGGATTCAGCCATTCCAGCCACTTTGTCTAATCCAACAATTCTATCCACTGATGAAAAAGAAAAAAATATTATGCAGGAAACCAACACAAGAGTGTTCAAGATGACTATTCTTAAATGTGGAGTCTTCAAGTGTCCAAAATAAACAGTAGCAGACAACCTGCATATTATACACTGAAAGAATCAGACTCACTTTTCTCTATGACGACCTAAAAGCCTGACACACAAAAGCTCAATGCAGCAGGTGGATTGTCGTCAACTTTACACATCTGAAATGCTCCAATTACAATTCCTTAAAACAATCTACAGGTTAATCTTCAGAGTCTCATACCATCTTTCCAGAGCTCAGACACAAACTTGTCCACTGACTGGTTAAGCAGAGTTGCCACATTGTCATTCAGAGGGTCCATGTTTTTCATTAGCCATTCATTTGCCTTGTAATCAACCTGTAGAGGACCAGAGACACATATGATATACTTTAAAGCAACATTCTCCTCAACCCCATTAAGATGGGATTAGTTTTAAATGGGGAGGTGAGGGAAATGTAGTCTTCTAGTCAGAGCATGTAAATGTCCAACTAAACTCCCTTTTCATACTGTGCTTTATAATGTTGTGATTTGCCACCTCAGCAATTTCCAGAGACATTGCTTACCAAATATGACTTCATGATAAAAATTACAGATGTCTACAGTATCACTTTACAAACGCATGAAAAACTAATCCCAGTATTTAAGACTCATAAGAGCTCTCACTTTGCCAGCGTAGTGAATGATACAGAAGTCAGCATCATCTTTGAGCTTCTTGGGTTTTTGAAATTTTGGGTTGTTGCCCAATTCCTGGACTACTTTCTCCACAAAGGATTTGTCTGTGGCTTTGGGAAACCAGCACTCCTCATCCAGTAGAGCCAGGATTCCTGGAGGACCAGTCTGATGGGAAAAGAATAAATAATGACATGCAATCGCAAGAAAAAAAAAGTAAAAGTTTAAAGAGAAAAGAATAAACCTACAGGCTTCTCAATGAGTTCAATACAGGGCTGAAGATCAAGGCCAAAGTCAATGAAGCTCCATTCGATGCCTTCACGCTGGTACTCCTCCTGCTCCAAGACGAACATGGTGTGGTTGAACAGCTGCTGAAGCTTCTCGTTGGTGTAGTTGATGCAGAGCTGCTCAAATGAGTTCAGCTACAGAGAGAGAAACAGATTTAAATCAAAATGGCCAATTAGAGACACACACAAAAAAATTGAATGCAATAATTTTTCCACAACCCTTTCACACCTCGAAGATCTCAAATCCAGCGATGTCCAGGATTCCGATAAAAGAAGCCCCCTGACGCTTGGTCTTGTCTAAAGCTTTGTTGATGCGCATCACCAACCAGCGAAACAGTCTCTCATATGTGGCTTTGGCCAGGGCCTCCACCGCAAACTCAGCCTGCTCCTGAGTCTGAGCCTTCTGAACGCAATCACGGCCCACTTTGATACGTGGTGAGAGAATGGCACGTGTGAAATCGGTCACGTTCATGCCCAAGAGATGGGACACCTTTTGGGCAGCTGATAAGATTTCAGAAAAGAAAAAATTAACATGACATTTAGAGCTCAGAAAGAAGTTTGATTCCAGTCTAGAATAAGCTGTATGCCATGCAAGAATAAAACCGAGGAAGTGGATGCTGCCATTTTTGTTGCAAATACAAGTAGTAATTAAATGAACTTGGGACAAATTAGTACAAGTTAATGAAGAAAGCGAGACCTGTGTCATCAGGCATGGAGGCTTGGTCCGAGTTGCGTTCCTTCTTAAAACTCATGCTTCCTAGCTGCAGCACAGCAGAAACCACCTTCATGAGACCTGGGAAACAATAACAGAACACGCATTACATTTCCTCAGACTTGAGGCAATAACAAACACGTCACCCGCAATAAGTTAAACCACAAACTTCAGGTTCAGTTAACACTAGAATAGCTATACAGAATAGTTCTCATAATACCTATCTGCTCCTCCTCAGAGATTCCCATAATCCTGAAGGCATCTATGGTTTCAGCAAACAATTCTTTATCCTGTTGTCCAGGGATAGTTACATTTCCATTCGACAGGAAACGGTACTTATTGTAGTCCTCTAGGCACAGCTCAGCTGTGGAGTAGAGAACAAACTTCATAAACTTTCCATAGAGATTAGTCCTAGAGCATACTACACGGTCACATGCGTATTCGGTATTAAATTCCTTAGATTTCCTGTATATTCTGAAAACATTAAGAGTCATGTTCCTTCAGACAATTTGCCCCAAACACTGCATATCATTTTAAAGAATCCATAGCTTAAATTTGTTCATTGCACAAAATGGTCCTCACCACGCAATTTGTCTCCTGCTCCTGATAGCATGTAATAGAAAATATGGAACGCCCGCTCATCTTTGGCCTGCCTGATCGCACGAGACTTCTCTAACAGATCTGAAAAACGCTTGTTAGGGGATTAACAGAATAAGTCTAATACATTCTGTGGGAGAATGTAACTTTAAAACACTACATATTTCAGTTTCCTAAGTGGTGGTTCAGTCAAAAAGGATACAGGTCTCAATATTGGCTCCAACGATGTAACCATTGACATCGAAGTTTATCCTGATGAACTTTCCCTGTGAATAAAAAGCTCGTCAATTCATGTCACCCTTTAAAAAGGAGTCAATTGGATTTTGTGCACACTTACAAATCGAGAAGAATTATCGTTCTTCACTGTCTTGGCATTGCCAAATGCCTCCAGAATGGGGTTGGCCTGGAGCAACTGTTTTTCCAACTCGCCCTGATAGAAATTGATAGGGGATGAGTGCATTTAAAACAGAAAAAAAACAAAAAAAAATTTCACAGCTGCAGGAACTGATAGCCCATTAGTGAAACAAAGGTCACAAACCATCAATATACCCAGATCACAGATTTGCAAATGAAAGCTTTGCTTAACTGACGCCGATTTTTGCAGGCGAGCACATTCTTCCACTACATTCATAATGCAAAAAACCATACATGCATTAAACTTTATTCCACACCAGTGTTAGAATTTGCATTAACCGAAGCAGTTAGGCGACTTTGCAACGTAACACCGTATAATTAAGCCTGTAGAAAACCACAGTCACATGACCAGGAAAATGGGGTGTGTATACAGCAGGAAAAGTGAAGGATGTTATGGTTGGACAAAGATAGGCGTATAACTCACATGTGACAGGGTGACACTGCTCTGCAGGATGACAGAGAGAGAAAGTCTCAAAATATGGACACAAATGAAGGGGGGGGACTCAAATTTAGAACATTTTTAAACCATGTGGCAACATTCAACAACTAGATGCTTGCAGTGTTTTTAAATGGGTTAGAGTATTATAAACCCTGAACAAATACGCAGGTATTCACCAAGTCATTAGAGACACCGTGGGAACAGGTCTAGGCCTGATACAGGAATGTGAAAGCAGAATTTTGACTTCCTTGTCTAAATGACAGAGAGGGGAGTATTAAACCCCCTTAAATAGGAGGAAGACTTTTGACAGAAAAAAAAGGGGAGGATGAAAAACAGGAAGAGATAAAACTGACATGAACAAAACATTTACCACGAAGGGGGATGGAGACAGAATGGCTGATATTAAAAATGGATGTGGTCATTTATGAGCAGCTCTGCCATGATAACCAGCACTCGTCTTATCTGGCGGTTGTACACGCGAATCAACATTCACTTGTGAATGTCAGTTTCACCACTGTGAATCCATAGTAAATGTGTTCATGGCACCTCAGGGCACAATATTTCTATAGCTTCTATGCAACGTAAAACCACCAGTCAAGACGGACTGGAGAGTGGAGGGCAAGATGGGGAATGGGATCAGGGAATGAAGCAGGTCAATTCAAACCCGAATACTGCGAATACTCCACTCTTGTATGTCGTGAACACATGCAACACCCGCTGTGCCACAACTCTGAGGAAAAAAAAAGTACTCACTTGATCTTTCTTTGTTTTGAAGGATGACGCTACATGTGCAAGGTACTGAATGACTTTTTTGGTGTTTTCAGTTTTTCCAGCACCAGATTCACCCCTGAGGAAAGCACACATTTAGGAGGAAGCTACAATGCTGGCCATTTTAATACATTATTTTGGTACTGGTATTTCACAAGTGCCAAGTCAAGCTTACGTGCACAATATGGACTGATCCTCACGATCTAAAAAGGATCAAGGAAGTGAATTAGTGCTCCATCGCATAAACAGAAGTGCAGTTAACCAAATAGTCTGCGCTCACCCTGCATCATACTCCTGTAGGCCGTATCTGTGATGGCGTAGATATGAGGCGGCATTTCATGCCTCTTCTTGCCTTTGTACATGTCTACGATCTCCTCCGTGTAGATAGGCAGATTCTTATATGGGTTTATTACCACACAGAAGAGCCCAGAGTAGGTCTGAAACAATGATTTACACATGCCATTCGTCACAAAAAGCACATTTGTTTCAAGCCGGTTGACTAATCTTGACCGATCCTCACTCTTTAAACATTAACCAATTAGAAAAAAGAAAACCTTAGCATTAGATTCTGATGCTTTAATGACGCAAGTAATGACGAAACTACACAAAACAATGTTACCTGTGGTATCTTTGCTAGTAAATTTCACAAACAATTACAATTTCTGTAATTGAAAATGGCTTCAAAGAAAACTAATCCAAATTCTTTGACGTACCAAAACATGCAAAAATTCCATAATTCTCAGTCACATTTTAAAACAGACTTACATAGATAAGTCCCGAGAAGTATCTCTCCCTCAGGTTGTGCAGAACAGAGGCTTCATTCAGGCAGGTGAGCTCCGCCATATCCTCCACCTTGCTGAACTTGGGTGGGTTCATCTTCTGGATGTCATCCTTGCTCACCTTGATTTTCCTTCCAGAGTCAGCCAGCTCCACAAGACACTCATCTCCAGTCTCCTCCTTGACGGAGCCGGCCTCAAAGCCGAGCTTCTCTGAGGGAACCCACACGAGCTTCTTTGAGGCCCAGTCTGCCTGCGCCAAAGGGTCGTTGATAGTGTTGCGGTCGGCATAGAGGAACTTCTCTGCGTCTGACATTTTGGCTACGTGTGAGAGAGAACAAGAAAGTATGTATGGTTAAATTTAATGGTTTTAAAAAGTTTTGCAGGATATTGCAGTGAGACTAATGTTAATGGAAAAGGATGAGAATTAAAAACAGCATGGCAGTAGTGTCTTAAATTATGTCCTCAATTATCACCATGTTTGTGTACGGTCAATATTGTCCAATTTATATATAAAAAAAAAAACAAACATGCTCAGGCCTCTGACTGATACTGTACTACCTCAATTTTTCTGCTTCTTTTATTCTTAAAAAGTAAATTCCTTTAACAACCCCTAATAAGAATTCCATAAATTCCCACTCATTTCAGAAAACAGCAAACTATGTTTTATAACTACATACCATCAAATACAAATGCTTGGTAATGTTTTGTTGGGCTACAAACCAAGTCTGACTAACCTGGAAAGTGGTAAAACAAACAGTAAGTGGGTGTGTGCAGGTTAAACATTTTCATGCAGAAATCATGATTCAGCAAAATATTAAACAAATTAAACTTCAAAATCTGAGATTCCCAAAATTGTTTACATTTATAATTTACATTTTATACTTTAGAGGAAAAGGGTCTTGTGAACTAAAGAAATTGTGCACAATTTAGTGCACAGAAATATGCAGCAACAACGCAATTTAGTGGAGTAGAGATCCACAGTTTCCATATCAACTTAACTTTATTGTATCATGCCTACATTTAGCTAGTGTCCATTAAAATTCCTTAGCCTACTGTGTGCTGATGCAAACATGCACAAGACACAAGCTCCAATTGCTTTGAAGAGTAGAGAACATCTGCTGAAGGAGTAATTCCTAAACAAGTTTGGACAAAGACAATTTCATTATTCGCCACACCCTGTGGAAGACTCCAGAACTCAGAAATTAAGACTAACACCTTTGTTGAAAAGAGCAAAAAGTAACCTAATATGGTTTAAACATTTATAGCGCCATGAGGCTTAGAGCACTATGCATGCACAGAAATGTTTAATATAACTGAGCCCAATTAAGAAATATTCTGATAGCAAAGAAGAAACAGATGAATAATTATGCAAAGTTCCTTTGGAAAGGAAATAGTCTCTTTTGTAAGAGCTTAAAGGGTTAGTTCACCCAAAAATTAAATCTTTCATTACTCACCCTCATGTCATTCCAAACCTGTAAGACCTTTGTTCATTTATCAACACAAATTAAGATATTCTTGATGAAATCCATGATTTTTTTTGGTCTCTGATAGACTGCAACATTACTACTACAGTGTAAGAGTGTAACATGGAATAGAAGAGACTGAAAAAAAAAGTTTTTGCATACAAAAAGTATTCTTGTCACTTCACAGCATTAAAGTTATGAAGAACCACTGTAGTCACATGGATTATTTTAATGACGTCTTCACTACCTAAAAAAATAAAAATAAAATCACAGATGTCATCAAAAATATCTTCATTTGTGTTCCGAACATGAAAGGAGGCCTTTCTGGTGTGGAACAATATGAGGGAGAGTAATTAACAATTTCATTTTTTGGTGACGTAACCCTTTAAACGGCTAAATCCTAAAATGCATGATATAAACACACCAATGTCACTCAAGATGATAAAAGATAAAGTAGGAATCCCTGGTTTAGAAGAACTGGTTTGGAAGTTTGACAGCTCAGTTCTAGAGGTCTGCGGTTTTGGGCGCGTCTATAGTACATGGTTAATTTGCATACAGTATCTGAACAGACTTTGGGGTTATAGTTTAAGCTCATTCTGAGAATTAATAAAATAGATCAGTAATGCATGTTGACAATTAATGAGACCGTAATGAGTATGAACTTGTAGTTGGAGCAGCTTGGTCACACAACACTTCACGTTTTCCATCGACATTCAGGATTTGCTCTTTAGCCAATTTTGCAGCCAGTTACCACTGTTAAAGTTCAATCAATTTTAAAAAATATGCACAAAACATAAGTGACACTTGGAGGAAAAGTTACATTGTTTATGAAAAACACTAACATTAGTATGATAGCATGCCTGATATTTTAAAAAAAAAAGAAAAAAAAAACACCTCACACAAGATGCTCAAAGTGGAAAAAGCCCTTTTTTCCCCCACAAAATTTGAGTATGAATCGTCCTTTTAAGTGTCCTTACGGTCTAATAAGAGTCAAAAACAGTACGAGTTTAAAATTATTGCAATTTAAAAATATCTATTTCTCCCCCACCTCTAATTTTTATTGTCAGTCGTCATGTTCTAATTGCATATGGTTCTCTTTTCTTTCATTATAGTCCTTCCCATTTGTCCATTTTTTACTTTCTGGTTTGCACTTTACTGCGCATTCTACATTTAGGTTATTTGTATTGTCCTGTTAAGTTTATAGGTTTGTTCCCCTTCTACCCAGTCTTTCTCCTGAGGAGTAAACAAAGTGGAATCTCATTGTACTTTTCATTCTTGTTCACAAGAATTTCATTGTACTAGTACATATGAAAATAAAGATCTTAAATCTTGAACTTAATGTATATTATGACAGTTGGTCGAAACCCACAGAAATTCAGTGGAGAATTTGTAATGCGTTTAATGGATAAATATCTAAATAAGTGCCCTACAGTTAAGATTTCTCAAAAGTGACTCAGGTGAGAAAGTATCTCATATATACCCGTCCATCAGGGGGAAGGGAACGAGGCTTCTGGGAGTCAAAGTTCTGCCTATTCAGACTTTGTGTGTATGTCCTGTCAGTGACCTCTAAACTCATTCCCAAATAGGAAGACAGGAAAGAGACCAACAAGATGCCAAACAAGGTGTGGCGGTACCGATGGCAGCACTTCGGAAGAGACATTTAGAAAGTGAGAATAGACAACAGCACAGCTTTAGCATACTGTTGAGATGAAGGGATAAGGAGATTAGTAGGGTGTCATCTCTGTCTGCAAGTTCATTAGCAGCTCAAATACAGTCGCTGTGATTAAATGCAGATGACAGCACGTGCGTATGCACATGCACCTTTGTCGGGCTGACCCGCAACGGTTTGTCATCCGATTACAAGAAAAAAAAAAAAAAGGAACAAACTATGAGTACACAATATACATTTAAGTGACAAGAGGTAAACTGATCATAGCTGTGCAAAGAGGAACAAAATGTCACCGTGATGGAACAAAATAGTGAAATGGTTTCTGGTGTTGATATTGAAAAGTTGCTTCACCACATTGACACACTTCCTCTAGAGAGCTTTAACGCAAGACCTTAGAAGGCAACGTGTTAGAGCTTGCCATCTGAAATTAAAAAGTATCAGAAGAACCACAGAACACAGTTAATTGTTCTCATGACACTTCAGTGTATGGTTGAAAAGGAGAAAGTCCCAATCTGGACATATTTGGAAAAATATTCATTATATTTAACCCAAAATAAAAAACATTTCATGTCAACACCCATTTTGCACCATAGTACTTGTCCTCCTGCTTTTAAATGCCAATTTTACATTGACATTTACGCCTTTTAACGCCAATTTCCGGTCAAAAATACTAGCAATTAATTTGTGTTTTTACTGTTAGACAATAAAATAGTTACTTTTTTAAACCAAATAGATTTTTATTTTAATTTGGGAGTGAAGCATGCCTGGATCAAGTTGATAGGCAAATTAATAAATGGCATTACCAAATAACTTTTTTATTGGTTTGTTTCTCATTTCCTTTTTGAAGGGGGATAATGTTTTTTTAATCAGATTCACATTTAAAGAGTGAGAGCCGTCGCAGTGGTCACCTGCAGTGACCACACCTCATTATATCCTTCAATCAGCACGTTCTCTCATCCCACTGATCTTGGCTTATGGTCAATCCTTGCTTATAGTTCAAATGCCAACAGCTCTGAACAGATGAAGTCAACAACAGCAACAACACATGCTCATGAACAGAGCATTTTATGCAGTGCAAGATGAAACCGCTCTAGTGCAAAACACGTAAATTAAATTAATGTAACTTTGTAACTGGCATTGTTGCATAACAGTTGAGGCCTCTTGTTCCGAGTCTAATCTGAATATGTGTCCTCAGGGCTGAGCAAATCAGGCCGTGTCTATGCAAGGAACTGGTCTAAAAGCAAACTGGGCGTGTGGCAATGAACACAGATCACCTGAACTGAGATGTTACTGATAGCGTTTCTCGTGCACTCTATTATTTTGAGTAGCAGGAAACAAGAAATTGACATGATATTCATTTTTAATAGGTTTTAGTCAGTCAAACTAAATTAAGATTAACAACTTTCTTTTCATTGACATAAAATAATTATATCACTTCATAAAGCAACAAAACTGCACGCGCGTGCATTGGCTGATTGTGCAGAACAGGTTCAGGTGAGAATGTGGCTGAACGTTACGAGTTCACTCACCTGTTTTCTCTCAGGCGCCGTTTGTTGAGAAGACCCGCCCAAATCCTCCACTTTTTTATAGGAAAAATGACACAGCTAAGACAAATGTATCCGAAAATCTCTGAGTTGTGATACTTTCCTGCTTTCTCATCGGCGTTCTCTCGTTTCCTCTCACGTCTCTCAGCAAAGTCCCTCTGACTCTTAAATCAGCTGTGTGGGCGTGCCTATCGACGTCATCAAACCGAATGCCCCGCCTATTTGATTTAGCTCTTCATTGGAAGTGTCAATCAAGATATGTGCTTTCCTTGATTGGTCATTTATTTAGCGCGTCCATTATTGTGCCAAACTCTCACATTTGTTAAGCTGATTTGTTTATCTCCAGGATAAACCTAAGTTTTAGAATTTAGAGTTGTTACTTATAAAAGACACTAGAAATATGTACATAAAATACGCAAGGCATGTGTAGAAAGAAATAATGAATACAGGGAATCCACAATATATAATCCAGGAAATAAACAAAGGTTTAGATTTTCAGTTAATTCATTTTCACATAAATAATTAATACATACATTTCCATTACACGTTTTTCTAAAATCTTTATGCTGAAAATAGAATTTGTAATGAAAACAAATGCAAATGCAGTCGTCTACTTGTGAATAATACCTGTTCATTTAAAATTTTACATGCATAATTACTTAAATTATGTCTATAATTATACAAAAATCATAATATATTTTGTAGTTCAGAGGGATTTTATAGAATATTAACCTAATTGCAGAAAGCTGGACTGCAGGAAGGCTTCTGGTGGAGGGTGAAGGAATGCGGAGCTGTGTCTGTACCTGCAAACCTGCAGTGATTTTCCTCAGTATATTTAAAGAGTTGTGCTGTGGAGGTGGAGAGAAAGAGACAGACTAAAGTGAGCCTATACTGCCATTGGCATGAGTGAGTCACCCAGGATATCATAAAATATTCAGCATTGGTCAGGTGATAACTGTGATAAACTGGCCTGTAAACTACTGGCAGATTATCTTCATGGGCGTTTATAGATATTGCATTTTTCTCTGTGTGTCAATCAGGGATTGCCAGATATGTGCATTGATCATTGTAAATGATGTTGCTTTTATTGTCAACTAAGTAAACATGCCTCCTTTACAGAAAAATCAAAAAGTCAAAGTTCATGTAGGGTAACAGAGAAGCTCAGACAACGAATAGATTCGTTCAAGTAATCTTATGCTAAAACGTCTTAAGGAAAAAGGTTTTCTTTTACGGAAAGCAACAAAAATAATGACAAAGGATTAAAAAAAAACTAGGAGGCCCTGAGCACACTGACAAGCTGAAGTATGAGTCTACCTGGCCTGGGTTGATTCTTCCTTATATGGTATGAGAGCAACGCAAACACATTGTGAAAGGATGGGCTGTAGTTTAAGCAGCAGAGGTTTTGGGTTACCCGTAATGCCAACCCCCACCCCAACACTTTCATTCTTCCTCCTCTTCATCCGAAATATTCAGTAGCATGAAAGATAAAGAGATAAATTTTCAGGAGAAGGCTTGTTGCTACATGACCTCACATCAGATAATCAGACAATAAATGAGATTTCTAACCTCTGCTCGTGTTTGAACATTGCTCTGCTGTGCTCTGTCTGCTTCATATACACTGTGGCATCTGTAATCTTATCCACGGAATGAATACCAATCGTACGAAGGGTGTGTTACTTGAGATTATAATGAAGTGAAAAAGATGGCTGATCTAGCCATGCTATTGTCTCAGCTATTCTCAGCCTGATGCAGTTTTCTGACGCTTTTACTCCCAGAGGGCGAAAGAGAGCAGACTGAGCAGATGACATGACACAACACAGCAGTGTCTTGCAATGTGACATGCTACTATACTGCATATATAACCTCAACGGCCACTTTATTAGGTACACTTGTTCGACATCTAGTAATGCAAATATATAACTAGTAAAATGCCTTGTTGCTGCCAGAGGTGAAATGCCAGACTGATAGAAAGGCAACAGTGACTCAAGTAACCACTCGTTACAACTGGCCTGCATCTCTGAACGCACAGCACATCCAACCAACAACAGCAGCAGAGGACATAAGAACAGGAAGCTGAGAATACGATTTGCAGTGAGCCCACCAAAATTGGACAATAGAAGATTGGAAAAATGTTTCCTGGTCTGATGAGTCTCAATTTCTGCCAGCTCCACCTCTCTGGAGCTCAAAGGTGGAGTTAACCTGTTTAATGGGTGGAGAGAGAGGGTTAGAGGACGCAGCTCCACCTATCATGCCGAAAGTAGGTTGAGAGAAGAGAAGCTGGAGGTTCATGGCTCTGCAGTGAGTCTCTCACTTCTGCTGCGACATTCACATGGTAAGGTCTGAATTTGGCGTAAACATGAAACCATGGATCCTCCTGCCTTGTATCAACGGTTCAGGCTGCTGGTGGTGTAATGGTGTGGGGGATATTTTCTTGGCACACTTTGGGCCAACTGAGCATCATTTAAACACCACAGCCTACCTGAGAATTGTTGATGACCATCTCCATCCCTTTACCACTCCTTCTGATGGCTAATTCAAGCAGGATCACATGTCACAAAGCTCAAATCATCTTCAACTGGTTTCTTGAACATGACAGTGGGTTCACTATACTCAAATGACCTCCACGGTCACCAGATCTCAATCCAATAGAGCACCTTTGGGATGTGCTGGAGCTGATTCGCATCAGCCGTCAAATGTACCGCAACTGCGTGATGCTATCATGTCAACAAGGACCAAAATATCTGAGGAATGTTTCTAGCACCTTGTTGAATGTAAACCATGAAGAAGAACCTGGTGCAAGATGTACCTAATAAAGTGGCTGGTGAGTGTGTGTATATCTTTTATTCAGAAAAGTTACATTAAAGTATTCAAAAGTGACAGTAAAAATGTATAGGCTAAAGTCTGGTATTATAATGTCTAAGTTCTATTTCAAATAAACGTTGTTGATGTTACATTGCTAATTGCAGACACATTAAAACAGTATTATAACAAAATTATAATTTTACAAAAATACAAAACAACCTAGTACACTGTTCTGGCCCTGTTATAGGCTATAGTACATACAAACCATATAACTTTATTTATACTTAGTATGTTGTGCTCTTAGTAATACATGTGCTCTGCTTTAGTAGGTTCTTCATGGCTAAAGTAGCAGCGCGTGACCAAGTAATCGCTTGCAGCTCCCTCTGATGGTTAAAAATAATCACTACATGTCACGACTGCTCTGATAACCAGCAGGCCAAATGCTTTATGTATGGTTGTAAGTATACGGGTATTCTGTAAAACGGGGACATTTTCGGGGAGAGGACACCAAAATCTAGGGATGTATAGTCACATTACATATTAGAATGATTTCTGAATGATCATGTGGCACTGAAAAGCCACCTGCCATTAAATTACATTTTAAAATATATTCAAACAGAACTTTTAATTTGTAATAATGCAGCTTTGCATTAAAAACTTTTTAAAAATCGTGAAGATTCCAAAATTTTAAGGTAAAATATTTCTGCACAATCATGTAAGGAGGTCCAGAGGTAACTTGTATTTAACATGTGGGTAGATTACTTATAAATTGTAGTCCGTTACTGATTACATGGAGAAAAAAAATAGTAACTTAAATCATTAAATTACACATTTTTGGTAAATGTCTACGTATTGCGGAGCCCCTAAAGGGACGTGGTGGTGGAAAAAAAATGGGATGGGAGGATTTTTTTTTAAAGAAATCTTTTGCGTTCCCACGCAAAACTTTGCGTTCCCTCGCAAAGATGTTTGCGTTCCCACGCAAAACTTTGCGTTCCCTCGCAAAGATGTTTGCGTTCCCACGCAAAACTTTTGCGTTCCCACGCAAAGATGTTATCGTTTCCTTGCAAAACCTGTTGTGAGCTCGAACAAAACCTTCCTGTTTAATGTCCCTCTGGCTGGCAGTAGTGTTTATTAAGTCAGCTCATTTAGAGTTTGAACTTGTTTGACTCAAATAAAGAAATGCGGTCAGTGCTTAAGGAGTTCAGTAAAGCTGGCAATATATTCACATATTCGAGCTTCCCGGATCAATAACTCGTGAATTAAACGTTGTTGAAACACAAATGCAGATATTTCCAATCAAAGTAACATAGACAACGAGCTATAACAACCCAATTTTCCTCAAATGTGCTTTATAATATATAAATTTGTCTCTACAAGACGGCGCGAGACAAGGGACCGTCTGAAAAGTGCAAAACCCAAAACCCTTTTTCTCATTTTATATTATGAAAAACGCTCAATAACTTCACTGTAACACGTCACTGCTCTCCTGCTGGTTGTACTAGAACACTTAGTTTGATAAAAAAAAAATAGATATAAATTTTATGATTATTATGAAACAAAATCAATAACTTCACTGTTAATAAGCAATTATCATGCTGGTCCATGCTGGTTGTAAGTATGTAAACTGCATAACATCAAACTAACATGCCAAACTAAGTGTTGTAGTGTAACCATCAGGAGAGCAGTGATGTTTTAACTGAGTTTTGTTACACTACAGTGTGTAACATTGAAGTTATTAATGACTATTTTTGTAGAAATGCTTTTCTGATTTTGCACTTTTTAGACGGTCCCTTCGGACTTGTCTCACCGCCGCCTGCTAATAGAGACCAATTTATATATTATAAAGCTTGTTTGAGGAAAATTCAAACTCTAAATGAGCCGCGCATTATTTGTGTGTATTAATGCTTGAGCTGACTTAATAAACACTACTGCCAGCTAGAGGGACATTAAACAGAAAGGTTTTGTCCGAGCTCACAACAGGTTTTGCAAGGGAACGATAATATCTTTGCGTGGGAACGCAAACATCTTTGCGAGGGAACGCAAAGTTCTGCGTGGGAACGCAAAAGATTTCTTTAAAAAAAATTCCTCCCATCCCATTTTTTTTTCCACCACCACGTCCCTTTAGGGGCTCCGTACCTTTAGGGGCTCCGTAACTTTTAGATTACTTTTGATCTAACTCATTTATCATATTGACTCTAATAGGATAATCTTGTAGACTGTAATGATATAAATACAAAGAGAAAGACAATATATTCCATTCTCTATCAACAACATGAAGTGCATTAAACACATCAGGGGTTCATTAATTAAAGCATAAAAGTTACATTAAAATAAATCATTTAATAAAAACAATCAATAATTTAATATTTGTTTAACGGCATGTCATGTGACCATTACCTGACAAATCTATTGTTAGATTGTTGATTTAATTAACTTTAAAATTTCAGAGTTTACGTCAAGTAAATAGGCTATATTAGGTTAGGGCTGACAAAAAAAAGTGATGATTAATAATTTGTAATTCATCATTGATGCTATGCTGAAATTATTTCAAGTATGCAGTGATCAAATGCTGTGTGGGTCTCAGTTTTCAGTGACAGGCTCATGAAATATGTGCAATTCAACAAACCTGGAAGACCTTCTAAATGTATACAAGCAGTTTAGAAAGGAATATTTTAAAAGATGAAGAGAGAATCAATAAATTATGAATAATTTATTGCCATTGTGTGAGTAATATGTAATCATGTAATCTATCAAAAAGTAACTGTATATAGGAGTATTTTCAAATGTAATGTAATCTAATTACAAGTACTTAATTTTTGGAATCTGATTACGTAATCCATATTATATGATTACACTGCCAGGGGCAATCTGCAATTAAAAGTTCCAGCCATTTCCTTTTAATTAAATGTTTAATTAACAATCAATTGATCTGTTTCGCAAGAATCGTCTATCTTCATATCGAACTGTTTTTTTTGTTTTTTGTTTTTTATATATAAAATGAAAGGGGAGCTATACCTGAACAGTCACATTCAAGCACCATGTTACATACTTTATCTCAGTTCCTTCAGTGGACATACTATGTAGAAAAATGCTGGCTTACAAAATAGCCAATAACATCAATGGACAAAATGTCTGATAACAAGCTTAACAGAATATTTCCCTCTGTTCAGTGGTCAGTTTTCACAATCTCTCTCTCAAAACAAACAAACAAAAACAAAATCACAAATTAGTGTTCCACATAAGTCTCTTGAACATGTGATTAGTAAATTCTACAGACTAAAGTTGTTTAATGATAACATAGCAGTTTGTATGTAAAATGCCAAAAAAGATGTGAAAAATACAGTTATTTACAAAAATCATATAATCTTATGATGAGACACGGACAGTTGGCAGATGTAGCCCATTAACCTTAGGATGAAACCTGAGGTAATTCCTTAAGTCTCTGTATTTTTGGTTCTGGATTATATCACTAAATTGACTTAACATGTCAATAATTCTAACAGAAAATTTCCAAGGGAAAAACATTCACATTTTATACACTGTAAGATATAAAACATTTGCTACATCCTGTACATATTTGTCTCCTTTACATCCCAGCTTACTGGCGTTGAAATTTACTTAAATATATTATAGTCTTGAAAACTGTCTCTGTACAGCTATAGTTTTGATTCATATTTGATTCATGTTATTTCCAAAGAACACTTTTTCCCCATGGATACTTAACCGAAATACTTAGCCATAAAAATATCTATTTACTAGTAGATTGCTACATCCTACCAATCTATATTTTCAAAAATAGAATTGCTTTTCTACTTTTCACTCTTAAATGTCAGTAAATGTTAGTTTGAATCTTAAATTTCACAGTTGATTTTCAGTTCCTGTATGGCTGTTAGATGAGAAAATCTTTTTAGAATGTACAATGGTAATACTCTACAAAATTACAGAGGTGGAAGATTATTATCAGTTGGAACACTTTCCTTTAATAAAAAAAAAATAAATAAATAAAAAAACACCTGAAAGACAAGACATGGAAACCAAAAGGATTCAGATAAACAAGAAATGCTGTTATTAAAAAACAATATTCCCGATTGACGTGTGTGGATATTGCTGTCGTTGTCTCTGTCAGCAGTAGGGGGCAGTAGAGGTGAGTACAGGAGCCTCTAGACCTGAGTGGAGTATGATCTTGTGAGAGAGGGTCTAGGGCGAGCGCAGGTAGAATATTCTGAAGGCATGTCTAGACTGCGCTGGAGATGGAGCGACGTGAGTGGATGAGGACATCGGGAGGGGCGGGGGCCAGGTATGGCTGATGGTCATGTGATGCCTGTGTATAAAACCCCTGGAACCTGCTGAGCATAGAAAACAAAGCGTTTCTGAAAGAGTGTGAGAGGGAGAGAAGAGGGTAAAGGTAACATTTAACTACTGCTGCTCAATACAAGGGGAATATGATATCTTATAGAGCATCACATGATGCCTTAAAATGCTGGAACAGAGCTAATGAGACACTTTGAAAACCTCAAACACAATACACCAAATTTCCCTTCAAAACCAAATCAATCAGTATGATTATATTATCCTGGGTATCACTCTTAAAAATGCTGGGTTAAAACAACCAAATTTGGGTCATTTTGGCAGGCCAGCGCTGGGTTATAGGTTAAAGTAAAACAATGTGAGGAAAAAGTACAGAAAATGGCAGATCAAAATATAAAGATTATATTAGCAATGAAGCCATAGCAATAGAATATTAGAAATCGCAATGCTATTTATGAAATAAACATTGTTGAATAAATATCAAACAGCTTATTAAAGTCAAAATGAAATCTAAACTGACATTTTTTTATTTTATGGAATGCTGCAGCATTTATTATGTGTAAATAATTTTTTTTTTTCATTCATGTGCCCTCTTTCCTAATCTTTAATCAAAATAACTTCCCCTCCCTCTTGCAATAACATCTCTTCTCTGATGATGTGTTTATTGGTGCGAGGGCGGGACAACCTGTCACTCACATGAGCTTGACCAATAGCAAACCACAACCATCCAACGAGCCAATCAATTCCCCATGGCCAATAATCAAGTCCCGCCCTCGATTTTTACTTATTTAAGAAGCCATTTCAGTCTGATACATGCAAAAGGAAAGAAAAGACTATCGTAACTTCGGCTTCAAGACCAAACCTGACCAGTTATTTTGTTTATGCTTATTGTAAAATAGTGGCCAAAGCCTCAGGCTTTGAGTGCTACCAAGAAACACACAGACTGAAACCTAGTAATAAACACTAAAAAGTGAGAATAAACTGTGTATTACAGCAAATCGATAGGATTCAAGTGTTTTTAAAGTGCCCCTATCATGCTATTTTAAACTTTCCTAATTGTTTAATGTCTTCTACAATAGGTTTACTTGCATCCAATGTAAAAATGTAAAACATACAAACAAAAAACTTTAATTTTCTCATAATATACATTGCAGCATCACCTCTTTTCTCACAGTGTCTGAAATGGTTTGATCAAGGATTGAGTCTCTTTAAACCCCTCCTTTCCGAGAGGCTGCTCTGCTCTGATTGGTCAGATGGACTAGTCTGTTGTGATTGGTCTACGGCTTACAATGCGCCGGAAACAAAACCGTAACTACCATATCTGAATTTCAGCTCCAGAAGCTTCCTCAACACTTGTATACACAGTAATTCAAACAGTTACAAAGACATTGGTGAGGAAGGGGGTGTGGTAAAGCGAAGTCTGCAACAGGAGAGAGAGTGCGGAGACAAGCTGTAAGAATTGGGTCAAGAGCTTGATGACTAACACCTATGTCTGATTCTAGTAATTGGCGGAGAGATAGGATATAAGACACCGGCAGACCGGTGAGAGAGAGAGAGACACGGACATACCTGTGTTCAGTCAAGATCTTTGAGTTGATGTGCTGGAAGCACCAGTTTTTTAATTGTTTAATAAATGCGAGAAATTATTCTCGCCAGCCTGACTTCTTCGCTCATCCTTGAACCTTATCACAGTCAGTTTTACCGTATCAATAGTTTGATACGGTAGTGTTACCGCTTTTTACCTAGTTTTACCTCTCAGTTTTACCGCTTCCCAAACTTAAGAGGGGTAAGGCCCCCCAAAAACATTGCAAAAGCTCCACGACCCCGCCGTTAAAAAATATATACCGACATTTACCTACAAAATACATTTATTAACAAGTTTGTAAGAATTTCATGTGAATTATGAGAACTATGATGTAAACATTCTTTACAAATATATTTAAATCCATAACACTAACATTACATACTTTCAAAAAAATCTAATTTTAGAACAATTGGAATATTTTAATTATTTTAATATATTGATTTGGACTAGCTACGGCCCCCCTGCAATACCGCTACAGCCCACCGGGGGGCCGCGGCCCACAGTTTGGGAAGCACTGCTTTAGAATAAGGAAATATGGAAGGCCACACAAAGTGGATTCGCAGTACAGAAAACAGCGTCTTTTGTGACATGTCAACAACATGTGCTTTTCAGCTAAAACACAGTGTTTGAGGGGCGGTCAAAGTGGACGTTGAAACACCATAGGCTGGCATTATGCAAATTTGTTACAAACCTATGTAGATATGTTATGGAAGTGAGACTGGAATTGCCGAAGACTGATTCTGTCTTTTAGGAGACTTTGCAGATCTTTTACATTCACAAACAGCTGTATTACACACTACATGAAAGGTAATATTGGAAAAGCATAATAGGGGCACTTTAATCACTGCTCTCAAGTGCCTTTCTGGCTTTATCAGTCACCGCTCGAGTGAGAGAAAACACAAACCTTCCAGTTTTATAAGAAAATATTTCTCGCTGCAGACAGTTTCAAAGTTCTCTCTTCGATTAGTTTTCTTCTATTTTCTACACATATTCCTTTCACTAGCGTCGTGAACATGGATAGGTGAACTTGAACGGTTTGAACTTGCGTGATGTGTTCTTTCACGTTTGCATTACCAAACCAGCACCATTGGATTACTGATTAGGAATGATTATTAATCGAAATTTGGTCAAATCAACCCAGCTTCCTCACTCAACGGTCTCAACCCAACGTTTAGGTTGAAAAGTTTTTTAAAGAGTATGATCCAATTATTTGTGGCTATTTAAAAACCACAAGCATGTAGGAAGCAGACCTCATTCAGCTGAAGAATAGGCACATTATTATACAGTACAGTCAGCAGTTAGATTTCCCACGCTTCCCCTCCCTATCCTGGTGTCTAATGCACCCACCCGTCACCCCTTACCTGAGGGCCACTTAACTTTTCGAGTGGACTCTCTACGCAGGGCATGGCCACCATGGGCATGTTGAGCGAGGGCTCCGGGCGCGGAGGGTGCACAGGGGGCGGGAAGGGTGGCAGATAAGGCTGGGTCTGCTTGAAGTTATTGATCACACATGTGACCTACAGGTGAACCAAGAAGGGAGGATAATAATGACAACAAAAATGTGCAAGACATATACTGTATGACAATATAGGATTAAGGCTTAATGCCCAGAGCATGTTCAGCCTTGGCATGTTTGTGATTGTACTAAGAGGATGAAGGATGGAATCTAAAGCCAGTGGATTAGCTGCAGACTTACTAAACATCTGAGTACTAGTATTAACTGATAAACAGGTATGTGCTCAGAGTAATGACCTGTTTCGCCCTCTGACATGGCGTGAGACTTTAGATGTATTCCAGTTCACAGTAGAATCCATTCTAGTATGTGTACAATTTTAGTTAATTGAAAATAGTATTCAAGGTGGGGTTTCTGGCATTCTGTTCGAACTAATATTGTTCACAAACCCTTGTGCAACCAAAGTTGAAAGGTTTGTGGTGGATTTATATTGTTGTAGAGCAAATTATGTACGTGGTGCTGTTTATGAGGCAAAACCCTCAGATAACCGGCAGTGCAGAGCACGCGTGAATGCGATTATCTCTTCCTCTTTAATAGTTACAGATTAAACATGAATTAACATATGAAGGTATGTTGAAAGATTCAGTACAACTTACTGAAACGTCATATCTCGTATAATCAGTGTTTCAACGGCGGAAAGACGTCAATAAAACAGATTGTAAACAATATGTCACGTAGCATTTACCTCAGAAAAGCCATTCAGTGTCCACAGCTTGTTAGTTCGAGAGAAATGAACTCTAACGCTGTATTAGAATATATATTCATTATATTTTACTTAACCTGTTAGCGATGTCTTGATTTTTAATTGTAGCCCATTTTTAAAAATATGTCGTGAAATTGACAGCCACTGTGATCGTATTTCAACAAACTATATTAAAGCATAATTTTATAATTAGATTTAGAAGTTAATGCAAAAAACTTCCTCATGTGCAGCATACAATTCGTTATTTGAGCGTTGATTATTATTTACAATAAAAATAAATAGCGATTGAATTTAGGCTAATAGTTTGGGCTCAGTTGCTAACCTTTAATATTATAGTAGCATCATGTTCAAGTATGTGTAGTTTATACGATTGGCCTTTTTTTTTACTCTTAAGAAACTTTTAGTTATAATTTAATTTAATATATTTAAAGACAGAGACGCAATTTGTTCAGTAAACCACTATTTAATAAAAAAAAAAAAAGTAATTTTATGTTTAGTTTTCCCCTTGCTGTACCGAACCCGTACCGAACCAAATCCGAGGTACGTACCGAACCGTGAGTTTTGTGTACCGTTACACCCCTATACATTACTGTTCAAATGTTTGGGGTCGGTAATATTTCTAAAGAATAGCATTTATTTGAAATCTTTTGTAGCAAAATAAATGTACTGTCACTTTTGCTCAATTTAATGCGTCCTTGCTGAATAAAAATTAGTAGAATCTTTTTTTTTTTTAAATAATAATAAATATATACACTATATATATGTTATACACTCACCTAAAGTATTATTAGGAACACCATACTAATACTGTGTTTGACCCCCTTTCGCCTTCAGAACTGCCTTAATTCTACATGGCATTGATTCAACAAGGTGCTGAAAGCATTCTTTAGAAATGTTGGCCCATATTGATAGGATAGCATCTTGCAGTTGATGGAGATTTGTGGGATGCACATCCAGGGCACGAAGCTCCCGTTCCACCACATCCCAGAGATGCTCTATTGGGTTGAGATCTGGTGACTGTGGGGGCCATTTTAGTACAGTGAACTCATTGTCATGTTCAAGAAACCAATTTGAAATGATTCGAGCTTTGTGACATGGTGCATTATCCTGCTGGAAGTAGCCATCAGAGGATGGGTACATGGTGGTCATAAAGGGATGGACATGGTCAGAAACAATGCTCAGGTAGGCCGTGGCATTTAAACGATGCCCAATTGGCACTAAGGGGCCTAAAGTGTGCCAAGAAAACAGTCCCCACACCATTACACCACCACCACCAGCCTGCACAGTGGTAACAAGGCATGATGGATCCATGTTCTCATTCTGTTTACGCCAAATTCTGACTCTACTATCTGAATGTCTCAACAGAAATCGAGACTCATCAGACCAGGCAACATTTTTCCAGTCTTCAACTGTCCAATTTTGGTGAGCTCGTGCAAATCATAGCCTCTTTTTCCTATTTGTAGTGGAGATGAGTGGTACCCGGTGGGGTCTTCTGCTGTTGTAGCCCATCCGCCTCAAGGTTGTGCGTGTTGTGGCTTCACAAATGCTTTGCTGCATACCTCGGTTGTAATGAGTGGTTATTTCAGTTCAAAGTTGCTCTTCTATCAGCTTGAATCAGTCGGCCCATTCTCCTCTGACCTCTAGCATCAACAAGGCATTTTCGCCCACAGGACTTCCGCTTACTGGATGTTTTTCCCTTTTCACACCATTCTTTGTAAACCCTAGAAATGGTTGTGCGTGAAAATTGAAGCAACTGCCATGTGATTGGTTGATTAGATAATTGCATTAATGAGAAATTGAACAGGTGAACAGGTGTCCTAATAATCCTTTAGGTGAGTGTTATATATATTACTGACCCCAATCCTTTGAATGGTAGTGTATATATTTTTGAACTGGAATGAATTCTTTAACTGAAGAATACATTGAACAGTCTGGCTGTGGCGTATGTATGTTCTGGTCTCTAAGTTTGGCAGATTCTCACCAGAAAAGCAGCGATAGCTCCTCCGGTGAGATATCCAGCGAGAACATCAGACCAGTGGTTGCGGTACTCGGCTACACGCACGATGCCCACCAGAACAGCCAATGAGACGAGAGTCAGACAGAGCGTGGGTTTGGTCAGCCTTGTACCTTTAGTCTTCCATACCAGAGTTACGTACATCTGCAAAAAATACGCAATGGTATGCATAAACACACATATATCATGACAATTCGCTCAGCTGTATACAGTACAATGATGCAATATACAACATTTGTTGTAGATTTACCCATGCATAATACTCTAAACTTCGACTAAACTTTGCCTATTATGTCCTTTTATTTGTGTTTTTACTTCACAACTCTGCCTGAAGTCCAGCAGCAGCAGCATCCCAGAGTCTTCTCTTCACTGAGTTGCTCAACAAAGCTTAGCTGTTTCTCAAACTAGAGACTGTGACGTACTCTTGTTCTTGATGTCTGAGCCGTTCACTTTTCTCTCTGCTGGTTAGATTGAGGAGTCTATGGAATAGACTTCATCCCTTAAAAGAGCAACACTAATGGGGCTAATAGATTTCTAGAGAAACTTGCTTGTTTTTGTCCCTTTTTAAACTCACAATTTGACCCAAAACTCGAAAGAAATACAAGTGCACTCTACTCTATACTTCAGCAAGTACAAAAGACACTGCACTGCCATCTCCACACTTCATTAAAGCTGCATAATCATTCTCTAGTGTGCTAATAATAGGGAAAAGATCTCGAGTAAAAAAATCAACACATTATGATAATTTCTTAAGGATTATATAACTCTAAATTTCCTTATTACACTGGATTAATGCCTGCTGAAAATGGGGATTTGCAATCACAGCATAAAAAATTATTTTAAAATATCTAAAAATAGAAAAGTTTTTCCAAACAGTGATAATAATTTACAATATCACTATTTTGTCTGGTATATTTATTAATTAAATGATAAATTGGTGAACAGTATGTGAATTTCTTTTAAAAACATAGAAATGTCTCAAGAAATGATATATTAATTTGGGTTTTGGCATTACAGCAAAATGTTTTATTTTAAAACAATCTAAAAATTTAAAACAGTTTTTTTTTTAAACTTTACTGATTATGTACTATATTACATTTGTTATTTTATTATGATTTATTAAACGCTACATTGGTGAATAGAATTATGAATTACTTTAAAAAACATGTTTTAAGAAATAATATTGTAAACTGGGTTTTGCCATCACAGCAAAAAAAAAAGTAATTTTAAAAATGTCTAGAAATATAAAACAGTTATTTTAAACAATAAATTATATTATGTTTTTATTGTATTTTGATTGATTAAATGCCATATATGGTGAATAGCATTATGAATTTATTTCATTTATTCATGTATTTATTTATTTATTTTTTGCCATCTAAAATGTCTTAAGAAATTAAATTGTAAACCTGGTTTTGGAATCATTGCAAAAAATAAAAATAACAAAAATAAAAATATATAGTACTATATTACATTGTCATTGTATTTTAATTAATTAAATGCCACAATATATAATAGAATTATGAATAGAATTATGAATTTCTTTCACAAACATAAAAAGGTCTTAAGAAATAATATTGTGAACTCTGTCTTGCCATTACAGCAAAAAATGTAATTTTAAAAACATAATTTTAAAATATCTAAAAATAGTTATTTCAAACAGTAATAATTATTTACAATATTACATTTTTTTTTAGCGAAAATGTCTTAAAAAATTAAATTGTAAACCTGGTTTTGGCATCATGGAAAATGATAAATAAAATAAATAAATAAATAAATAAAAACAAAAATAAAAAAATAAAAATAAATTTAAAAAAATATCTAAAAATATAAAAGTTTTTTGACATTAATAATTATTCACTATATTACATTTTCATTGTATTTTAATTAATTGAATGCCACATTGGTGAAAAGAATTATGAATTTCTTTCACAAGCATAAAAATGTCTTAAGAAATGATATTGTAACCTGTGTTTTGCCATTACAACAAAAAAAAATAATATTTAATAATAATATTTAAACATGAATTATTATTTACTTTATTATGTTTTTTATTGTATTTGATCAATTAAAAGGTACATTTGTGAATTATGAATAGAATTATAAATTTCTTACAAAAACATAAAAATGTCTTCAACGATAAACTGCGGATCAGAATTCAAAAAGTTGACCAGTCATATACTGATCATGTCAGCAGAGTCATGACCAGATATTCTGAATCATCACAGGATCTAGATCTCTGTCATCTCTTCATTTAGTTAAACATCAGCACTGCTGAAGGACAGCAGAGGACGACAGAGACATGTTTGATGTCTTGCTCTGGCTGGACTCACCACCGTATAGACAGCGGAGTACATACTCAGCGCTGCGTCCTTCGAGGGGAAAGATTTGCGGGCAGAGGCGATGAGGTAAGGGTTGCCGGTGCACGCTCGCCGCTCTGTGATGTACTGCAGCGGTGAATGGCAGCCCAGTGCTGTGTAGTTTGGGCGGCATGTAGACAGGAAGTGAGGTGTTTGGTTTCCTGTCACTACCTGCCCTGCGTTGGCAAATATGGTGGTGGTAAAGAGGCCAAAAGAATACACACCTGAGAACAAGAGAAGAGAAAGATGCAAAAAATTTATGTTTCATCATTATAAGTTGATTTAATTTACTACAGTCAGTATAATGTCTGGACCATTGAAATCTTACCAACCCCAAATTTTGTAACAGTAGTGTAAGATGCTTCACACACAGGGTTGGGGAGTAACGAAATACAAGCAACTTAGTTACGTATTTAAAATACAAAATTTGAGTCACTGTATTTCATTACAGTTACATTTTAAATGGGTGGTAATCAGATTACAGTTACATCTGAAAAGTATTTTAGATTACCAAAGCGATTACTTTGAATTTTAATGTCATTTAAACATTAATGTAAACATTACTGGATGATCCACGACTGTTTTCATGTTTTGCGACAGTTGTTTGAGTCCCTTGTAATTGTAAAAACGGTAATTGCAACTTTTTATCTCACAATTCGACTTTTTTCCTGGCAATTGCGAGTTTGGATCTCACAATTCTGTATTTTTTTTTTTTCAAAAATCCAAAATTTAAACTCACAACTGCATTTTATAAAATCAGAATTGGGAGATATAAATTCCTAATTGCAAGTTATAAAGTCAGAATTACATGATAAAAACCTGCAATACTGACTTTTTTTTCTTGCAATTGCGAGTTTATATCTCAACTTGCAATTCTGACTTTTCTTATATATATCTCATAATTCTGACTTTTCTCATTATTGCAAGTTTATATCTCGTAATTTTGATTTTATAACTTTATAAGAATTGCAACTTTATATCATGCAATTCTGAGAAAAAAGTCAGATTTGTGAGATAAAAACCTTATTTGTGTCTGTTACATAATTATTAGTATTCCAAAGTATTCTAAAGTATTTAGATTAAGTTACTAAACTTGAGTAATGTAACGAAATACGTTACAAATTACTTTTTAAAGCATGTATTTTGTAATCTGTAGTGAAATACATTTTTAAAGTAATCTACTCAGCCCTGTTCACACATACACACATGTGGCAGAAAGATTCAGTCTGTGTGTCTGAAAAATATACTTTTGGATAAGTTTTGTGCATTGCTTTACCAAGGAAGCGGACGATGCGTCTCAGCAGCGGGTTGAAATAGCAGCAGTCAGCCGTGACAATCGTCTTCTCCTGTGTGGCCTCAGGTTTAGTGAAGAAGGATACGAGCTCCCCCAGCAGTATCTGCAGGAGACAGACGTGGGAATGAGATTTCTCAGGTGCACATAGCTTACAGAGAACAGCGCTTCAGGGGAACCACAATATTTATTTTAGTTAAACTGATTAAAATGATTGCCAACTGTACGAGGCAACATTTGTCATTGTCAAGACTGTTCCAGTTCCAGAGTTTAGGAAGAAATTTATGCGAGTGATGGAATCTCATTTTCAATCCCATGAATGTATAAAGGCTAAATATACCAGCACAGCTGAGACATGTTATATTAATACATGTTATTTATATGTTCAGTGTGCTGCATGCATAAAACATGAATCCTCACAGATTGGAAAGCAACACTACATGCTGACAAATGCTAAAAAGTAATAACATGTTACTTTATGCAGTTTTGAAATGTATTTAAAGTATATTTAAATGTATTTGTACACATATAATTATTCATAAATATTTTCCTGCATGTTGGTTGCATCATCTGATTTTGTTGGTCACTCGTGCCACATGAATTTGATTCGGCTGACATATTTGTTTTACTATGCACGTCTTTACTTAATGCTCCTTTACCAAAAATAGCAATAATTTTAATTGAGAAATTGAAAACATGCTCACCGTCATATATGCAGTGTTTTCATATGTCATTGTATGAATGAATTGCATTTTCAGTAATTGCACTCAATGAAAAACAAATTATATCAATACCAAGAAACATGGACAAGCAGAAAATACTTTTAGCTACTTTTAAAAAGACAGTTTGCAATGGCGTTTAGTGTCTGAGTTAATTGACCCTTCACAAACAGTTTGATTGACAGGCAATCTGACCAATCATAACCCCGAATCCGCCATTTTTTTGACAAAGCAGTCAGGGGAGTTAGTAGATTAACGTTAGTGAGCTTGAACTTGAAACATTGTGTGTACTCACGTCTTGTTGAAACAACATTCCTTCTGATGTTCGTTCATGTATATTTGATGCTATAAATGAACTAGTATGAAGAGATGATCGGTTTACGAGCCGCTTGAAGGAGCTACAGCGATCTGTCACGACACATTAAAGAGACACTATACGCTATTTATTGTTTATACTTCTTTAAAAAAATACTCCGTGAGAACATGATGTGTGGCATGAGAGTGCATGGCTTGTCGGACATAGCAACAGTAACTAAAGGGGGCGGGTCTTTGCGAAGGGTCAATTGCACTTGTGAAAAGGTTTGGCTGCCATCTCAAATAGCAGAGGTTTGGTGCTAAATATCACACTGAGACACCTTTTTAAGTGTTACTCAACCTAACTGAAAAGTCAGAACTATTTGACCTTCATAGACATGAAGATCCAGCTCAGCGTGTTGCAAAAGTGGTTGTTGCCTGTGCTAAAAATCTCTTATTTGCTGTCTAATGCCTAATTTTTATGTGTTGACGAATGCCACTCCAAACCTCTCACAGAGAGAAAATGGATATTACTCGGGGACATAAAAGCCTGAATTTCCGAGTAACCTTCAAATGTTTAGTGATGTTCAATCAATGATATTTTGTGGAGTATATTGTGGCGTTTTGAGGGCTCTTGTGTTGCGGTTTAACGAAAAAGGTGAAAATAGACAGAGGAAGAGAAAGCGAGAGAAAAAGAGAGAGAATGAATATTTCACTAGAACATCCTTGATATATCTGAGTGCTCTGAAGCCGCAATGTTGAAGCAGCAGTGATACTGGCAACCATTATGCTTTCAAATCCTTAACACACATCACGATTATAACACATCTGCTCTGAAGAGTTTCAAAACTCTGGGAAAACTGACGCACACACACAGATGAGTTCACTGAATGCCTCAGTGTCAAACATTAAAGGAGCTCAAAACACTCTTAGTGGAGTAGAGTTCACATTCGTGGACACATCAGGGTTGTTTTGTTGTGGTTACTTCTGCGATATCCATCCGTAAAATAAAGTAGAGTAAAAAATGTATTCAAAAAGATTTAAGGGTTCAGTTATTTAAAGTAATAGTTCACCCCCCAAAAAATAATTCTGTCATCATTTATTCCTCACATCGCTCATATGACTTTAATTTTTCAATTGAACAAGTGATCATTTTCAGTATTGAGAAACATATCGAGAATACAGTAGTGGCTACAAATGATGTCTGGTCTAGGAAAATTTACATCTTCATCCTTTATTCAAATATTACTAAAAAAAAATGTACTTGTAAGCTTATTCTGTAGGTGTGCTTGGGAGTGTGCTTTGTGAAAATGCAATGAAGCATGCCAAATTGTGTGGACATACTTTTTGGTCAATACGTCATATTGAAATTATGAAAAAATGAGAGAAGCAACAGAATATTAATAACTGATTATGTTGTAGTCAGTGTATGCTTTTTCCTGTCAGCTTTTTGTTTTTTGCATAAAATAAAACCTGTAGCTGTAGTTTGCGCTTTTCATGGCAAATAATTTTGTCAGGTAAATACCTCAACCGAGTTTAGTGTTTGTTCATCCTCATATTTTGATGTTTTAATCAAACTTAATCCTCTGGACATTTTGGCTACTTCTGTATATATTGATTTTCTGTGACTTAAAGGGATAGTTCACCAAATAATGGAAAATTTGCCATCATTTACTCACCCTCATGTTGTTCCAACTCTGTATGAGTTTCTTTCTTCTGTTGAACACAAAAGAAGATATTTTAAAGAACGTCAGTAGCTTCCATTTTTTTTCCGACTATGGAAGTCAATGGGTGCCAACAACTGTCTAGTTACCAACAATGTTCAAAATATCTTCATTTTTGGATGAACTGGCCCTTTAAATTTTGGTCTGTTTATTCAAAAGACTTAATATAGCATCATATAGACAACTTTTATGGTACTTCAATGGAGATTTTCAGTACTTTAGGAGATTGAAAACCCACTTTTATCGTATTTTTATGTTCTTGCACTGAAAAAATAACAAAGTTAGGTGTATTTCATTTCATCTACCCTATCTATTTTCTAAATTTCTCTTATTGTGAACAATTTATCCTTGCATACGTTTAATTTGAATAAAATGTCAAATGTCTTCTGGTGAAAAAAGTCTTCTCTTTGGTGATGTATAAATGAATTCTCCATTAATTTAGTTCGCTTAAACCCTCCAAGCTCACATTCATCTGCCTCCACTTTATCTCAAAGTCCGATCAACAACCGATGCTTAGAACCAGGTCTTTTTTACGATAATCCATTTCAATTTCAAATCCAATGATTAACATAATTTAAAACGGAAGAAATTATCTCTTGCTACTTCCTTTTCATCATGCCTCCTTTTTGTGTTTTCAAAGAAAGGAAGTCAAATGGGTTTGGATATGAGGGTGAGTTAATAATGACAAAACTTTCATTTATTGTTAGAACTGAAGCAGCACAATTATTTTACAGTGACATTGTCACTAAGCATTTTGCTGTGTTTTGCTACATTTTGCTGTAGTTGACATAGATAATGAGAACGAAACTGATAAACCAGCAAGACGTTCTCAGTGCTCATCACCAGCAGCAAACCCCCAAGGCAACATCATCCTCGATCCTCACTAATCAGACAAAGAGGGAGCTGTCGGTGTCATTTCGTATAAATTAAGACACAAGATTTAACTTGTCCTCTAGAAGCCGTAGCAAGAGAGGACAAAAAACACGGTCTTTAGAACGGATTAATGGAAGCTGTTGAAGTGAAGTGCTTGCATGTTTAATTGATGAAACAGCTCTGCTGACTCTGAAGACTTTGAGGGAAAGGCAGACGGAGGGGACGAGGAGTTCAAAGCAAACGGTGAGAAATAGATCGATAGCAAAATCAAACCACCAAAATAGAGAAATAAAAGAGGAAAAAGAGATGGTTGCTGAAGTGGCGGGCCTGTCTGTTTCTTAAGGAAATCATATACTTGAACATCGTAGACAGTTTTATGGCAGCTGGGAATGCTGTCAAATCCAAAGCTTCAAGCAAAAAAGTAGAGCACCAAAAAAATGTAGGCACTTAGCGATGTTGAAAACTACAGCGGGTGTCAGACTGTCGGAAAAAAAAAAAAACCATACAAAAACACCACCGCATGCCCAATGATCCAAACATTCTAGCAAAGGTGTCATGAAAACAAATCTCATGCTGCGAACCATGTAATCAAATCAGCAACAATATTACAACATAAAACTAGTGATATGGTTATATGTATAATATGTATGTACATATCTACAGTATATATACAAATTACTGCAAAAATTATATACAAAAAGTTCAAGAGTGTATAGGGACACCAACTCAACTACATTATTCACTCATTCCCAATGCTTCTTGAGAGTGGGCAGCCACTGTTGACCTCTATCGTACTGATGTTTACCACAGTTCTCTGATCAGTGGATCTTTCTTGCTATGCAGTTCTTGGTAATTTGATTACGCTGATTAAGATTAAGTTGATATCCCAATTTCAATAGATGCATCTTGATAACATCAGGGTAGTTTTGTACTGACATCAATTTCACTATAAAGCAATAGATTGCCTGAAATCTCTGGAATTGTCCAGAGTAAGACTGACCAAAAACGGGATGCCGTTTTTACATCAGATGGGATGATCAGCAGTACTTGAACCACCAACTGTTATTTTACCCAGAAACTTGGCAAAAGGATCTAAATCCAAAATGAAGGTGCAGCAGGCAGCCGGAACATTTGTGCATAAGGACCAAATTAACTTTAATCATGGCATTTGACAAAGGTCAAATGAAATGAGGAGAGGCATTATGAAAATAAATCTTACAGAAATTAAATTTGTCAGAGAACGCCTGAGCCAGAAAAGTAGTCTGTAATTTGCTCTGTAACTTTTACTGAGGTTTTGTGAAGAAAAATACAGACGTGCTTGATTGAGTCATATAGCATGTGTGCCAAATTTACATAACGCTGCACATTACTGACAAGACCAGGGGCCAGTTTCATAAACACTGCCATAATATTAACGCTGTCTTAAAGGGGTAGTTCACCCAAAAAAAAAAAAAAAATCAGAAAATTATGTCATTAATTACCCACCCTCAATTCGTTCCAAACCTGTAAGACCTTCCTTCATCTTTGGAACACAACTTAAGATATTTTTGATCAAATCTGAGAGCTTTCTGACCCAATAGACAGCAACATCATAACCAATTTCAAGGCCCAGAAAAGTGGTAAAGACGTAGTTCAGGTGACTACATTGGTTCAACCTTAATGTTATGAAGCGACGAGAAACAAAACAAAAAATAACTTGATTCAACAATTTCTTCTCTTCCCATGTCAGTCTCCTACACTGTTGATGTTGTAAACACAGTGCAGCACTTCGGGTTCTACGTCAGAACGCCGGCTCATTTTTGGCCAGCTCCTCATGGTGCTCACATGTGGTGCTGACACACTATGTGTACAACGTCAACAGCATAGGAAAAATTGGTTATGGTGTTGCTGTTTAGGGAGGTCAGAGAGCTCTCGGATTTCATCAAAAATATCTTAATTTTTGTTCCGAAGATGAACGAAGTTCTTACGGGTGTGGAACGACATGATTAATGACAGAAATTTCATTTTTGGGTGAACTAACTCTTTAATAACAAGTCTGATTATCTACAGTAGCAGTTACCCAAGTCTAAATTTTCAGATTAAAATAGCTAGTTTTTTATGTAAATTTCTTTAAAAAAAGTTATAGCCAGTCTTAAAGGGAAAAAACCTTGTAAGACTCTCTCTAAAATCAACATATATCAACAATGTTAAAATCAACATAAATCTCCATGCTGGTCAAAGCTGGTTATTTTGGTGCTGGTCTAGCTGTTAGACTTGGCTGGTGAAACTGGTTGACCAAACAAATTTTGCTTGTTTGTTAAGGTACCTAGTGGGAACCCCAGAACATCAACTCTTATGATGATGACCAAAATCAAAAATACCATATCTTTTCCGCAGGATAGTGCACCTGGAACAACCATGGATTGCGGAGCAGGACGCTATCACACCACCAACAGTACTGGACATTCCATCGGCAGTTCAATGCCCCAGGCGCTGACCCACTTCTCTTCTGCCAAACCAATTCTCTCGGTGGACTGGGTACTTATAATATACAGTCCCGTCCATAGTGACATAGAACAATATTAATAATTCACTGTGCACTTTATGTGCCTTAAAGGGGCTGTTTGGAAAAGGAGCAATGTCATCAATTCTAGAGAGAAGAGAAAAAAATCTGTACTGTAAGATACTACTGTAATATATTAAAAGTAATAGTTCGACTAAGAGAAATGAAAATTCTGTCATCATTTATTCACCCTTATAACATTCCAAATCAGATTGTTATTTCTTTCTACCAGCTCGTTACAAAAGTATTTCCAGTCGGTGTCGAACACAATAAAGACAATAAATGAATAAACAAACAGTGAATTTTAAAGTGCCCCTATTATACTATCTTAAAGGTCCCTAAGGTCTTCTACAATAGACTTACATGCATCCAAAGTTAAAAAATTTTTTTTTAATTTTCTCATAATATTTATTGCAGCATCACCTCTTTTCTCACAATGTCTGAAAAGGTTTAATAAAGGATCCGGTATCTCTAAACCCCTCCTTTTGAGAGGCTACTCTGCTCTGATTGGTCAGATGACCCAGTCTGTTGTGATTGGTCTACCGATACAACGCATGTCAGAAATGAAACTCCTCTTAACCATATCTGAATTTCAGCTCTGGAGGTTTCAGCATTTCACTTCATTTGGAAGTGCTTTGCTTTCACAGCGCAAAAAAAGCGTCTTTTCAACATGTCGACAACACAAACCAAACTCTTCCAGACCTCAGCTATAACGACAATGTTCGAGGGCAGAGCAGACGTTGTTCACGGGCAGCCAATAGGCTGGTGTTATGCAAAATTGGAATTACCGATGACTCATTTTTAGACAGTTCTGAATCGTTTCTTTCTTTTTGGAGGCAATAACTCCATTTATTCTGCATTTTGATCTTTGAAACTTTGCGGACCATATACATCCACAAACAGCTATATTATACACTACATGAAAGGTAATATCCAAAAAAGCAGAGGCACTTTAAGCTATTCATGTAACGCCTTTCCCTCCACCACAGCTGTCGTTCCACATTTGTTTTTTCCACACATTCCCTCGTTCATGTGAAAAGCATTAGAATTAACCTTTTGGTGTTCCACAGACAGTCATTTGGGTTCGGAATGACGTGAGGGTGAGTAAATGCTGACAGAAAAGAAGAATAAATTGGACATCAGCTTATCCAGAAATGATGGACTACTTAAACACACACTAAGAGTTCGCTCAACAGACTTTCCAGTTCGTCCTTGGACTGGCAGATCTTCTTTCCGGGTGACATGCTCAAGGATACAGGCTGATACAACCTGCTCTGTTGTCATAGCATTACCATGGCATCAGTATGACAGCTGATGCACTCATGCTCCTGCTAATCCAATGCAGATCACAAATAGACCGCACCACATCACAGATCACATTCATTTCCACATGCTGTCAGCCAAAATTTTTAGCTGTCGTTTGATTACTGCAAACTGAGATTCAAGCGCCAGTGTGTTTCTTTTGTGCCCATAATGTGTTTCCACTGTTATCACAACCTTCTTATATTTCTTTCATCTAGTCGTTCTTTTCTCTTGCCCTTTTTATGGGGTTTACACTCTGTCATTCCTGATTTCTGGGATTTTGTCCTTCTGTCTTTCTGCAGGCATCTCTCCAAGTGCCGTATAGGGAAACTGGGTTAGCATCATCCCTCTATCTCTCTCTACCCACCACTAGCTCTTCTTTTCTCTTCAGTTCTCATGCTTTATTCTCTCCTTTAAACTCGACATTAAATCTAATTTGACCCCATTTATTTTCCTAAAGCATTTTTTAGTCCCATTGCGGATTATTCATCAGTGCAAATTACTCCGAGGAAAAACAAATGTTAGTCTTTGTAATCATTCATCAAAATGTAATAACGCTCTTCTTCTGAAATGCCTTTCCTTGGTGATGCAGGTCTAAAACACAAAGTGCTTTGCATTAGTGGCCCGTGACATCAAAGGCAGTCGTTCAAACAAACAGGGAACTGGTAAAATATATGTATTAATATAATAAAAATTTTTTAAAACCCTTTTTTTTCAACTACTCACCTCCACCTGACTTCTTTCTAGTAATGCCCACTCTTTATGACCCAATAATTTCCCATTCAAAATAAAAAAGTCTGTTTTTTATTATTCAGTATCCATTTTCCCTCTGAAGCTGATAGTGATGTGAGATATGAGAGATTTAGTAGAAAGTATTTAGAAAGAAAAAAAAGTATATAAAAAAAGACCAAAAATACAGTAAAATAGTAAAGTTAGGAAATATTATTACAATAACAATATTATAACAACTGTTTTCATAACCTATTCATCTTCAGCTGTATTTTAAACATCATTACAGTCTTAAGTGTCATATTATGATCCTTCAAAAATCCTTCTAATATGCTTGGTTATTCCTATAATGCATTTTTTTAAAGATACTTTGATGAAACATCATTCATCTGAATTTTTTTATAATAATATAAAAGTCTTTACTGTCACTTTTGAACAATGTAATTTCCTAATTTTAAATTTTAAAGAAAAGTAGACCTATTAATTTCTTAAAAACAACGTTTTTGTCATAGTTATGTCTTGTTTAGTTCAGTTCAGTCTTGTTTCATTCTGTTACGTCATGTCTGCACCTGTCCTCGTTTGTCCTATTAGTTAAAGTGTTATCACCTGTTATCATTTAGTATTCATTATCTGTGAATTTAAGTTCCTGCCCGTATCGTATTCAGTTGTCGGTTATTGTTTGTGCTATGCACACTGTTGCGTGTCCTTTCTGTGAATCTGTGAATCTGTGAATCTGTGAATAAACCTCTCTGCTTATTGTATGTCTTCGTCTCCCGTCAGTCAAAACGCTACAGTTTTACAAAACCCAAACTTTCGAATGGTAATGTAACAATTAATTTCTTTATTTTTAATTGGTTGACCTTTATTATCCACCAATGTGGACATTTTCATTTGGCTTCTCATAAGACAAAAGTTCTACACAATTCAAAATTCTGTCATGAATCACTCACCCTCATGTCGTTCCACACCCGGAAGACCTTCATTTGTCTTAAGAACACAAATTATGAAATTTTCATAAAATCCGAGAGGTATATGACTCGTCCATAGACAGCGATTTAATCACTACTTCCAAGATCCAGAAAGGTAGTAAAGACATCGTTAAAACATTTGACGTGACTGCAGTGGTTCAACCTTAATGTTATGAAGAAACGAGAATATTTTTTGTGTGCAAAAGCCAAACAAAAATAACGACTTTATTCAACTATATCTCTTCTGTGTCATTCTCACACGTTGTTTATGTCTAGCCCTTCCAGTTTCTACGTCAAAACAGCGACTCATTATTGGCCGGCTCGTGCGTCAGCGTCACACACATGCGTCGTGTTGCTCACGTGATCAGCTTTGGCCAATACTGAGATGGCATCCGGACGTAAACACGGAAGCCTTTCACTTCACAAGCTTTGCACAAAAAGTATTCTCGTCGCTTCATAAAATTCAGGTTGAACCGCTGCAGTCACGTCGACTGTTTTAGCGATGTCTTTAGTACCTTTCTGGACCTTGAGAGTGGTGGTTAAATCGCTGTCTACCTCTCGGATTTCATCAAACTTATCTTATTTTTTGTTCTGAAGATGAAAGAAGGTCTTACAGGATTGGAAAGACATGAGGGTGAGAAATTAATGACAGAAATTTAATTTTTGGATGAGCTAACCCCTTAAGACAACATGACAGACAACAATTAAAAAATTACAACTAATTGATTCTATTATTATTAAGCTTCTTATTTTGATGAACAGTTTCAATAGCTTTTTCTCTTTATAAACATTTCGTTTTTTGTCAATGAATATTTTTTTTGCTTTTAGTTTTAGCTGTTATTCTCCAATAATTTTGGTTTGGTGAGTGCTCAAATATTTTCAGTGGTTTACTCTGCACACTTCCTGCTTTCTTGCTACCTAGCAACCTTGCAGAATCACTATCTGCTATCTGCCACGCTTTTCATGTGAAGGTCACAGCAGTGTATGATGCTTGGGTTGAGCTGTGCGCCGAAGTCCTGACACAAGTCAGGTGAAACGGCCTTCATTTTCTCCATTATTCACATTTCCATCCACAAACACTCCTGCTTCTCTCTTCACAAGGACATCTCTCTCTCCATGCCCACATGGCCAACTCCCAGTGTTCCCGAGGCTGAGTAGGAGTGTTAAACAAAAGCTGATGCCTTAATCTAAGGCTTACTAAGATTAGGCGGTGGATCGTCTCCACAGAGAGAGGTTAAACACATCCGCTGGGCATTGCTGTACACGTATAAGAGCTGAGCGCGGATGACACGGATCTCAATAAGAATATCGTTTTTATGTGTGTGTGTTTGTATGTGTGTGTGTGTGTGTGTGTCTCTTCCTCCATTCCTCTTTTTCTCCATCAGTATGTTTTCCCATTTCTTTGCCTTGCTTAAACACTTATTAGGGCAGTAAAGTGGATAATTTCAGGAATGATGCTGCTCTATTAAAACTCATCTCATATCTAAACAATGATATCAATAAATTCTGCTACTGTATTTTATTTTTTCCAGAGTATGGTGAGAACATCATCCTCTCTCACATTAACAATTATACAGCAATTAGTTCCTGTCCTCGAATTTGATCGATATCAGGAAATTTCAGTGATTGTATGACTTAAACTGTCTGCGTTCCCAGCATTCTTCACTCTCTTTCTCTGCTATCATGTGAGCATCCCCAGACAAACAGAATGAGGTCACATAAACACACTTATGGCAAACCCGTATTACTGGCATATAGGAGCACACAGTCCCCAAACATCCATCATGAATACAGAGTTGTTGTTCTCACTGGATGACGCTGTACATCTCTGCTGGGCCAGAGCTCACTTCAGATCAAAGACACAGAGTGTACCAGAGCTGCCATATTTACCAGAAAAACAGACTGCCAAAAACTAAGAGAGCAGCATGAATAATTTAAGGTGTATTTGTTAGCGTTTGTAGACTTCATTAAAGCACTATTAATGTAATAGTGCCATTATTTACTCACCCTCATGTTGTTCCAAACCTGCATGCTGTTAGTGGTTCCACTGAACACACAGAAAGATGTTTTTTTTCCCATTCAATGACAAAGATCTGATTTTAAGTGGTTGTTCACTAGCCCACAACGACAAGCCATAAGATCTGAGGTCATGTCCGTCACACAAACAGTGTGGTATGAGTGATGCGCTAAGGGTTAGCTAATGCTAAAATGGTCAGAAGTTTGTTCAAATCACTAACCCTATATAAGTATTAATTAAAATAACAGTGATTCATTTACCTGGATCAACAATGATTGTTTAATTGAAGAAATGGGAAAACTGCCAGTGGAGGTTATCAGTATTATTCTTTTAAATAATACTTTGCAACAATTTTAACTCAGGATTGTTGGAATAAACGTACCTGTGGCAACATTTCAGAAAAATGCTATTACTTTTTACATGTTTCACAACATTTTCAAAGTGAAATATCCAGTGAGTTGTGCTAAAAGTGTGTTTGGTACCAGTTAAACGTGTTGGGGAAAGTTACTTTTAAAAGTAATGCATTACAATATTGTGTTACTCTCTAAAAAAGTAACTAATTGCGTTAGTTGATTACTTTTTATGGAAAGTAATTGTTACATGTCTGCCTGTTTTGGACTGTCTATTTCTTGTTTTCACATGTGCCTTGTGTTTTGGTTTTGTTCCCGCCACTCGTTTGTTTAATCATTATCAGCTGTGTCTTGTGAATTACCCTGTTTCTCCCATTGTTTTCACCTGTATATAACCCCTGTGTTTTCCCTCAGTCTTTGTCCGATCTCGTTTGTGTTGACGTGTATTCTGTTCATTGTACTCCCCTGCATCGATATATAAAGACTTTAATATATATAATTCCTGTCTCCACACTTCCTTGGACACGTAATGTAACAGAAATGTGCTATGTTACTTTTGTGTTACTTTTTCTCACCTGGGTAGGGCTTGCGTGTTTGTTTTTTAATAAAAAAAAACCCAAAAGTTATATTTTTTGCAAATATAAAGGCCCTTTCAGACCAGGGTGAAGCGAATAAGCCTCAGCCTGAAGGAAATGCAAATTCACGCCTCAAATTGGGCGCAGCTCAAACAAACCTTTCGGCTTTGCTGCCATTCTGGATTGCAGAAGAATAGGATGCAGGAGAAAGTTGAACACTCTTACTTTATCAATAAAAGCCAAAATGAAACACAAACGTGATGTTTGTCTAAAGTCATTTGTGCTTATTAGTATGGTTGAGTTGGATCATCAAAGGTCTGCTTAATAAAGTGAGATTAATTACATAAAGTATATTTGTGTAATTTAACACATTTATTTATAGCAGGTTTCTCATAATATTCTGTAACTTGCGTTACTAATTTGAAAAAAATAACTCAGATATTATGTTGTATATTTAAAAGTAGTGCGTTACTTTACTACTTATTTGAAAAAGGTAATCTGATTACATAACTCACGTTACTAGTAATGCGTTACCCCCAACACTGAACGTGAATCTGGCAACATTTCATTACTTTATTGTAACTTTATTATGTTATTGTACATATAGGAGCAGTTCGGAAATGATCTTCCTCCAGATGAGATAAAAATGTAACCGATATTTTAGTTTGCTTCTTTAAGTCTTTAAGCTCTTTTATGTCTTTTAATTCACACGACACAGACAAACACCAACAAACATGTTTGTTGGGTTTTGTCTGATCAGTGCGTTACCCCTGTTGGCGTCTGTTAGAGTTGGTCGGGGTTTGTTTTCACCTGACTGACAAAGTTCATTCAGTGTTTGTTGGTGTCTGTTGGGGCAGCGTGAACATTAACAGCGTGAAATTCTAAATCCAACTGCCAACTTGTTTGTTAATGTTTTTCTGTGCGGTGTGAATTGCCCACATTTAGTCTTTGTTTGGAATGTAGTATTTGTTTATTTCTCTGTTAATTGTCTTCCACAACGGTGGACTTTCAAAGAAGATTTGAAATATACTGTAATTTATTGTGATTTTAGTCATATTTTGATCTTGTCAGCCCTTTATTATTATTGTAAGGAAAAGACTAGCCTGGACATTCTGACAAATAACTGTTTTTGTGTTCCACAGAAGAAAGAAAGTCTTATGTGTTTGGAATAACATGAATAAATGTTGTTTTGAATTTTTATTCCTTTCACGGAATTTCAGGCATGAAAATTACTCCCCCTGTTAAAGAGAAGATAGTTTTTGTTCCAATTGACCCTTTGGAAACAGTTTGATTGACAGGCGATCTGACCAATCATAACCCCGAATCCGCCATTTTGTCTGACAAAGCAGTCAAGGGAGTTTAGATCAATGTTTATGGGAACTTGTGGTAGATTAACATTAGTGAAGTTGAACTTGAAAAATTGTGTGTATTCACGTCTTTCCGTGCTTGAAACAACATTCCTTCTGATGTTCATTCATGTTTATTTGATGCTATAAATGAACTAGTATGAAGAGATGATCAGTTCACGACCGATTGAAGGAGCTACAGCGATCTGTCACGACACATTAAAGAGACACGATACGGTATTTATTGTTTAAACTTCTTAAAAAAAATTACGATAGTTTTATATGTCTGTTGACGCGTTGTCAGTGTCCTCTTTGCTCCGTGATGTATTTTTCACTGCGTGAGAACATGATGTGTGGCGTGAGAGCGCATGGCTTGTCGGACATAGCAACAGTAACTAAAGGGGGCGGGTCTTTGCGAAGGCTCAATGTAAATCAAACCTCTTTGGGTCAATATGAGGGTTAGTAAATGATGACAGAATTTTCATTTTTGGGTGGACTATCTCTTTAAACTAGCTATACTGAAAAGGAACTGACCCCAATCCAGTACTCAGTGGCTCCACTCCACTCATTAGGGAATACAAACGTCTGCTGAGAATTAGAGGGCCACTTGACATCTTCAGATGTGGAGAGACAGCATGTCTCAATAATTAAGCCCTTCAACGGGGTTCAAACACGTGTTTACACCGGGAAAAGCTGCCTTGTTTAAGGCGCTAGAATTGACAGGAGAGATTTTCCCTTTCACTATCACCATTTCCAGATTCAACTCTCAGCAAAAGATAGAAAGCTCTAACCGCCCACACACACTCCAAGAACCCACATATTCACACACGTGCACACTCATACATGCATGCACGCACACAGGGCACAGATGCAAACCCTCACTATCCTCAAGACAAAGAGATAAGGGCAATTACTCACAGAGAAAGCATGCTCACACACACGCTCTCGCTCTCTCTCGCTCTCTCTCTCATGTTGAATTTCCATGTTTTATGGGAAATTTCCATAGACATAATGATTTTTATACTGTACAAATAAAATTCTGTACCTTAACCCTACCCCTTCTGTATGATTTATAAACTGATTTCCTCATGGGGACCAAAAAATGTCCAAACAAGGTCAAAGATTTCAGATATGAAATGTAGGGAATACCTTAGCCACACACAGACACACGCTGGGTTTTCATGTTGTATAGGGACATTCCATAGACAGAATGATGTTTATACTGTACAAACCATTTATTCTATCCCCTAACCCTAGTCTCAGCCTCAGACGTCACACACATGGACCACTGGCTGAACCTCTAATGCATATGGTATACTTAACGTTATCTGGAAACACTTCAGGAGTTTCGAAGTCGTCATCTGGTTGGTCAAATTCTACAGGATGTTCAGGAGACGCGCGAGTCGCATTCTTTAATGCAGTGTTTCCCAACCCTGTTCCTGGAGGTACACCAACAGTCCACATTTTGGATGTCTCCCTCATCTGACCCCTTTATCTTGGAGTTTCTGCTGATGAGTTGATTCAGGTGTGTTTGATTAGGAAGAGTTGTAAAATGTGTAGTGTCGGTGTGCCTCCAGGAGCTGGGTTGGGAAACACTGCTTTAATGAAAACAAATGCCGTGACGCCAAACCCTCTCATTAGAGGAAGAACGCCGTCGTGTTTACAACTGTGACAATGAGCGCTTACCAGGATCGATTAAAGGCTGGATTTTCAAAACTATGTGAAGTTCGCCTCTCCACTGTTGCAGTAAACTTGCATAACGTTTTTGAATGAATAATTTATTAGATGCACGCCGGTATGTTATTGTAGGGACATCGGCTTTACATTTTCACGCCCCTAAACATGACACGGAACAAAACGAACTGTGATTGCATTACATGTCAGTCAAACGTCCTTTGAGCGTTCCTTGGCCAATGAAAGCTGCGATAGAGTCCAGACCTTCTGCCGTCCGCCTGAAGGTCTGGGTATGCAAGACTTCCCTAACCCTACCCATCACAGAAAAATTGCATTTTTACATTTTCAAAAAACATCATTCTAAATGATTTATAAGCTGTTTTTTCAGATATTGCCATCTTTGTGGGGACATTTTGTCCACATAACGTAGGGTTTACCTGAACCACACACACAATGCAATAACAAATTTGAAAGTTTTTATGAGTGAAATTCAACCTGAAGGTTTCATGATTCATAATTTTCCTTTTTTAATTTCCATTTTTGTTCCATTACATTATATTACATAATATAAATAATAAAACACAATAAAAAAAATGTAGAATTAAAACAAAATGCACACGGCAAAAGACATGATCACACACACAGACTAGACACACATGGCAAGAAAAACACACAGCTCTGCCGAAATTAAACCTCAGGTGACTCTCAGCACGCACAGGGAGCCTCAGGTGTCCCTGTGCACACTGCTGTCATCTCCATCTGAAGGAAGAAAAGAGCTTTTTTCCACCTTCTGCTCTCATTTGCACAGATTAGATGTGTGTGCAGTGTGTGTATAAAGACTCAAAAGTAAAGAAAGCGTCTCTGATGTCTGATGTTGTGGTATCTCACCATCTGTTTCTGTGATGTTGGGTGAGAGACAGACATTAATTCACCCTTCCTCTGATAATGAATCATTTGAGACCGCAGGGAAATCTGTATTTTTTCCCTGGGCAGTTGAATCGAGACTCTTGTGTTGACCTCATCTAGCTTCCATTCATTACACTGCACCACACTGAAGATATCTGACCTTGTTAATGTCACTTTTGTTCGGTCTGACCTAAATAATAATGACATGACATCTTAACCCTGACATCCAAACAAGAGACAGAGCAGACCAAAGAATGCTCTACGCAAGTACATGGACTACCATTCAACGGTTTGAGGTCCATAAGATCTTTTGGTAACACTTTATTTTACAGTGCCGTAGTTACATGTTACTACAAGTAATAACAGTAAATTATGCATAATTACAAGTAACTAAGCCTAAACCAAACCTTAATCCTAACTGTATCTCTACATATAGTTAATTAATAGTACTCAGTACTTATTTGAGTAATTACAATTTAACTATGGCACTGTAAAATAAAGTGTAACTGATCTTTTAAAAGGAAATACTACTTTTATTCAGCAAGGATGCATTACATGTATCAAAAGTAATAGTAAAAACTTTAATACATTGTTACAAAATATTATATTTTAAATTAACTTGTTCTTTTCTTGTTCATCAAAGAATCCTGAAAGAAAAAAATATCACAGTTTTCACAAAAATATTAAACAGCACAACTGTTTTTAACAATTATGATAATAAATGAGCTGCAAATCAGCATGTTAGAATGATTTCTGACGGATCATGTGACTCTGAAGACTGGAGTAATGATGCTGAAAATTCAGCTTTGCATCACAGGAATAAATTACATTTTAAAATATATTGAAATAGAAAACAATTATTTGAAATGTAATTTTTTACTGTATTTTTGATCAAATTAATGCAGCCTTGGTGAGCAAAAGAAACAGTGCAGACACATTAGCAAAATTTTGTAGCTAAAAAGGTCAACTGGCCATTATCGAGTGTAGAGATGCATCAAGAACCGCTCACACAGAAGTCACTTTCAAACCAAGCCGCTTTCCGTTGGTCAACACGCCAAATTTGTATGACCAACTTGAAACCAATGCGGAATCTTTCACCCTAAAGGGAAATTCCTGATTACATGGATTCCAAATGAAATGACTGGATTTCGTCAGCAAAATTCACTGAACAACAGTAAATGTGAGCGCTGTAGGCTCTGTTGGATTTGTCCCTTTTTAACCAGCTGAAAAAAAGCTTAAACCATTCAAAAATGGTCTCAACTAGTTTTAGATGAACAATTCTGGTCTGTAACTGACACAACAAGCTGCCCAATACAAACCAATAACTAAACTAACATCAAATGTAGCTTCTTACTTAAATTAGTTGAACCAGTTGAGATAGTCTAGGCTGATTTTATTATTTTTAATTCTTAGGTAAATCATTTACTTTAACCAACCAATAAATTATAATACTCATTTATATCACAATTATTTCTCTTACACTGCAATGACATTAAAAAGCAATTGAACTCAATACATTTTATAGCTAAAATGTACAGCAGCTCATTACATTTTTATATCTACTGCATATATTTATAATGTAAGCAAACAGTCGTCTCATTATGCATTTTTATGTTTCTCCTAATAATTTGGAATTTTTTGGATAACACAATCCAGATTGTTAAGAAATGACAAATAAGATGAATTAGTGAAATATCCAATATCACATTGACACACATTCAAACACACTCATTAACGATCCCACACACTGACGCACACACACACACGTGTGTCACCTCAGAGAAGTGTGACTTTATGAATGGCAGTAAAACTCTTACAGTGACAGTGGGGATGGCGGTGACCAACGAATACACCAGCACCGGGGGAGCTTTGCTGTCATCCTCAGGTCCTGGATACGGCTTGGAGAAGGATTTATCGAAGCAGAAGAATCCTTGGACGTGCACCGGGAATGTGTCCGTATACTCAAAGTAGTATGCCAGGAGAACCGTTCCTGCCATGATCACCAGCTGGAAATAGAACATGATTCCAGTTTAGAATAAAAAATCCGTTATGATACGTGGATGATGGAGTTCTGGAATAAAACACAAGCTGCAGTTGGAATCTTCAGCTGAGTAGAATAAAAAGAAGAAGAAGAAAAAAAAGACAATTCTCCCCTTGGAGAGAAGTGACAGAAGATTTTGTGGTGTGAATGAGTGAAGCCAGCATGAAAGGATGCCGAGAGAACGGCTAGAATCCCTTCAGCTGTGCCTATCTATAGAAATAAAAAAAGAGCCATGGAAGACACAAATAAAGAGAGGCATTTTACGGAAAAGAAAATAATCAGATGAGAATGATCAAGGGAGAGAAGAAAAACAGGGGAGGAGGAAAAGAGATGGCAATGTTATAGAGAGAGAAAGAGAGTGAGGATGACTGGAGATGGGAGAGAGAGAGAGAGAGAGAGAGAGAGAGAGGAAGGGGGGCGTGTGCATCTGTGCTCACAGCGGGAGAGGAAATGGGCACATCGCTACAAGCAAAGCATGCAGTTCTTTAGATTTTTGGGCAGCTAAGATAAATATCATGACATTTATTACAATAATTTATGGAATGGCACTCAGTAGGGTACAAAATAGTGTAAACTCTAAAAATATATATTTTTTCTTTTCAACAAATGGTCAGTGAAATGACTTGCTTCGTTACAATTTTTTGTTTGCATTTTTTGTGTTTTCTAGCAATACACATTACATAAATATCAAAATAAAAAATTTACTAAAAATAGGTTACAGTACAGGTTGCATTTACAAGCACATTTTAAAGTGTTCGTGTAACAGTGTAATTATGCATTTAAGTAATAATAATTAAGTACATGTAGTAGAGGGTTAGGGTTAGGATAAGTGTGTGGTTTGGGGTTAGTTGCATGTGTAACAATGACACAGTTAAATAAAGTGTTACCTAAAAATATGATGGCAAAATAGGAAACAAGGTTCCATATTTTGCCGAAACTGTTGTTTTTTGCTAGTTTGGGACCAACTGTTGGTTACTCGTATAGTAACTACCTACATGTAACATGTGTAACAAGGACACTGTAAAATTAAGTGTTACCTAAAAATATGATGGCAGAATAGGACACGAGCTTCCATATTTAGCCGAAACTTTTGGTTTTTGCTAGTTTGGGACCAACTGTTGGTTACTCATATTAACTACCTACATGTAACATGTGTAACAAGGACACTGTAAAATTAAGTGTTACCTAAAATCATCATGGCAGAATTGGAAATGAGGTTCCATATTTAGACGAAACTGTTGGTTTTTGCTAGTTTGGGTCCAACTGTTGGTTACTCGTATAGTAACTACCTACATGTAACACGTGTAACAAAGACATTGTAAAATAAAGTGTTACCTAAAAATATGATGGCAGAATAGGAAACAAGATTCCATATTTAGCTGAAAATGTTGGTTTTTGCCAGTTTGGGACCAACTGTTGGTTACTCGTATAGTTACTACCTACATGTAACGTGTAACAAGGACACTGTAAAATTAAGTGTTATCTAAAATCATCATGACAGAATTGGAAACAAGGTTCCATATTTAGACGAAACTGTTGGTTTTTGCCAGTTTAGGACCAACTTTTGGTTACTCGTATAGTAACTACCTACATGTAACATGTGTAACAAGGACACTGTAAAATTAAGTGTTACCTAAAATCATCATGGCAAAATTGGAAACGAGGTTCCATATTTAGCCGAAACTGTTGGTTTTTGCTAGTTTGGGTCCAACTATTGGTTACTCATATAGTAATTACCTACATGTAACATGTGTAACAATGACACTGTAAAATTAAGTGTTACCTAAAAATATGATGGCAGAATAGGAAACGAGGTTCCATATTTAGCCGAAACTGTTGGTTTTTGCTAGTTTGGGTCCAACTGTTGGTTACTCATATAGTAACTACCTACATGTAACATGTGTAACAAGGACACTGTAAAATTAAGTGTTACCTAAAATCATCATGGCAGAATAGGAAACGAGGTTCCATATTTAGCTGAAACTGTTGGGGTTTGCTAGTTTGGGACCAGTTGTTGATTTACATTTGACAAGCTCATATTTCCAATAGATTAAAGAAAAATATTAGATTATTTTTCTTACAATAACTTACGTAACAGAGCTGAACCTAATGTATTTCTTACCACAAAAAACATGGTGTTTTGTGGTTCTAACGCTTGAAAAACTCCTGAGACAAGTGTATTCATAGAAAGTATTTGCATGCATGTGTAGGTGCAGGTGTGTGAATCAGCAATGACATATTGGATCCATCACCATCTTGTGCCAGTGCTACCAGTAGTGTTCTATAAAAGATTAACAGCTTATAGTTCCTCGCAGCCTCATACTGTAGCAGCTGACGATCAGATTTATCAACAAAACATTTCTGTTATTCCTATGTTATTCTTTTGTTATGGTTATAATTTTGCTCACCTTATCAGCCAGCATGGTTCTTCCTGGCTTCTGAAATCATTTAGTTTTTCAATATATGTACATATGCTACATATAATTTCTTTAACACTATTTACAATGTAAGGCAAAAGAATTTTAATAAAATAAAGCAAAGTTTGTTTTCATGAGAATTGTTTTCATCAGCCAATCTGCATGTCTCCATTCATCAACATTGTATCTGTGTTGAATAAAAATTAAATAGCTTTTACTGAAATTAGAATATTGTGCTTTCATTGTTTTTCTAAAATGCTGAGAAAACACTAAATTTGTCTTTATCGCTTTCTTTTCAACCCTGTTATGTTGTGACATTGCCCCCCTTTAACAAATATATTGTTTCTGCCATCATATTTAATCATATTTTTTGACTGAATTTTCGAAAACTGGTAAGTTTCTCTTACTGTATTTATCACTCTTTCACACATCAGCTTCTCAAGCTCAGTAGTTCAATGTTGTGGGAAACATCACAGTGATCCATTTTACAGACAAAATCTTCTGCTCTTGGCACAAAGAAAGAATATTGATTGAGAATAATGTGGTGTGTTGCAAATATGTTTGCTCAGTTGCACTGATCATCAACCCCTGTAACATTCAACTCCAAAACCCCACTAATTTAAGAATTGTTGACCACTATACAATATTGCATCCATCTATGGTGGTCTCTCGATGTATTTCTATGGTATTTACAGCTTTTGTTTTAATGTAAATTCTTTAAATGATATTCAGTCACGATTAGCAAATAATGACCCCTGGACAAACTACAGTACAAGAAAGGCTAGAAGAAGTGCAATTCAAGACTCAGGAACTTTCTCAGGAACATCTCAGATCTTGAGATGCTCTTCAAGTATAGTGGTTAGTGTGTTTTTTTCCAAAGCCTAAGCGTAAACTTCAGGCCTCATGGAGTCAGTGGCAGAGATGATAAATGCCAAATTCTATCATCCATTAGTGATTCATTTCATAATAAGCAATTCTGGAATTCCGTGAAGCTCTTGAATAAACCGTTGCCTACTTATTGCTTCATTCTCGTTCTACTCTACTATGATTTTTTCTGCTGACTTCTTCTGTCTCCCCCCCACTGTGCCTGCTTTCATGTTATTTCTAGCTCCTTTCCCACATGAACATGAACATGAGTTTTCCGCTCTCACTCATCTAAAAGCGATCAACAGAGTTCTGCACCCAGCTTTGGTTTGCTTAAAAAGCCCTCACAGCATTTCCTAACATTTTTTTTTTGTCACCCAACAGCTCCACAAGGTAACCTTTCATAAACACCTAACCAGAAACGCATTTCACTGATATTATACTGAATTTGGATATCAATCAACAGTATAATTTATTTAATTAAAGAGTAATTTATTACATTGATTCACTTTTAAACAAAAAACAATACTGTGGGTGAAAAAGACTCATGTTACGGTCACATCCACACAGCAGCAGAATACGGTTGTCAGTCCGAACTCACACCCGTTAAATTTCAGGACTCACAACTGCATTCTATAACCAAACTCACATTTTTCCAGGACTCACAACTGCATTCTATAACCAAACTCACATTTTTTCAGGACTCACAACTGCATTCTATAACCAAACTCACATCTTTCCAGGACTCACAACTGCATTCTATAACCAAACTCACATCTTTCCAGGACTCACAACTGCATTCTATAACCAAACTCACATTTTTCCAGGACTCACAACTGCATTCTATAACCAAACTCACATTTTTTCAGGACTCACAACTGCATTCTATAACCAAACTCACATCTTTCCAGGACTCACAACTGCATTCTATAACCAAACTCACATTTTTCCAGGACTCACAACTGCATTCTATAACCAAACTCACATTTTTCCAGGACTCACAACTGCATTCTATAACCAAACTCACATTTTTCAAGGACTCACAACTGCATTCTATAACCAAACTCACATCTTTCCAGGACTCACAACTGCATTCTATAACCAAACTCAAATTTTTCCAGGACTCACAACTGCATTCTATAACCAAACTCAAATTTTTCCAGGACTCCCAACTGCATTCTATAACCAAACTCACATTTTTCAAGGACTCACAACTGCATTCTATAACCAAACTCAAATTTTTCCAGGACTCCCAACTGCATTCTATAACCAAACTCACATTTTTCAAGGACTCACAACTGCATTCTATAACCAAACTCACATCTTTCCAGGACTCACAACTGCATTCTATAACCAAACTCACATTTTTCCAGGACTCACAACTGCATTCTATAACCAAACTCACATTTTTCAAGGACTCACAACTGCATTCTATAACCAAACTCACATCTTTCCAGGACTCACAACTGCATTCTATAACCAAACTCAAATTTTTCCAGGACTCACAACTGCATTCTATAACCAAACTCACATTTTTCCAGGACTCACAACTGCATTCTATAACCAAACTCACATTTTTCCAGGACTCACAACTGCATTCTATAACCAAACTCACATCTTTCAAGGACTCACAACTGCATTCTATAACCAAACTCACATCTTTCCAGGACTCACAACTGCATTCTATAACCAAACTCACATTTTTCCAGGACTCACAACTGCATTCTATAACCAAACTCACATTTTTCCAGGACTCACAACTGCATTCTATAACCAAACTCACATTTTTCCAGGACTCACAACTGCATTCTATAACCAAACTCACATTTTTCAAGGACTCACAACTGCATTCTATAGCCAAATTCACATTTTTCCAGGACTCACAACTGCATTCTATAACCAAATTCACATTTTTCCAAGACCAGGACTCACAACTGCATTCTATAACCAAACTCACATTTTTCCAGGACTCACAACTGCATTCTCGGAAAACCCACACTCTGTCAACAGAACCGGATTGGACACCTAAGCTACGTTCACATTGTCAGTTTTTGGGATTGACAATTACAATTGTCTCGAAATGTCCTGTTCACACAGCCACTTACAATAGCATCTCGAATACTGTCTGAATGAATGTCCAACGGGAGTGAAGCTTGTATTCTCTTGCCAGTAACCATAGCGACAGTGACCAAAGTAATATCAATAATGGTGAAACTGAAAATCTATAAAACTGAAAAGTCTGATCACACAACAAGTCACAAGTTCATCCGGTAAACCTTCATTAACCAACAGCCGCTTTTATATCTGGCTGGAGAGCAGCACATTTGAGTCACGCATGGAGCACAAAACTGGTGGGAGCAGCTCCGGTGGAGACTGACTGGATCTAAAAACTTCAGATGACACACAGCTCATATTTCCATGCCTGTATGTTACCGATATCACATGTGAAAACCTGGAGCACTCATTAGACACATGTTTGTGCAGCGCAGAACGTGATGGCCAACTAGTTTTGTCTTTAAGCAGGGCCATAGCTAGGGTATCTGGGGCCCCTGGTGCTGGATGTTGTTGTGGCTTCCCTTGAAATCACTTTCCAGTGATAATAATTTTTGAAATCTTGGTAGGAAAGATAAGATAAAAACCCAATTTGACTCCTTCCACATTCACAAGGTTAAAATCCAAAGGCAAAATAATGCTTTCCAAAGTAGGTTACAGCTACTTTGAATCTTGAGGCTCAGAATAATAAATTCACTCCTGCCTCAAATCCTGCATTGAATACAGTATTCTAAACACAAACATTCTAATTCAGTTTTAGCGTGGAATTAACAATTTTATTATTAAGATTTATTATTTTCTTAAGATAATATCCCTCATCCAAACATAACCCAGAGAAATCTTCTCTAAATTGGTTTGTAATAAAACTGGCATTTTGAAATATAAACTCATAAAAACTCACAATAATCTGAAGATTCCAACAACAAACCTTAAGAATAAATATTATGGTGTATTCATATTTTTTATTATCTCCACATTATATATATATAAATTTTTAAACATAATAATAATAATAATAATATTTCTCTTTGTAATTTTAATATTTTATGTTCTTTTGAACTTTCTATTCATTAAAATATCCTAAAAATAAAATTTTCACAAAACATCAAGCACTACAACTGCTTTCAACATTGATAAGAAGTGTTTCTTGAGCAGCAAATCAGCATATTATAATGATTTCTGAAGGATCATGTGACACTGAAGACTGGAGTAATGATGCTGAAAATTCAGCTTTGCATCACAGGACTAAATGACATTTTTGAATACATTTATTAAAAATAGCAAGCATTTTATTTTAAATTGTAATAATATTTCACAATATTACTGTATTTTTGACCAAATAAACGCAGCCTTGCATAACCACAAGAAACGTATAAAAAGATTTAAAAAAATATTATTGACCTCAAACTTTTGAACGGTAGTACACTTTTGTGCATTGTATTGTTATATAATATCCCATGTGTGCTATAATTACTGTCTTAAAGCTCAAAATAGTTTTATGTAAAATTATCACCAGGATTGTAAGAAATGCAATTCCATTGCCTCACGTGAAAAAGGCAGTGAAAGGCAATGAAAGCAGACTTAACTGTGTATTTCATTTAACAACAATCCCTGATAATAAAGACAGTAGCCTGCATGATTAACTATAATGTGAATACTTGTTATATAATGTAATCAGTGCATGCTAATCCTTGAGGTTCTTTGTCAAGATGAATAAGTGTGGAAAATAAATTGCATTGCACAAAGACCTGACAGGAGTGACAGAATTAAGTTTATTAACTCATTTTCAACAGACCTGCAAATTGAGAGCAGAAGGCATGTGCCCTTGTTTAGCAATGCTTGAGAAGAAAGGTCACACACTCACATAAACAGCAGGACAACAGGACAGATGGACACAAAGTCAAATGCATCAAACACTTTCAGATGAAATAATTATAAATGTATAACCAAGAAACAAGACCATAGTTTTGACGTATCTTGGGTGAGTGCTGCGAATGCCAAAAATGCAAATCTCAGTTTATTTGTTGAGAGAAATGTCCGATGTGTTTGATTACACATGGGACTTTTAAAGAGCGGTCCACTTTCGTGGCCTCATTTTTCAGAGCGAGCCCATTGCTTAGTCAGTTTTTCACTCTTTCTGAATTTTTAACTGCTGTGCCAGCAAATAAAAATTCAGCCGTCATGCTAACTCTGCCACTCTGTCAAAAATATGGAAAAAACTGTCAAGACGGTGACAGAGAAAAGGAAAGATGATGTCTTTGGCTAACTTTAGCTACTACCAGCTCTTACACAAAGGAAACAGGAATTGCCCTGTTGAAAAAAAAACACCTCAAACCATTTTAGGGTGGTTAGCCAGTTATGTTGGAATTAGATGGGACCAGCTGACAAACTATAGCTAAACCAGCTTCACCAGGCTGAGGATAAACCACCTTAAAGGGGACTTATAATGCCCCTTTTACAAGATGCAATATAAGTCTCTGCTGTCCCCAGAATGTGTCGTGAAGTTTCAGCTCAAAATACCCCACAGATCACAGCTTGTCAAATTTGCCCCTATTTGGGTGTGAGCAAAAACACTATTTTTTGTGTGTTTCCCTTTAAATGCAAATGAGCTTTAACAGCTCGCGCTTCGGTTGCTCAACAACAACAAAGCTGGAGAATCTCACGCAGCCAAAATGATTGTAGGTAACGGTGTTCAGCCTTACATTGTTCAAACCAGAGTCGACACTGACGGAGAGACTCAGAAGAAGTTACAACTTATAGAATACAACTGAACGTTTCTGAATGGTTAGTGGATAAATTTATGTAGTTAATGTGGAGTTGATTCAATTTGTCGACTAGCATGTGCCGTCATGTTATTTTTTTGTGCGAATCCAGTGTTGAATTGACCCTAGTTTGTGAAGCAGTCCTGCATGGCAACAAAACTCTACTACAACAACTCTTCCGCTTCTCTAAAGCAGCCCAACATGGCCTCACCCCCTTTGTTGCGTGTTCTCGTGGGCAGGGCTTATGTAAATTTTAGGATTAGTGATGTCACTAACCTGGGAAGAAGCTCATTGTAGTTCTTACCAGCCGTTTGTTGTAGTCCTTAAAAAGAGAATTCTATAAAAGAAAATATCAAACAAACCAGCAAACCACCACATGCAGAAAATAAGCATTTTGTTTGCTAGCAGGGTGATTTCAAATCCATTTTCTATCTCTCAAACTGTCAGCCATTTAAAAGCAAACAAGACTTCCTGACAAAATACATTAAAATCTTGTATTTTGAAGCAAGTGATGAAAAATTCACAGCAATATTAGAGTTTAATAATCTCACCAACCTAAATAAGAAATTTGCCAGGGATCTTCCCACCCAGACTAGTGGGATAATTGTGCCCTCTGCTGTTCACATACTTATATTTCAAAGGCAAAGTTCAAAGATTTTTAGTTTTTTAGCTCAGATTCATCTGTCACTGATATCTTGATTATTTATGTTTCATTGGAGTTTTTTTTTTAAATATCCAGGTCTAATGTAGGGAACAATTACCTGACAAAAAGCATGATGTTGTCTGGGGTCTACTAATTTGTTGAATATTACACACACACACACACACACACACACACAGTCTATTGTGTAAGTATTTGCAAAGAATTTGTCAGATTCTTTTATGCAAAGTGAGTAAAAAAGTGATTTAGAGCCACAAACTGCCGCTGTGAACAGATGGCAAGCATGAAAAGTTATGTGTTGGATTAAGTGTTTTATTAATAGAATGACAAATTAAAAAAAATGGTTAAAAATGCATAATCATATTAATCTTATTCATCCTTTTCCAGAAACCCAAAGAACCACTAGCTGTCTGAGATGCATTATTGAGGCCAATTCACACTGCACCGACAAACACGTCTGTTGGAGTTTGTTGGACCGGTGCGATACCTCTGTCTGTCATAATCGTGTCCATGTTTATCTGTTTATTCTGTTCCCCAGTCCTGTCATTAGTCTCATGTTCCTTGTTGTTAGTTCTAGTCTTGTTATCTGTATCTTTTGTGTTCTTGGTTCTTGCATTCTTGTCCTGTCAATGGTCACATGTTCCTTGTTTTCAGTTGTGTTCCGTCACCAGTCATGTGTTCTTTGTTTTGGTTTCGAGCTGTCATTATCATTATTAGTTCATTGTCTTCAGCTGTGTTCGTTGATTAGTCATGTCTGTCACCTGTGCTTGTTATCCTCTTGTGTTCCTCAGTATATATTCCCTCTGTATCAGTCCTGTCCTTGTTCGTCGTTAAAGTATCGTGATGGTGCTTGTTCCTGTGTCCTGTCAGTTTTCCTGTTTATGTCATTAAAGCATTTAAAAGTGACTTCTATCATCGAGCCTGTTTCCTGCCTACACCAACGTTACACTGTCGGCGTCTGTTGGATTTGGTTGGAGTCTATTTTCATCCGACTGAACATGTTTAATCGGTGTTTGTTGGGTCATGGAATGTCTGAGCGGTGTGGTATGGTTTTCCAACAAACGCCAACAAACTCGGACAAAATCTGACCTTGCCATGACGATGATGCAAGTCCCTTGCAAAGACTGCGGTTTGATCGCGTCGGCGACTCACACACACAACAAAGCACCACAAACGTGACATCGCAGTTTATTCATTACAAAAATAAAATACAGGCAAAACATATAAAAGTTACAATGCTCAATTTAAACAGTCCATAGCGCAATCCGTAGCGTTCAGCAAGAGCACTGCTCCACTGTGGTTGAAGAGGATTATTATTTTTTCTATTGATACTGGAACGAGCGTGAGAAGGACTTTACATAATAACTAGTAAGTATAGCATCTAAATACTTGTGAAATGGAAATATTTGGATTCGTGCCGAAAGAGAGAGTTATAAGCCTAAGAGCAACGCATGTTTAACCTAAGTTTAGTTTTAAAGGTGCACTATGTAGTTTTTTCGTCCGCTAGGGATCGCTAAACTCTTCAAAACAATAACAAAGGCATAGATTGATGACGCAGTGAATATGGAATCATGGAACTTGCTGTCATGCCGATGGATCTAATAATATTTATGGATAAATAATGTTTATGGATGAGTGAATGCATGTTTTTTAACATGACAGTGGTGTGAAGCCGAGCGTGGCCGAGGATTGCTAATGAGAGACAGATATGAGTGGCACACGCGAGTCCAGGGGGGTATAAAGAAACGAGGACATTTCATTCTACCGAACTACTCGCAAGTTGCTGAAATACTTCTCTCACAGGTCAATTTATTTGATGAATTAAAACTGTGAAGTAACGCAGCGCTGTTTCACTTGGTCTAGCGTTACACCATCATACTAAACTGTATTTGAATGTGTTGAAAGTTGTACTCTTATTCTATGTATTAGTTTGTTGACTGTATGAGACTTAACAGTAAACTAGATCAACATTAGATTATCATACTGATGATATTCTAACACTTCGTCATGTTGAGCTATATAACATTGATTAGTCTTATGTAACCTACATTTGCTTACCTTCTCTATTAACGTGCAAGAGCGCCGTCTGTCAAGTCAAAGTTTGTCGCAAAGCTCTCGCCATCTCGGAAACGCCAAGCGTTTATTACAAGCGAATATTGATCCTTGTTTTATTTCTCCTTTTGTCCCAAAGTTTGCTTGCCATGGTCCATGATGTTTGAACGAAACAACAACAGCGCGCCGCTAGACTGTTCGTGTCTGTTGCCATGGTTACTATGCAGTACAAGCGGAAACCAGGGATAACGCAGATATTACATCATTGACAGGCACAAGTGACAAGAGAGGGATGGGGCACTATTTAAAATTATGAATTTCTCTGAATTTACAAATTCTTGGAAACATTTAGGATAATGTAAGTACACAGCTGAACGAAATATATAACACTGTGGCAGTGGTTTTTGATATTTTAATATAAAAATTTTACATATTGCACCTTAAAATGAATTTGTTTTGGCTTGTTTAGCTACAAATGGTTGTATGCCTTTGATGGGTCGTTTAGATAAAAAAGAATTAAAAACCAGTGTAGGACACACCAACGCAAGTGATCAGATCGATGGCTAGCGCTTCAGATTTCAGGTTAGTATTTTTATGTTTGCCTCAATACTTTAATACAATGAATATATACATGATGCTATTTAATTCATCTAATAAACTTGCCTGAAAATATTGTTTACATGGTTACACGTATGTAGTTTTGGATCTCAATTTTTCCCATTCAGACTTGACTCTCTGTGACTCGTTTGTCGGTGTTTGTTGGGTTAGTGTGAACATGAATTCATAGATTTCTAAATCTAACAGCCAACTTGCTTGTTGGTGTTTGTTGGCGTTTGTCGGTGCGGTGTGAATTGGCCTTTAGGCTGGATGACATTTGGGTTTTACATTTCGCAACTTGTTGATCATAACTCATTTTTCTGTAGATGAAAACATAATAAAGTGGCAGAACTACTGAAGGAGTGAGATCATAAAATTGGCTCACTGAAGCTCATGTAGGACGTTCAGTGATGCCCACACGTTGTTAAAATAACTGATCTGAGATGAATAACAAAATGGGTCTGTGAACCTCAGAGGAAAACAACTTTGAACAGAACCTTTTTGTATAGTTTTATTGTTTGTTTCAGCAAATTACCAAATGAATGCTAAATTGAGAATTCATAGAGGCAAACCTACCAAATTATTCAGAGAAAAAAATTGCACGATTGCCCAAGTATTTCTGGAAAAGAATACATTAGTAAAGATTTTATCATTACAAAAAGTAGACCTACTTAAGGATGAGCAAGTGAAAGAAACACCAGAAAAATATTTTTTTTGTGTGCAAACTACTCAAATTCTACCAGATCTTTTTTTTCTTAGTAAGCCAGATTCCTTATTCATGCAATGATATTCTTTATTGATGTCTTTTCTATTAACATTGTATGAGCACATTTCTTTGGAGCGCTTACTTCTGTTTCTCTACTTGGGTGATTTTCTCCAATGGATTCGTTCTTTAAGTTACATATTTACCGTTACAGTTTTATGCAACACATTGCGTTCTTCATCTAATTCTCTTCCGACTTGCTTTTTGATTGGGCTGCAAAGAATTAAGACAAATTGTGATCAAAGTAACAATCTTTCCTCTTGGCAAACACTTCCATGTGTTCCGCCTACCTCTGCTGCTCTGTGGAAGTTCAGAATTAGTCTCTTATCTCTGGACTTATCTAATCTCCAGCAACACACTCACTGAACGTCAACAAGGGAATGAGTTTTCTCCTCTAGGGGACATAAGTGGGACTTCAAAAACTGATCCCTAACAAAACATGCCTAACAGATTACAAGAACGCCGGTGGCAGCACATGTGATGAGGAGATGGGCTAATAACCCAAAGGATGCCAGTTCAAATCCCAAAGGGAAGATTTGTGATTTTGAAGATTTGGGTTTCTCAACCGGTTGGTTGCAAGGCCATTTTGAGTGAGTCGTGGAGGAGTGTGTAGTCAAAGAAACAACAACAGAAAATGTAAATACAAAGGGCCAGATTTACTAAACAGGGCAAATTAGCATGAGAGTGGAATTGCTGCAAACACAGCCGGATCATAATGACAAACACAATCTACCAAAAGCAGCTCAAATTAGCGTCTGGTTTAAAGGGTTAGTTCAGCCAAAAATGAAAATTTTGTAATTAATTACTCACTCTCATGTTGTTCCTCTTCTGAACACAAATTAAGACATTTTTGATGAAATCTGAGAGGTTTATGACTCGTCCATAGACAGCAATTTATTTCTATTATTCATTATTCCTTATTTATTATTATTCTTTTACATGTTATTGATTCCATTAATCAATATATATTTATTTTATACTCTGTTATGTTTGAATATTTCCGAATGTAAGATCTTGGGTGTCTCTTGTGCTATAAGATCGAGTGGGTGTATTTTCAATCAAAATTGATTGTTAGGATTACCAGTTGAAGTTCCTGCCATAGCCACAAGAGGGCACTCTACTGTGGAACTGTTATTTTCACCGGACTCCATTTCCCATAATTCTCACACATACACTCCCACCTCAGTCACCCTTCACTACATTTCCCAGAAGCCTTCACACCTGGACTGATTGCACTTTCACCTGATCCATATCGCTTCTCACTATTTAAGCTTCACACACACTCACACAGTCGCAAAGTCTTGATTTGGTAATTCTGTCATTTCTGAGCGTTTATTCCCGTGTCTTGTTTTCCTGGTCCTGTTTTCTGCTTGTCTGTTCCGGTTACTGATTGTTCGCTGCCTACCTTGTTGGATTTACTGCTCTGATCACTGGATTGTTGTTTGCCTGCTGACTGCCTCGACCGACCCGCCTGTTTACGACTGCCTTATCTCTGATATTCCTGTTTGCCGCTGTTTGACCCTGCCTGTTACTACCATTTTGTGTTTTAATAAAGCCTGCTATTGGATCCCATTCCGCTGACTCGCCTATTGTTACATATATGACGTACCTTCATATCAAAATATGTCTGTTTACATCTCTTCAGACATGAGATAATGAAAGATCTGCAATATTCTCTTTAATGTGTCAAAACAACACCTTCTATATCTATTTTCATCTATATTTGTCATTTGACCAGTCACTCTGACCTGGCCATTACACCAACTATGACACAATGGATAAAACATAAGTTTAAGAGAGTGTAAGTTTCCTGCATATATATTCATTTGTCTTATTTTGCTCTTCACTTCTACTTCTTCTGCTTCGTCTCTTCAACTTAATATTGTATTAGGCATGTTATATAATTTATGTTAAGAGTCTTCATTATTTTCTTTTTCTCTCCCACAGAAAATAGACTGAGATCAAACAATAATTAGTAAATTATTAAGTTCCCTGTATTATAATATACAGGCATTCAACAAAGAGCAGTTCGATTCTATATGAAGGGCATTTTATACATACAGAATGACATTAAAATAGATGCGTTAGTTACCATGGTGTTGCCAAAAGTGAAGTCAGTTTCTAAACGGAAAGTTTCTAAGTATTAACTCTTAATCTAGTTTAATTAGAAGGAACCAATGAGTTCTTTATCTACAATGTTTCGATGTTCTTACTCTGCAGACATTAACAGAACTTCCTGGAAGAAAGTTCATTGACGAAGCTTGTCAGTGCTGAGAGATCCTCAAGCTTTTAACATGCAGATAACACATGTCCCACAGTGCTGAGATGAAGCGCAAATGAAACCGAGCTGGAACTGCATCAAGGAAAGAGAAAAGAGAAATGCCTGAGAGAATTTTACCAAAAGCAACTGATAATGAGATGCAAATGTAGAACAAAGGATTATTGGCCGCAAGAGATGACTGGATTCCAGCAGAGAGCGCTACTTTGCTACATGAAAGAGCTGGAGACACTGAGGAGGCTCTCCTGGATACTGGCTAGGGTTGGAATACTATAGTTTTTGCTGCGTTCACGCCACGTCGTAATTACCATAGTCTCAAGATGACAATATGTGATTATGCATTTCTATGACAACACTATCGATGCCTAAATGAATCAGCAGCGGTCAGGTGGAACAAGTAGGAGCTTTCAGAAAATTCCCATCTTACAAGCTGTAATTACAAGCTCTACACGGACAAATCTCGTAATTACAACATGATGTGAACACACCTTCACTACTGACTGAATACTGTGTAGTACACACTGTATACTCCCCACTGTTTATTACAAGTAATATGCTACACTGTTGTCAAATGAGCTAATCACATTCTAAATGAGTGGTGTCTTAAAACAGTTCTGTAAAAAATAATAAAAAAATCTGTGACAATTAACTTTTGTCTTAACTTCTGATCAGATATTGTGTCAAGATATCGATAATAGAAGTAATTAAATAAGATACTGTTCAGAATATAAAAAAACTGCACACTACAGTACATACCGCAGAAATACTAAGAGCAGAAAGTTAGTATGCTATTAAAGGTACAGTCTGTATTTTTCATCGCTAGGGGTCGCTATACTCAAAACAATAACAAAGGCGCAGATTGATGACGCAGTGAATGAACGTGGGATTATGGAACTTGTTTTTGACATGACTGTGGTATGAAGCAGGGCGTGGCTGAGAATTGCTTGTGAGAGACAGGTATCAGTGCCACACGCGAATCCCAGGGGATATAAAGGACATTTCATTACCGAACTACTCGCAAGTTGCTGAAATACTACTCATTCAGGTCAGTTTATTTGACCAATTAAAACTGTGATGTAACGCAGCGCTGTTTCACTTGGTCTAGCGTTACACCATCATACTAAACTGTATTTGAGTGTGTTGAAAGTTGTACTCTTATTCTATGTATTAGTTTGTTGACTGTATAAGACTTAACAGTAAACTAGATCAACATTAGATTGTCATACTGATGATATTCTAACACTTCGTCGTGTTGAGCTATATAACATTGATTAGTCTTATGTAACCTACATTTGATTACTTTGTCTAATAACGTGCAAGAGCGCCGTCTCTGTCAAGTCGAAGTTTGTCGCAAAGCTTTCGCCATCTCGGAAACGCCAAGCCGATATTGATCCTTGTTTTATTTCTCCTTTTGTCCCAAAGTTTGCTTGCTATGGTACATAATGTTTGAATGAAACAACAACAGCGCGCCGCTAGACTTTACGCAGCTGTCCGTGTCTGTTGCCATGGTTACTATGCAGTACAAGCGGAAACCAGGGATAACGCAGATATTACATCATTGACAGGCGTAAGTGACAAGAGAGGGACGGGCACTACTTAAAATGATGAATTTCTTTAAATTTACAAATTCTTGGAAACATTTAGGATAATGTAAGTACACAGCTGAACGAAATATATAACACTGTGCAAATAGTTTTTGGCTATTTTAATATAAAAATCTTACATATTGTGACTTTAATACTGTTTTTAGTTTGCTAAGTAAATCTTAAAATTATTATAGTAAAGAAAAAAATACTAATAACAAACTGGCTCAAACAAAACAATTTATTTAAGAGATTAGACTCACTTTGAAATAATCAACAACCATTTGGGAGGAATATATTCATAATAGAAGTCTGGCCACCTTTAAACAAAATCGTGTTTCTTGATGAAAATTGTAGAGCAGCCTGCATGCCAACCAGATTAGAACTTTTCAAATTTAATTTAGTGTCAATTTGCAGATGGTCTCTGCACAGGCTGTGGGTGGTCTGTCGACTACAAGAGCCAATCCATGCAGTAAGTGTACAAAGTTGGATGAACAGCATCTGCGAAATGGCAGTTTTCAGATTTTTTTTAAAGCACATGGGTTATTCCTTAGGTCAGTCATGGATCACAGCTGTGAATCCATCCCTGAAACCATGAACAAAACTATAATATGCAACATAAAAAAACTAATTTCAGGTTCACTTGAGGCAGGGATAAATGTTAGTGCTGAAAGTCTGAAATCCCTGAAATCCAACAGATCTTAAGAAAACAAAATGCCAGTCTACTCATAATTTTGCATATTGTTGGGGATATGCAGCTCATGATGTCATTCATGCTAACATTAAAAAGATAGTTCACCCAACAATTTTGTAATTCTGAATACGCTTATGACGTTCCAAACTTTCATTCTTCTGTGGAGCAGATATTTTGATATTTAAGAATGTCCAAAACAACAGTGGATGCCACTAACTTTCATTATATTGACCAAAAAATAAAAAATGTTTTTCTAAAATGTCATGTTCAATGTTTCATTTTAAGGCCTTTTTATATTATTTAAAAAAACGAATAACTTTAGTGCTGTGTTTGGTCTTCGCTTGATATCCAAAGTCTAGTTCCTAAAGAAAAAGAACCACTGGACATAATATATTAGCCCAATTGTGCATTTTGACGATGTTAATATATGACAGGTTTTAAAGGAGTCCTCAATTATGATTTCACTTTTTTAACTTTAGTTAGTGTGTAATGTTGCTGTTAGAGCATAAACAACATCTGCAAAGTTACGACGCTCAAAGTTCAATACAAAGGGTGATATTTTCTTTTATAGAAATTGCTTTTTAAGGACTACAACAAACTGCTGGTACTACAACGAGCTTCTTCCCGGGTTAGTGACATCACAAACCTCAAAATTTACATAAACCCTGCCCCCGGAAACACACACCAAAGGGGCGAGGCTGCTTTAGAGAAGAGGAGGAGTTGCTGTTGCCATGCCTTCATTTTGCGGAAGACTGCTTTACAAACAAGATTCAATTCAACCCTGGATTTGCACAAAAGATTAACATGACAGCACACGCTAGTCGATGAGTTGAATCAACTCCACAGCAACTACATAAATTTATCCACTAAACATTCAGAAACGTCCAGTTGCATTCTAAAAGTTGTAACTTCTTCTTGAGTCTCTCCGTCTGACTCCAGTTTGAATAATGTAAGGCCGAACACCGTTACTGACAATCCTCATTTTGGCTGCGTGAGATTCTCCAGCTTTGTTGTTGTTGAGCAATCGAAGCGTGAGCTGTTAAAGCTCTTCTGAAGGGGGGCCGGGATGAGTTGATGGGACACACACAAAAATGGCGTGTCTTTGCTCACACCCATATACGAGCACATTTGAGAAGCTATGTTCCCTGGGGCATTTTGAGCTGAAACTTCACAGACATATTCTGGGGACACCAGAGACTTATTTTACAACTTGTAAAAGGGGTATTATAGGTCCCCTTTAACTTACTTTGGAAAGCCTGTGAAATCTGTTTGCAGGCACCCAAACTTAGTTCCATCGAATTTCTATGTAAGACTGATGCAAATGTTTTTGGCTCCAGTCATTGCCTCCGCACTGGGCCTAAGGCGATTGAAGCAATCAGGCACTGTGTACGCTAACGCTGCTCATTAGCAGGATTAATTAAGAGCACTTTTGAGGGTATATGCCTCTGAGACCTAGGAACCAGCGAGGACTCTGGAATAAAGGGATGTGGGAAGAGAACATCACCGATGAGTAAAGAGGGTCATGGAGATCCATGCAGACTGACAGTACACTGTGACTGAGTTCAAAGGATGACTGTAGTGTTTATGCTAAAGTTAAGAGACTCATGCGTCGCAGACAGGTATACTGTGTGACTGTGTTAGCTTCTGGAAGTGTTTATTAGAGCTGCTAGTGAGGGGAGCAGAGTTTCAGGTGGTTTAATGTATTTCCATTCCACAGATTATTGGAAATGGCAATGCACGTCTCAGGTGGAGTGTTAAAAAAAAAAAAAAAACTCTTCTCTTTCTTACAGAAGAATGATGTCGAACATTTTTTCTGAATTCACTATTATCACTTAAAGATGTTGCCACCCTCTGCACCACTAACTAAAGAAATAGTTCGGCCAGAAGGTAAAAATCTGCCGATATTTACTCACCCGCATATCCAGATGTCATTCCAAATCCGAATCCTGTTTCCATGGAATACAAAATAATTCAAAGATAATTCTGACAAATGTCTTAAAGTAAAATATTGACAGAATTTTAATTTTTTTGGTGATCTATTCCTTAAATAATCACAGGCAATTCCCATGGTGAACTTGGAGAGTTACTATGATATTTCATAAGCTACAAAAACCAGATAAAATCTCAAATGAGATGCTTAACCCAAGAGGGTGTCCTAACCCTTTGAAGACTTTAAAATCTTAAATTCCTTTTAGTTCCACTAGAGGGCAGAGCACAACATTCATGACAATCACATGGAAGGGTGAACTGAGAAGTAAACAACCTCTAATCCAGTGAATAACTCACCTCTACGAGCAAGAAGCACGGCACTATGTATTTGCTCTTCTTTACTCGTCCCCTCCCCACAAACCTCCCTCTGTCCATCTCTCCTGTCTTCAGTTTGTCAGTCAGACACCTGGAACATACACAACAATTTCAATGAGATCATCTGTCTCATTCATTTGGATTGTGCATGCAGATAACATTTAGATTTAAATCATGAACATTATCATCTCTATAGAGTGCTGCAGTGATGACATATTTTTGTAGGCCTACCCCAAAGTTAGCATCACCCTGGATCGCTCGAAAAAACCCAACAGGCTTTTGGATTACTGCAGAAAATAAGTGAAAAGCCAAACAGAGGCTATAAATGAACTACACCACAGTTGCATGACTTCAAGGCCACCACCATTAAGCCTCCGACAACTCTTTCCATCTTTATTTAAAAACATTTGCCTTGAAAGTTTGAATTCGAATAGTTTGCAAGAGCCCAATTAAATGAGAATACATATTCGTTAGTGAGGATCTTTTTATTTATTTAAATATTTCTGACATTTTACAAACCTTATTTCTCGCACTGGGCAAAAAATAACTAAATAAATAAATAAAATACAGCATAACCTGTATAGTCCAATTCATGAATATATATGAACCGGTTCTTTAAAATGAATTGTTCAAAAAGATTTACCAAACTCCCCAAATTCATCAGAGCGGCAATTGAATTAACATATGACTTACTGAATGTTTCATGTTAATGCATCATTACTTCAATATAGCACCAGGATATCAAAATACTTTCTTTATCCCTATACCTCATATATATCTGTGACAGGACTACCCAATGTAATAAATATGACAAGGAAAACAAAAACCAACAAAAAAAATGTTAACTAAAAGAGAACAAATGTGTTTTCCTACCTCTTTTTTCACTCAAACTTTTGGTGGGCCAGAATTGATTATAGCCCTCTAGGTAGGTCCTGACAAAGTTTTGTACTTCATGTTTTTAAAGTTTGCAAAACTGGGGTAAAATCCATAACAAAAAAAGTGTGCTGTCAGCTGATATACTTTTTAAACTTTAGCAGAAAAGTTAACAGTTGCAAACATATTTTAAGCGATTTACACATAAAAATATTAGACATATGTGAAGATAGGACACATTTTTTGAGGAAAAAAGTAATCAGATTATTGTACTGCAATAATCCAGATTATATCCCGCAATTCTGACTTTTTCTTCTCAGAATTGACCCTTCGCCGGCAGATTGATTGACAGGCGATCTGACCTGGACATCAGAAGGAATGAATTAACTCCCCTGACTGCTTTGTCGAACATAACAGTGAATTCGGTGTTATGATTGGTTAGATCGCCTGTCAATCAAACTCCCGGGAAGGGTCAATAAATGTTATAGGCTATGTTTAAAAGTTATCTATGTAAAATGTTATAGGTTTAAATATTATTTCATGCTGTAACTGTATATGTGAATATGTTTACGTCAAATTCTTGCTTTAATAGTAGACTAATCATCACAGGTTTCATCAGTCCAGTCTGTGACTTGCAACATAAACGCCTGCGTTTAGCTTCAAAGGGTGTCTTCAATGACGGTATTCCATAAAAAGGATGTGACTGACATCCAAAGGCACAACAAAACATTTTTCTCTTATTCTGTGGATTTTGCCCATTGTCCTCCATTTGCTACGGCTATTTTTCTCCCACCACTATACGCGCGCAGCTGCAAGTGACGTAACTGTGACATCAGCTCCAAATTGGTGTATTATAGCAGATATTCCATAAGCAATGGCACCATGGCATGCGCTTATCCATAAAACTATTATGCATTGGCAATTTTTCCATCACCAACTTAGTATCTCCAAATTGAAATCCTGTCTAGCATTGCAGCATTATCAGCGCAGCAACTGTTCATTTCATTTGCAGCAGGGACTCGAATGAGAACTGAATTCCCACTGTGCTGAACAGAAGATTAGTTATAGGACATGGAGCTGAAATTCAAGATTATAATCTTAGTCCACCACTTGAGAGAGCAGAGAATTCTCTCGTTTGATGTATAGGTCACAAACACACACTCACATACATGTTGCCCCGAGCAAAGAATGCATTAGCAAAGAGACCAACAATATAAACTATCTTCTGAGACTCTGTTATGATCGAGATCACTTTTATGTTTTCTCCACTATTGTTACATAATGAGGGGGAGAGAGATGAATAAAGACAGATGAATAAATCATGAGGTTTAGCTTCTGTCTTTAGTGTTGTGTTCCTCAGGCCCAGCAGCAAACACAACACCGCAAACATCTTGTTGCTGTCACCATCTACACACAGCCATTAAAATTCATCGTCTAAAAATGCTGAGGCTTAAAGTTGAAAAAGAAGAAATGTGATTTTATAAGCCAATTAAGATGCGATAACTTAGGTCTGTAGCTCTAAAAACTTTACAGCACCAATAAAAAGCACAAATATCTTGTTTCTTGTTTTAATTTGGTCATTTAAAAAGACACTTACAGAAAAAAGCTTCTAGCTAACAACTTTGTCCCGTGGATCTTTTGCCCAAACAGACCTTTTCTTATTTATTTATTTGGTCAGCCAATAGATTTTCAAATTTCAGTGCTGGACCAGGCTGGTTTTCGGTATGCTGGTTTGGTGCTGGTCTTCCTAAATCAACAGCGGTGTTCTCTGAAATCATTCTTTCACTATTATTTGTAACAATAATTTTACTATTTCTCACTTCTCACATGTCTGTCATAGTAAGCACTTCTCCAAACAATCTTTTGAATCTTGTAATGTTTAAATCACTTTGGATAAAAGAGTCTGCTAACTTAATAGATAAAAGTAAATGTCTTGCCATCAATGTTGTCAAATTTAGTGCAACCCAACTGAGGCATGGCAAGGTAATATTATCCGCAAACAACAAAATTGATCCTGTTCCTCACACAAAACTCTGACTAATGAGCTTTTAACAAGGGTTTTAAGGTGCCCTTATTATGCTATTTTAAAGGTTCCTAATTTTGTTTTGCAGGTCTCCATTAGATTTACTTGTATCAAATGTCAAAAAACACTTTTAATTTTCTCATAATATACATGGCAGCATCACTCCAGATGGGCCAGTCTGTTGTGATTGGTCTACTGCTTACAGTGCGTGTCGGAAACAAAACTCCCATTACCATAACTGAATTTCAGCTCCAGAGCTTCCTCAGCTCTTGCGCACACACAGTGATACGAAGAGCAACAATGGCTTCAGTTTTACAGCATCAATATGAGCCCGAGTCCTCATTCTTTGGAAGTACAAGCAGAGTGGATTTGCTTGCACAGTGCAGAAAACAGCATCTTCTCGACATATCAACAACACAAACCAAGTTAAAACTGTGTTTGAGGGCAGGTCAAAGTAGACATGTTCGCAATGAAGACCATTCGCTGGCATTACGCAAATTTGTTACAAACTTACATAGGTTCATGCAGGAAATAAGGCTGGAATATTGACGACTTGTTTCACGCAGTTCTTTCTTTTGGGAGATAACTTCATTTATTGTGCACTTTTTTGCATTCACAAACAGATATATTCCACACAAAGTAATATCATATAGGGGCACTTTAAGTACACTCAGAAATCAAGGTTTAAAGAACACTTAACATTACCCAACAGGACACATAATGAAAAAACAACAGGAAAAAAAAACTTTAATGTAAAAAATTAAAGCAAAATTTCAGATTGATCTTGAATTTATACAAACTGAAACATTATTAATATATCAAATGACTAAAATCTTTAATCTTTTTTTTTTTTTTTTTTTTTAAAAACCATTATACTGACAACCACCTTAAAAGCACAGGTGGTAAAGAAAAAAGTCACATGATGAATCAAACTTCATCACAAGCAGATTTTCTAGCAGAGGTAAAAACTAATTAAAAACATGTACAACAATAAAATTATGCAATAAACATTAATTTAACAACATAAGATAAAACATAAAATCCTAATGTACATAACTGATGTGAAAAAACTAAAAAGAAAAAGTCATTTAAATGAAATTTTATTTCAATCCATGACTTCACTTTACGTTCTTTTTCACTTCGAAAAACTGTACATTTTACAAGTATTTTACTGTAAAATTACATGAAATGCCCCATTAGATCTATTACAGTTTTTCACAGAATAAAGAAAGGGAATGCACTGTTAACCATTTTTACAGTTAAAAGTATGATAATTTTTTACAGTGTAATAAAAGAGGAACTATTTTTTGGGCTTATCATAACTGGGCTAAACCAAACATCAATTTCAAACACTTCAGCCATATTCTCATGTCTAAAATTCTGTTTGAAGCCTTGTGACGACTAGCTGCTGAAGTGACAGCGGCACTAACGCATTATAGTTTTTGTCCCGAGGACCAGCTGCTAATCCTGTATTCCTAAAAGCTTGATTTGGTTGTGTAGGTGTAATGACTTCATACTGCTGAAACTCTTGAAAGTGAACTGTCAAAACATCAGTTCTTAGTGTATTCTGCTCTTGCAAATTAGCAATACACTGACAGACCACTGACATGCATTATAAAATCTCACACCACACTGAAAAGTGGGCCGCTATATTTAAAGCAAACACACAGCACAGGAAAAATGAGGATAGGTGTATGTTCTTTAAAAAATCCATCTTCAAAGGGAAGTCTACTGCACCTCTTATGATACATCTATCCTCTGAGCTCTTTAAAACATACACTCTTAGCAACAGAGAAAGGGAAAGACAAATTCAGGTCACTGCTGAGGAGTACATTAGAAACAAAGAGAGCACAAGGGACAGGAAGAACCACAAAGAGGAACAAGATAGGATAGGACAACAAGGCAAGAGTCTTCTAAAGCAATAATTGGGTTTCTTGACCTTAAACAAGAATTTTAAAACACTAACCATTTTTAGGCTATGACATTTAGCAGTACACTACAAACTAGTAAAAGAAAATTGAATTCGCTGAGAACACTGATTGGTTGATGGATCTACAAGAACAAACACAAGCGGTCCCAAACCCTTCACTAGTGACTGTTCTGAGCAGTGACGTGAAAGGCAGCAGATAAATATAAGTCCATTTCACGCTTTTAAGAGCATTCCAAAAATAGGGCACAGATAAAACATCTACTTTGATATAATGAAATATGAGTGATCTATTTGTCAGAATACAGTACATGGAGGCCAGTGGAGAAAGGCCCTATTTGCTCCCAAAATAGTGTAGTTATGCGATCTACTAGCAGGAGCTAACTGGACAACGCTAACTCGCAAAAACCTCGGGTATGCTGACATCAGGTTGGCTTGCATGCCTTTGAAGGATAATGCATTGGTTAGAGGACAAAATGATTGAAATATTGTAACACATTTATATTTAACATGTTTCATGGCTAGTTTAAACAACAAAACCTTTTCTGACAACCATCTTCATCATACTGTGCGATTTTAAAACTTGATTTCCCTGTACTTCAGAGCCCCGCACACGACATGCAAGAAAAAAATTAAACAGTGCGCACGATTTACTAATTCGAATGACTTTTTTTCCTGCATGTCATGTGTGGGGCACATGTACAGAATAAATGACTCCGTACAGAATAAATGACTACTTGGGGTAGTGTGAAACATGATAATTTTAACACAGGGATAAAAAAAAAAAAGTGTGAACTCATAAGTGAAGAACTTCAAGTGTAAAAAGTGTGAAACTATCGGTACAGTGCAATATTTGTTAACCAAATGCCGTAACTGTGAACGTCTACACAATGGATTTGAATGCTTATCTTATCCACTGCTAGTGATTTGGTGCTATCTTTCAGCTCTGTTGCATTTCAAACATGAGCAGAGGACTCAAAGACAGGAAAAACATGCCTCTTGTTCATCCAGTATGATCTGAAGTTACAGAATGAATGTTATGACAGTGCTCAGATGTTTCATGCTCTTTGTGTACACACAGAACAGGGGGCATGTGGGTCTCAGTGCCACTCACAGTGCAGAAATCTTCAGTACCAGCTGCTGACTGGCTGCTTTATCCTCTACATGGTGGCCAAGATATGTCCACACTGTAATTTAATTACTTTGATTGAATCCTCATAGTTTTGGGTATGGCTTTTGACTTGCGGCATTAAGTCTGGTCCACACTGATAGCTCATTCTAGCCAAGAACAACCTACACAGACAGGAAAAGACTTCTTGACTGTTTGGAAATCGACCTACTACAATTTGTTGTGTTCTTTTATCCCATAAAGGGGTGGGTTTGTTTGTTTTATATGCAGTTTTACAGAGAACACAATAAATATGAGCAGGAATGTGCAAACATTAAGATATTATTTTCTGTCTATACAAAAATTAAAGGGTTAGAATTAAAATTCTGTCATCATTTACTCATCCTGTGACTCATCTTCGGAAGACAAATGAAGATATTTTTAATGAAATCTGAGAGATTTCTGTCCCTCTATTGACAGTCCACACAAATTCATAAAGAGATCATAAAACAAATCCATATTAATCTGGCAGTTTAATCCAAATTTTCTGAAGAGACTCGATCGCTTTATATGATGAACAGTTTGAATTTAGGCTTTTAATCACATATAAACATAGATCAGCGAATATAATGCTCAAAAGTACATGCTTTGATGCATAAGAATGAATCTCATTGGTTCTCGCCGAAGCTCAAACGTGTTGCGTAACACACGAGAATGAACCCCATTGGTTCTCGCACGTCAAGCAAACATGCTTGAGCTTCTGTTTACCACAACTGATGTGTGAGTTGATGAATGTTTCTATGTGAATAAAAGCCTAAATTTAATCTGCTCATCATAAAAAGCGATCAAGTCTCTTCAGAAATTTGGGACTAAACGGCTCAGATTCATATGGATTGGTTTTACGACCTCTTTATGAACTTTTATGAAGCGTCAATGTTTCAGTCGTGTAGCTGTCTATGGAGGGACAGAAATCTCTAAGATTTCATAAAAAAATCTCTTAATTTGTGTTCCGAAGATGAACGAAAGTCTTACGGGCTTGGAACGACATGAAGGTGAGTAAATGATAGAATTTGGCGTAACATACAACTCTACCATTGGATATGTATTTTACTTCATAATGAGTGCTTCAACTGAAAGGCACTAATGATGCCACCTGGCAAACTTTGACAAATCCAGTGATGATTTCTTTCTCAAAAGGGCTCATTTGGGCTGGGGTGGGGTGGGGGGTAAATTAGAATCTAGAATTTGGAATCAGTCCAAAGTTGTCATAGTGTAACTGTTCATACAATACAAATTACAATAGTCATCTTTTTAGCAGCTTTTTAGGTAAAACTTCGCTAAAAGAGCATGACAGTCAAACTGCCAGTTCATCACTCTTTTGAGGTCAAGCTAATAAAGTCAGTGAAATTATGAATTTTATTGAAAGCAAATGAGATCCTGCTCCTGTTATCCATATTGGCACAGAGTTGCAATTTTCCTTGATGTATTTAAAAGAATAATACACTCATTTCAGCATAGAAATTGAACCAGGGCCATATGTAAAAAGTCCTACTTCTGCTTCTGACCCAACTATGGCATACTAATGGAGTACAAAAGCATGCTAACAATTTAATAAATGTGAAAGTTTTTAATGAAATTAAGCAGAATTTGCTACATTGAATAAAACTAGTCTTGGTCTTGGATGCTTGTCAGTTTTGAGTGCAATTTGGAAGAGAAAGTCAGTGAACAGACTGTGGGCGGACCGTGAGCATGTCGTCTGAGGCTGACACCCGAATTTGCGGGATGAAGCATTTTGATTACATACTGATTACATTAGGGCTTCGGGTTTACACACACACACACACACACTGAGCTGATGCAGTACTGACGGGCAGTATTCATCATTGCATACTGCAGGTCCTGACAAAACAGTGCAAGTACACAGTCTGCAAAGTAAGAACTGCCTTAAAACACAAATGTAGCTGTAACTGTGTACTTCATCTTGTTGGCACACACACTATTAAAACCCAGAAACAAAAGCACATTGTGCAGTCAGTTTGCATGCAAAACTTTTACATTTGTCACTTTTGTTCTGAGGAAAAGACAAAGTCTCTCTGTGCAACACAGTGCCAGTGCGCTATGACTCCCTGATGTGGGTCAGAGCCCGAACACAGTTTCTCCCCTCAACAGCCTTGATCTAGTACCACCACTCTTGCTTTTGCACTCAAAAGCATTGCATCCATTACAGCCGGCTTATTGAGCCACCCAAATGCCTGCCCACAACCCACATTCACCATTATAAACACATCAGCGAGAGTGAGAAAGAGAGAGAGAGAGCTTACCTCTAATGGCAAAAGCAGTGATGAAGTAAAGGTGCTATATTACAGCCATTCCGGCTGGACGTGAACACAAGTGGTTTTGGAAGTGTGTGAATGAAACAGCAGCACCTGCTAAACTCAGCTCTCTGCGTGTAAACGGCTGTCTCTTCACCAGAGGCATACAGCCACACTTCTCTCTCTCTCTCTCTCTCTTTTCTCTCCTCCTCTCACTCTGTTTCTCTCTCTCAACACACACTCATTGCCAGTGGCATCAGCGCCACCCCTCTTCACATTAAGAGATGTAATGTGAATAAGCTGGACTGATGTCCCAGCATTCAAGAGCAAAGATCAAGCTAATTCATTAAGAGTCTATTATTGAATGAGGGTCTGAGAGAGAATCATAGATGAAATGGGAGAGAAAAACAGCAAGAAAAAGCAAAGGATGCTGGGAGAAAGTGAGAGGAGAGGAAACATTTTTATGCTTGCAATTTTTAAATGATAATAATTATAAATTCAGTTGCAATTGCTTTTGGTGTGCAGGTAGAAAAATGTAACCTAAAGAAAAAATGTAACAAAAATCATTTTTACTTATCAGATCAGGCAAAAATAACTCTTGAAGGTACAGTATTTCAGAGTTGCTATTCACTATAACAGTATCGTGAATATTAACATGATAATCAATCGGAGCGTTGTGACTTATAAAGCATCAGATAAACAGATCGTTATCAATGTTTACAGATATTTAGAGCCTCGCTGTCTAAAGAACTTATAGGGGTATAGGATCTTAAATACACATCGTTTGTGATATTCAGCGTGTTTGCATATGCTGTGGGAGTATTAAGTAGCTGGATAAAACAAAAAAGACAGACCTGAAAAGCTGTGAATAAATCTATGTGAATAATAAAAGACGGAGAGAGGGAGGGGACTATGATCAACCCACTGCTTTTAGTGAGCTAGTACTGCTGCATGACATTGTTAAAAAATATCACAAGGTCTACATGTAGGGCGGGAGGTAGATTTGCAGTTCCCATGGAAACTCGGGCACCATGCCTCACGAGAGAGACGTTTCCTTACACGCTTTAACATCGATGGATGCCTTGGACGATCTATGTGAAAATTGCAACGTTTCGGGTCAGCATCAGCCAAGCAAAACAAAGCAGAGTGACACTTTAACAATGAATGAACAGAATCTGTTAAGCAAATTCTTTTTTGTCAGAACTATCAAGTAAAATCCAAACCAAAAAACAAGATTGAGACTTGCCTAAACTGTACAAAGACAAAACATTTGGTCGGTCACATTACATACATTGACTGAACTGTGTAATTTTGGCTCTGATGGGAATTAGAAATCACTGTTTTCAAACAGGTTTCCTAAATAAACACTTCCCCCCCATCTGCCATTGGTTGGACAAACTTATAGACCAGCCCCAAACCCAAACCCATGACTGAGCCAATGCTGCTGTATTATATGGAAGCTTACTTCAGACTGGCAGTAAAGTCAGAATTGCGAGATATAAACTCAATTGCGAGAAAATATCAGAAATGTAACTTTTCTTTTCCTCAGAATTATATATCTTTTATAAGAGTTACATAGGCCTATATTTTTTTCTTAGACTTTCAGTTTATATATCACAATTTGGACTTCATATCTCACAGTTCTGAGAAATGAAGTCAGAATTACGAGAAATAAAGTTGCAATCACACTTAATTTTTTTTTATTCCATGAAAAAGACACCATCTACACATGGCTTGTTTATAAGTTTCTCTATATATTTATCGAAGATAGAAGAAGGTATTTTAATATATATATATATATATATATATATATATATATATATATAGTGTGTTGTACATTGCTTTAGATAAAAAAAATTGTACTATTACAACTAAATGTAAAGCCGCATTTCCACCGCAGGAACTTTCCCCAGGAACTAGGGACTTTGGGATGGTACTTTGGTGTGTTTCGACCACAGGGACCAGGGTCTAAATTAAGTTTCTGGTAAAAATCCCCCCCAGAAAGTCCCTGCTCGCGGGGTAGTACTTTTTCAAAGTTCCGGAACTTTCGGGGGTGGGACTTGGTGGCTGAACATGCTGATTGGTTGAGTGCACGCAGCATTTTGATTGGTTGACTCCACGCAGCATTTTATTTAAACCACCATTTTTAAAAGTCTATTTGAATCAACAATGGAGTGATGGACTGATGGACAAACAATGAGATTCAGGCTTTATTAAGCTTGGAGGACGAAATCCAGCGGGAACTGGAAAGTCCCGTGTAGTCCTATGCCACCGGACTAATCTTGACGCTACTTTAGACTGTGATGGAAACGCAGACAGCAATAGGTCTAGGGAAAAAAATTTCCTGGGACAAATTGTTCCGGGCAATTTCGGTGGAAACGAGGCTTAAGAGAAATACACAAAAACTGGTACTATAAATAACAAACAGTATAAAACTGCAAAACTTTATTTTATGCTCGGTACAAAACCTAGAGAGCTGCCCAAAATTAAAAATTCTTTAATCAGTTATTTACTATTCATGTTGTTCCAGACATGCATTACTTTCTCTTTTCTGTAGAACACAAAAAGGAGATATTTTGAAGAATGTTTCAACTGTTTTGTCCATCACAATCGATTTGATTGAGCTCAATCTTTCAGGATTGTGGCAGTTACATGAAGGAATTTCAGTCTGATTGAGACATCAATCTGATTATTTGATTGCATGTAAAAAAAGAAACATTTTTCAAAATGTCTTGTGTTCCACAAAAGAAAGCAAGTCATACAGGTTTGAAGCAACATGAGGGTAAGTAAATGATGACAGATTTGTCATTTTTGGGTGAACAATCTCTTGAAGATATCTTGTTTTGTCCCACTTCTAAAGCAACAACACGTCCTTCATACAGAAGGCAATCTCATAATGCATTGCAATAATCTCAGTGAACAAATATATATAAGAATGTGGGTGAAGCAAGAGAAATGTTAATTATAAATACAGTATACTTCATATTTCATTCAACACTATAAAGTATTAATAAATTTGGATTATCTCATTATTTGAGTGTTTTTTTGCTTATGTCAAGTACGTATAAACGTATCACGTATAAGTACTACAAGTAGCATAAGAGTATTAGCTTAGCATTACAACAGCACATCTGAAATCGCATACTTCCGTACTATATATTGTAAGCAAAAAACAGTATGCGACAAAAGATGTACGTCTGAATTCACAGTACATATTAAAGTCCCCCTGAAATCTAAATTTAAGTTTTTTAGCTTTTATTGTGACTATACGAGCCTTAATGTTATGAATAAGCTGGTATGTTCCAAAACAATGACAAAATTCGCTTTTAGGAGATATAAGCATTCATTCACTCATTTCCGCCAAAATGGATCACTGATTTTCATGACATCACCGCGCACTTCAGCTTTTCATCAGATCTTCTGTCCAATCAAATGCTCTCTAGAATCTAAAGCACCCCGCTCCCTACATTATAAATAGATGCTGAAGCTGGGGCTGAAATTGGTCACTTGTTCACACATTTACTATCTTCTATATGGTGAATGGCACATAGTGCACTATATAGGGAATAGGGAACAATTAAGACAGTGTAAATATTCTTTCCATTGACACGAACAAAGTATGGTTTCATGATAGCACAGAATGGATCATATGCGTGAGTTGGCGCAGACCACCAAACATATCGGACCCGCTTGAATTATGCACCGAATGCTATATTTTAAAGCGATATGGAGGAGATTAAGAGGAGAAACAGTTAGAGATTAGAAGAAAATTGAGGCTTTACCAAGCTCAACAGCTCTGGCCCGAGCTGTGATTAAAACAAAACGCTATTGGCTAATTTAAAAAAGGGGAGGAGCTGTTCGATATGTCCCACCCTGTCTTCCCATTTCAGTTGAAATTACATCAACACATTGAAATATGCTGCGCGTTCCAAGGCACTTCTTTTAAAGAGTAGGCTAAATGTACCCAGATGACCTACTTCAGGGGTGTCCAAACTCAGTCCTGGAGGGCCGCTGTCCTGCAGAACTGGTTCAGGTGTGAGTAATTGGGGTTGGAGCTAAACTCTGCCGGACAGTGGCCCTCCTGGAGCAGGATTGGACACCCCCAAAACCTACTTTTTTCAGTGAGATTCTCATGTGTGCAAACGATGGACACTTTACTATCCCATGAGGCCACGGGACAGGATTTGTGAATAGCAGTGATGTGACACAACTGACACTGGTAGGTCACGTGATAATGGCAACATGGCGAATGTAATATGTCCAGATTACATTCATTAACGTTCATATTATAAAGAACATAGTTAGTAATATACCTACTCAGCATAGTCGTAAAGTAATTACTTATTCAAAATAAGTACCTACTCCAGACTCAAGAGAGTATGCAATTTCAGACACAGCCCATCTCTTTAAAACGGCAATAAGTTGTGAATTGAGCTTCTGTGTTAGACACTATTTGTGAGCTGCCGCCTGTAGAGCGTTCCAAATCAGCCACTTATGAGATGATTAAGATGTTGCCTTAAGGGCGCAAGTATGCTTCAGCTGTTCTTTGCATCTATGTTTTGCATATGGTATATAAAGTAAAATTCAATATCAACAGAGTTCACTCACACTGTGCTAATGCAGCCCACATTTTCTAGATTCATGCACATTCGCACATCTGCACCCTTTGCACATGTCCCTGGAATTTACTGCACTAATTGCGAATAAAAACAACAGAAGACACCAAAAATAGATATGAAAGGCACCCCTGTTTACAACTCTATGTTTGAAAAAGCATAAAGTTGACAAATTAGTACAGGCAGTTTTGGAAAAGAGCTAGTCACAATCCATCAATGTTTTAAAATGCAAAACTAGGTACTCTATTGTAAAAGTGCTTCATGTTCTACAACCGTTTCATCCTCTTAGTCCTGTTTCCAGCCTGTAGTTTTGAAAGTAGCCGCTTTTATTTCTCATGCAACTTTAAATGTTTTGACCTGGCATTTCCCTCCTTCCATTCAATCTTTATCAGATGATAAACACTGAAAACAGAAGGGGAACTGAATCGATGACAGGAGGGTGAAAATCTGGCCTTGCTGTGGAACTGGCACAATTCTTACACATACATCACAGGTTTCACCATATCCAGCAGCACTCTCAATAGAGATCCTCCAGAGCATTGCTGCAGAGATTCAAAGTAGGTCGCCCTGAACTTGCACACCCTGATTTATGTTATGTGGACACAGTGGCCAAGTCAATGTTTTTTGACAGGCATGGATAATTTATACATTTTTAGAAATGGAAAGAAAAAAAAAGAATGGCATAAAAAAGACATTGGAACAAGCAAGTCAAGAATATTAAACATACAGTTCAAAACTCTGAAACCACAGAGAAATTCTGGAATTCTTAATCCTATTTAAATGGAAATATATAGAAAGGTTTAGGATTAAAAAAAAAATGAAAACAAAGAAAATGCATGAGAAGAAATGTAAATAATTGTAAAATTAATATGAGATATTTAAGAAATATTCCTTCCTTCTTTGGAACGTACTTATAAAATGAAGCAGAGCAGGGCCGAGTGCTGCGGAAGTAGGGGTGTGCGATATATATCGGGCGCGATAATATCGTAATTGATGTTTTAACGATATGCTAAATCATATTATCAAGTATTTCACTCATTTTTAGAAACCAATCAAAACGCTGCACGAATTCACTACGTGATGTAGCCAAGATATACCAAGTACTAGTGCGTGCACGTATTCAGAGTGTGGCGTTTGACAGAAGTTAAAACGAATGAAGAAACTGCGAAGAAGCTTGTCAAAGTACGGCTCCAAATGCGAATCCATCTGAAAGTACTGCGAGTTTGAGTCGCTTATAATGTACATTTGAAAAAGCAACACTCGTCAAACATCTTTCCAGACATGAGAAGCATTTATTAACATCTTGTCCAACCAAAGGCAACATTTAATACCATGTTTTACACCAAATTCACTTCATAATGACAGTTGAGCATCCTTCTGTGAGATGATGTGGCTTCTTACACAGAATAAGGCCATTGTGTGTTTATTAGTCATGTTTAATCAATCAAAGCGTTTCAATCTTTTTTTTTTTATTCAGCTACAGCGATATAATGCGCATTATCTTCTTCTGCTGCAGGGCATATTTTGAGTTTCTGCGCAAGAGCGCCCTCTGGCTTTCAGATGGAGAAGCATTTACTACTGATCACAGAGCCGTACAGCTCTGACAAGCTGCGCATTAAATAATCGTAGCCTTTGCCACATCGTGTGCGATTTAAGCGTGATAAATCGTGCAGACCTATTATGAAAAGCTTCAGAAGTCAGCTGAACACGGCGCGTCTGCAGCAGACAGAGCAAAGTCAAAAACACGCACACAACAAACATGGCCGAATCATTTAGCAAAAAAGTTCCTTACGACAGAAAAAGCGACAGATGGAAAGATATAACAAACGCTGTCACCAATTACATTGACAAATAATTTTTTGAATGATGCAAAATATCGTCTGATTAACGTTATCGGAAAAATCTTAGCAAACAGCGAGATATCATTTTTTGTCAATATCGCACACCCCTATGTGGGAGCGCTTCTGCTTCTTCCAGTCAAGCGTATGTGGCTCAACGCAGCTCTGTTTATCATATTAGATACATTTGAGTGTGTTGAAAATGATGTTATAACGTTACTCTGTGCGTTCGCTCGCCGGCTGCTGTGAGACACTTGTTACACGGCAGTGAGACAGATCCATATTAGAATATCATAATAAATGCTGGATGGCTTGTGTTGATAAATGGCATGCGATTCATTTTAAAACATATTGTATGATGGTGAAAATGATGCATTACTGTTACTAAAATTAAACTGTATCTAATTATGCTATGTTAGCCACTTGACAATATAGTGTTTTGTCACGTTTAGACTAAACATGTTGAGCTATATAACAATAATTAGTTTTCTGTCTATAAATGTAACCAAACAGTTGTTCCCTTGTCTAATAAAACATGCGATATATTAAAACGTCTTTGGTGTTTCCATGATTTCTACAAAATAAAACGAAGTCAAAGTCAACAAAATATACAACACTGTTTTAGTGGTTTTTGGATATTTTAATCCAACAATCTTACATATTGTGCCTTTAAAACAATATAGACGATAAACCAAATATAAATTCTTATGTTCATTATATTTTTTAGTTCAAATGTTATTATAATGATTTTTTATTTATATATTGTTAATGTTTTCATGGAGAAAAAAGGCAGCTCACTATGGTTCCAGGCTTAAGGATCCCAGAAAAGTGTCTTTCGTCAAGATGTGTAACAGATCATGACAAGTGTCTATCTAACAGGTAGATTTCAAATAACATGTTACAGTAGACATTAACCTCTCTTTTGCTGATAAAATGGGCCAGTAGTTGCTTAACTGCACACCACATGAGCAGTTAATTTTTAACAAGTCCAAAAAACAAACATAAAAAAGCCTTGCTGTTTTTAATAAGAAAAAAGGAAACCGTTTGCCAGGAGTGGGTTGGCCTCACAAACAGGAACTTTAGTCAGGTAACCAGAAACCTCTCACTCCCTCCGTCCCTTCATTCGTTGTGCATGAAACGCGTGAAGTGCGTCGAGGTGGGAGAGGCACAAAGTTTTCAGTGGATGTTTGACATTTATTTGTTATATTTTATGTCATAACGACGTTTTTATGTCGCTTGGTTGCAGTTTCGAACTAACCGGTTTCAAGCGTTGAATTGAAGCCATAAAACCCTGTCTTTGTTTTTAGCGAAACTCCTCAGGTGTTTTGTTCTTCCAGCAGAAGTTTGCGGATTACGTCTTCGTTCGTGCTGTAAACTCGTCTTCATTTGAACTATATTAGTTCCGCTTTCAGTTTTGTTTGTATATTTTTTTATCACTTCTTTATCTACTCAGAAGGACATACGGGCCAGTACATCAGGTAAGGATGTTTTAAAGCTATTGAGGGGTGTTGGTTAGGCTACTTGATTCACTTTAGTCAACAGGTAGCGTTTTTGGGATTTTCCTCGCGCATTCGCGTACAGCTAATCCTGTTAGTGAAACTAACATCTGTTTACTGCTTGCGGTTTATCAGAGCCGCGTAATTATCTGATAAGTATTATTCATTTGTAAAATTTCTAATAAGGATGGCTGAGATGTTTTTTTTGTTTTTTTTTATTACTTTTTAAAAACACATATGGAAAGAAAAGTAATCTTTGTATGCCTGTTGGTTTTAGCCTGTGTTATTGAAAAATATTATTTATGCCATTTTATAGATATTATTTTTGTGTGGTTCTAATTTGAGATGACCTTCCAACCATGGGGGTCAAATGGGGTCATCTCTGTTTTGTTGTTTTGTTTTTGTCACATGACAAAATGATGATGGCTTTTTCGGTTACACCACCTAGACATTTTTGACATTAAACCACACACACACAAAAATTAATTAATTAAAAAAAAAAAAAAAATAGCCATTTTTTAGTGAATTGCATTGTATTTTTTTCTGGTGAAATAGGCCTACATCTGGATGATAATAATAATGAAAATAAGCGTCATGTCACTGACTCAAACATAATAAAAAATGTGATCTTTAAAAAATAATAATAATAAAAAGCACTTAGTCGTAGGTTGTTGTAATTTCTCATTGTGTACAATATGAAAATAGCCTACAGCATGCATATGAAACTTGGATTGACAGTGTCAAGTAACCCTTAAAAATTTACCACAGTTTCGCTACAATAACTACACTTATTCTTGCTACACTTTTTAGACACTGCTGTCACTGAAATTGTTATTTTGTTCATTTGAAGGGTTTTAATGTTCAATACCCAAATACTGTACTTTGTTTAAAGTTAATCTCACATGGCTTGATGTAACTTGACGTGCCAAGCAGGGTGTCTCCATGTTTAATCCCATCAGCCTACATGGAAACAGAACTAAAGGAATCAGTTTAGTTTTCACAAACTATGAGTTGTCATTTGATGCAAGGATCAGCACGTAAATGTAAGGTGCTGGATTTGTTCATCCTGTTTAATCCATAGCAAAGTATTATAACTGCTAAATAAGTTTACATATTCAATATTTTAGGTAAGAATATGTCTGATACTTGGCAGGATTAGCCGCCAACCCAATTTCATGCTGCAGTCATTTTTAAAAGCATGCACTCGCAGAATTTGGACATTGTAAGTATATGTGTGTCACGACATGAACAGCAAAATGGAGCTCTTAAAATTCACTGAACTGAATGATTGGAGAGAAAAAAAGAATCCACCTGAAGCTTTCCTCGCTTCTTAAGTTACCTGCTTGTCTGTGCAAGAACTGCTTCCCATTTACAAAAAGAAAGTTTTATCTGGAATTGACAAAAAAACACAGCAGGCCTGAAATGACTGGTAGCAAAACTGGAAACCTTCCTGGAAACCTTGCAGTTGCAACCTGTTCAAGTGATTTAAACAAATTCCATCCGGTGCTTCACCACCCATGAAGGGAAGAACTTTAAAGTGCTGTTCAGGTCCACCAGAGTGAGAAGTACCGAGATTTTAAATGAAAATAAAAGTGCAGAGAGTCAGCAAGAAAAAAATTGAGAGGTATAGAGAAGGAACAGTCTCATTTTGCCGTCGTGTCCTGGTGAAGATTCTCTGAAGTACCCTTTGCCCCTAGATGACGGATGTTCAGTTTGCTGAAGGGAAATTCCTCACTGCCATGGAAGTCACCATGCCGTCAAATACTCAATTACACAAAGAAAAATGACCAGTGCAACTTGAAGCATTGCTTCGCCTCTGGATTTTAAGCAGGACACACACTTTGACAGACAGTGATTAACTGCTTCTCTATTGTGATAAATCATTTAAATCTGAAGTGGGTATTGATTTTCCACTTTAAAACATTTAAATCCCCCTAAAAATGCAGAGACGACTGTTTCTGTGGGGTTATGAAAACTTTACAGCCTGACATTGCAACAATGACTCAACCAATAGCATGAGTTTAGGGTGGGACTAGCTGATTATCACTCCAATGATTGATAGGGAAACATGTTTGAAAACAGTCAGTGTTTTAGCAATTGACCCTTCACCGCCAGTTTGATTGACAGGCGATCTGACCAATCATAACCCTGAATCCGCCATTTTGTCTGACAAAGCAGTCAGGGGAGTTAGTAGATTAACTTTGGTGAAGTTGAACTTGAAAAATGGTGTGTTCTCACATCTTTCTGCGGTTGAAACCACATTCCTTCTGATGTTCAATTATGTTTATTTGATGCTATAAATGAACTAGTATGAAGAGATGATCGGTTCAGGAGCCGCTTGAAGGAGCTACAGCGATCTGTCACGACACATTAAAGAGACACTATACAGTATTTATTGTTTAAACTTCTTTAAAAAATTACAATATTTTAAATATGAAACTGTTTCATATCAAAGGTAACCTGCTCTGTCTTGTCTGTCGACGTGTTGCTCAGTGTCCTCTTTGCTCTGGGATGTATTTCTCACAGCATGAGAACATGATGTGTGGCGTGAGAGCGCATGGCTTGTCGGACATAGCAACAGTAACTAAAGGGGGCGGGTCTTTGCAAAGGGTCAATTCTGTTTCTAAAGGTGCAGAAATGACCTCATAATTTCATATTCTTCAAAGACGTTTGATCGAAGCTACAGTATAAAAGTAAGTAGTTCTACATGTTTGATGAAGAGATAAAGTGATTAGTTATTCAATAATACGGCATATCCAAGTCCTAACAAAACAAGATTGAACGGTTGATATTGATGGGTGTGAAATTTGGGATATGCAAATTCAGATGAAATGCTGTTCAGATGTTCCAGTTCTTTAGGTTCCTCTCGGCCTGTTCTGTAGGCGTTGGACCTGTTTGTTTGCCAGGATAATTTAAGAGAGATGAGAGAGGGCTACAATCAATCTGAGAATCCACCACAAAAGTACATCGTCAGCATAATCAGAGAAAAATAAGCCAGAGAACTCTGGAGGCAACCTGTCTAAGAGTTTAAAGGATTTTATTTCTTTTTTTTCCCACATGGGATGGTGCAATCAGATCTACTTTGAGACTTGTGTTGTTGTGCTATTAGATGCATTTCGGTTTCGATGCTAAATTGTTGTTTATACATGCAGCCTTCCAGAGAACCTCTTTGTACAACAGCCCGAGGCCAAAGACGCTTTTGCTCGGTGTGTAATTTTACACAGAATATTTCCCCCATCATCCCTAGCTGCTGTCTCGGTACTCATTTCTCAGTGTGCGCTTGGACCGTTTCACAGCGTCCCGCTGGTTAAAGAATTGGCTAGCTGCTGGAGGCGTGTTTACTTTTGATGGGGAACCACTGTTGAAAACCACAGGAAGACAATGGGACGACATCACATTGCTGTTTTTTTTGCTTGCCCTCCCATGCAAAATTTGTTAAAGAAATAGTTAGCCCAAAAATGAAATCATCATCATCATTTATTAACTCACTCTTAAATTGTTCCACACCTATATTACTTTCTTTCCTGGAACACAAAAAGTCACATGGACCACTTTTGTTGTGCTTTTGTGTCAAATTATATTTTCATGTTTGGGTGAACTATCTCTTTTAATGTCAAAATCATTATTATTACAAACATAGATGATCAAAAAACATCTAAAATAGCCAAATTCTGTCATGTTTGTCTCACATGGAAACTTTATTTTCAGTGCGTTTATAGTCTTCCTTCATAATAGTTTGACGGTGTAGGGTGAAGTCAAGCTGTTAGAAATGAAACTGCCTGCATCCCATCTTAAATTCAATGTGAAAATATGCAGTGGTATCATATCTCCGCTGAACTCACTGTCACTCAGAGCTTATTATTATTTCATACAAGAGAAGCTGCCGGGCCTTAGGAAGCTAACACACCCTTCTCAACGGCCTGCAGGTAATAAATCTGAAGTTTACCCAAGTGCCTCTGTCTGTTTTTACTGGTGGGCTCAGTGGCCCTCAGAGAGGTTCTGCTCTGTGCTGTGTTAGCTTTATAAGTGAGTAAATCATAGTGAATTGACTACAACTTTATATAGTTCAATAATGGAATGTTATAAACTTATCACAGTTCTTCTGTAGCAGCCTTGCATGGGTTAGTTCACCCAAGAATGAAAATTCTGTCATGAATTACTCACCCTCATGTCGTTCCACACCTGTAAGACCTTCGTTCATCTTCGGAACACAAATTAAGATATTTTGATGAAATTCGAGAGGTATGTGACTCGTCCATAGACGGCAATATAATCGACACTTTCAAGGTCCAGAAAGGTTCTAAAGACATCGCTAAATCAGTCGACATGACTGCAGTGGTTCAACCTTAATGTTATGAAGCAACGACTTTATTCAACAATATCTTCTCTTCCCTGTCATTCTCATACATTGTAGAGCTGCAACGACGTGTAATCGATGACATCGACTACGAAAATACTTCGACGTGCGTGAAATGCGTCGACGCGTCACACTGTTTACATTCATCTCGCGTAATGGTGGCTTCGTCTCCTGGGAACGGAGAAAGTTCCATTCTATCACAAAAACCTTGACCACGATTATCAAAAGTATGGGAATACTTTAAACAGAGGCCAAATAAAATGGTCCTTTGTTCCCTTTGCAGAACTGAAATGGCGTACCACCTATGGAATTGGAGCTCTGCCAAATTTTTGCGCGCGCAAGATCATATTTTGAGCGTGCAAAAGGGCATTTCGCACACACGAGAGCTGAGTTGAGGAGAAAATATTCGTCTCGCAAATAAGAAAATATTTCAAGTGAACGAAAATCAGTTTTGCATTTCAAAGAATTTTATTTGGATGTGCGTGGACGTTCTCTTTCGCACGTGCAAGGTTTCAGTTGCTCGCGCTCCTGATACCCGCCCTGCGCGCTCGCGACCGCTCGCCTACTCAACACAAACCAGCGTTACAATGTGCCAAAATTCCAGGAAATCAGAGATGAGGCTGCTAAATTGTGATTGGTTGGCTTGACAACCAATCACAAGACTCCCTGCATTACAGACAGCGCAAGAGGAAAAATGCATGGTTCAGGAGACGTTTGTTCAATGGCTTGAACACAATCAAAGTTCCTTTTAAGACTATTAAAACTACACACAAAACTATTAAGACTACTATATTTTAAATTTCAAATGTCTACCACTGGACGACCACACACAAGTGGCTTATTTTTAATCAAAATCAAATCGTATTATTACATAATGGCGTGTCCCAGTGTTTCTACACCTCAATGAACTGCTAAATTAGTTCTAACTTCTTACGTAAAGGAATTCTTCAAAAATAATCGTTAGAGTAGTCGACAGAAAAAATAATCGTTAGTTGCCGCTCTAATACATTGTTTACGTCCAGCACTTCCAGGCTCTACATCAGAACGCCGACTCATTGTTGGCCGGCCGACTCATCACATGCATGCGTCATACTGCTCATGTGATCAGCTTTGGCCAATACTGAGCTGGCATTCAGATGTAAACACTGAGGCCTTCAGTGTGCTTACTTTGGCAACTGTGTAAGGATAATGACAGGGAAGAGAAGAGATTGTTGAATAAAGTCATTATTTTTGTTTTGTTTTTGCGCGCAAAAGTATTCTCGTCGCTTCATAAAATTAAGGTTGAACCACTACAGTCACGTCGAGTGTTTTAACAATGTCTTTACTACCTTTCCGGACCTTGAAAGTGGTGATTATATTGCTGTCTATGGACAAGTCAGAGAGATCTCAGATTTCATCAAAAATACTTTAATTTGTGTTCCGAAGATGAACGAAGGTCTTACAGGTGTGGAACGACATGAGAATGAGTAATTAATGACAGAATTTTCATTTTTGGGTGAACTAAGCCTTTAAAGTAGTGATTGACTGATGTTTTGGTCAGTGAATTAGCCAATATTTGTCCATTTGAGAGGTTGAGAATTATCGCACCAGCTGATAAACATGCCCACTTGGCTGATTAACAGAAGTAAACAAAGAGTTTCAGCTTTGTTCAGTTTGTTGATAACTTTGTTAATGGTTCATTTGTTTTGACTAAATGTTGTGTATAGAGCCCCTATAATGGCATTTAAACTTTTATGTGTGCACATAAAATATTTCATAGGGGTTTTTTTTCAGCAAATGTCACTCATTTCAAATGTCAAGTCTCTTTTGGTATTTTTAGTTGCATTATCAGCATTATATCAGTTATTGACCTGCCTCCTGAATGTCTGTAGCCCTGGATATTGGTGTGAGCATCAGCCATCGAAAACCTATAACAGTTGTCTAGAGAACTGAGCCACTTTTAAGGTCAATTCACACTCCATCGACAGACGAAGACCAATGACAACAAACACTTTGTCGACTTTCATCAGATTAGTGTGGTACCCCTGCCGGTTTCGGTTGGCTTTGGTCAATACTTGTTTTGTCGGGTCGTGGAATGTCTGAAAAGTTTTGTACTGTAATCTTGGTGATTGTCTGCATTGGCAGTCGCTGTCAGTGCAGTGAATTGGCCTTTAGAACAGGGGTTGAGCATATCATCTAAATACTCTATCTTAAATTGACCTCTCCAGATTGACATATCAAAGACACTTTGGGTTGAACTCTACAATTCGACGCAGAAATATTCAATGAATAAACCTCACGAAGAGGGTTTTAAACCTAGCAGATGCTCAGATACCCTGCAGAGCGTGAAGGATATGAGGTCACAGCTCTTCTGTCATCTGTGCCGTATGGAGCTGGGAATTAGTAATGAAAACTATGAATATTTTGAAAGCAGGCTTGCTGTTAGAACGCTACCTGATTAATTTCCTCTGCTTGCATGAAGGGCAGATATGCTTGTAATTATTTATGAACAGCAGTGTGTTATGATTTATTTTCAGCCGGTGCTGTCGCATACTTAAAATACTCGAATGTAATGCTGTGAAATGCTTTAAACGAACCTTTGGTGTACCTTGTTTGCTCACTTTTTGACTATGGATATTGATAATCTTGTCTGATAATTTGTTCAGTATACCACATCATTGCGATTTTCGTGCCAGGAAACCCTTTTCTCTTATGTCTACTCATTTCCCACTAATTAGCTGCTCAGTTGTTTTCTTCAGCCGCTTTATTGAGTTGAACGTGGAATCTCGTCAATGTTTTCTGACCTTCCTACCACCTCTTTATCCCTATTATCTTGTTGACATGCTACAAAGGTTTGCCGGATATCCCTATGAGATGTTGTTTCTCATTTCACACACCCAAGTTCATGAGGGGACGAGTCTGTTGTTAAAAGACTTCACACACTGTGTAGTTTGATGTCAGTTACCCTGTAAAGTGGGTTGAGCTATTAGGCGTAATTAGCCAGTGCTGTCAGTCAAAGATAACTAAAGCTAACTTTTGTAGTTTAACAGTGCATGATAAAAGAGAACTTCAGAGTAATGCACAAACATGATGATTTTGATGATTTAATGATATTATTTCGGGTCAGATCATCTTGGTCTTAAATGCAGAATCATGCAAAAGTGTTTTTCAGTTACTGATGACATTGTCATCAAAACTATTCATTTCTTTATGCATAAAACATTTTTTAAATCAAGAAATACTGAGTGCACTTTACACATGAGTGTTTATGTACTAAATCATACATTTGTTACAATATCTTTTGGACTGAATTTAATTTGTTGATTTAAAAAAAACATAACAGGATGTTTCTATCTACTGTGTTACTTTGAGTATGAGTAATTAAAATGGGGAGAAAATGTGCCTAATCATTATGAAAATAATGTCACAATTTTGTTTTTTCCCCTTTTAGATTTTGGGGTGAAATATGACCCAGGCAGTTCGTGAGAATCACCCATAGAGTTAAACAACTTTATCTTGATTGAGAAAAAGCAAAGAAGTATTAAAATAAGTACTTGTTGTCTCAACATTGTATAATCATATTTTGAGCGTACACTTTGGTTGTTTCTGTGATTTTTAACTCAAGGGCAGCAGAGAAGCATATGCGTGTTAAACATTAGACACATACTCCACGGAGACAAAACAATGACTCAGTGCTTCTGGATGCTAAAGGGCAGATATGTTTTTCTGAAAAAGTTCATCTATTTAACATAAAAATATAGTGTAGCAACACATGCACTCTAAACACATGCACAAAATCAGGATTAAAGTCACGTGAAACTGCATTCACAACCCTTTCTGTTAATGTGACATTTTTCCGAGTGAAACATCAGACATTCTGTGACGGGGGGGAAAAAGGTCAGAAATTGATTTTATCCATCAGGAATTGATTAGATTGTAAAAATTGAGTTTTCAAGCTGGTCACTGTGATTATGCCAAGGAACACATTGATCCTGAAACAACATTTTTGTCTTATCCCTAACCTTACTCATAAGTTATCCCTAAAATCAAAAGGAAATGATGAATAACACTGATGTGGAAGCATCTAACCCTGGTTTTAAGTCTGAACTTGACATACTGTAAACTTGTACCTCAAATCGGATTGGTTGATTGGAATGTTGGAATGTGTTGTAATTGGTGAAATCATGTTCATACCAGACCTGAATGTGAGTTTGCAGTTGATGGGGCCTCCTGAACTACTAGATTATACTTTGAGGAGTTTGTTTGTTCTTTTTAATATTATTGCCATAACCTTTGATGTTTAGAAAGGCTGGTTACACTGGAAACACTGGTTAACATTAACCAACAGCCTATGAAGGTGACATTAACTCATTGAAAGATCACACAAACATTTTCTTTCTTTGGAATAACGTGCACTGATGAATTAAGTATAAAGCAGGGAACATTAAGAAAGTAAATAGAATCAATTTTGATTTATCTATAAACTCATAAGGGCATTTTCATCTTCGGTTGGAATTTCCCACATTTACCAACTCATTACTGACAGATATCTGCATTTAATTTGGCATTTGGGCTCATTGAAAGTGTTGCTTAATTACCCCAGAAATGTACCACATATTCATCTAATGGACTACACGATTATTACTAATGGACTATTAGTGCAATGCCATGTGTATAGTTGGGTTTACTCAAATTGCACATTCTATCTTTATAGTATTTGTAACTGCAGGAAAGCAGGGCACCGCTCCGAGACAATTTCAGCAGTTAAAACGAAACAAGGCCATCTATAAGTGGACACAAGTATGTGAGGAAGGTCAATAATAATGTTTGACTGAGTATAATGACATGTTCTCCAGGTCTTGGTGATAAAGTGTGCTGATGGCAATCAGTGTGTTTGGTGTAGGCAGGATTAGGCTAGTCTCACATTCTTCCTTAAACCTCTTTAAGAAAATCACTAATCCCAGACAACAACAGCAACATGCCGTTACATGTCACTCGTAACGCTGCTCATCTCAAGAATATCTGGTGAAATATCCTGAAATGATTCATTATGAAAGTTAAGGTGGAAAAGTGTGCTTAGAGTTACCGTTGGGGATGTTTAATGATTGACGGTGTCTCACAGAGTCTGTGTTCATTAAAGTCAAAATGAATAATTGACTCGGGAGCTTAAAAGAACCTTGGATGAATGTCAGAAGTGTTAGTAACCTACGTAATCTTAATGTAGATATTCACTATCTGCTGAAGGTTATAGTGTTTCAAACCCTAATATGACCTGAAATTGGATAATTGGGCTGATTTTGGATAGTCAGACTTTTGTCTCTTCAGCATAAAAGATAGTCCCCATTGCAGCACGTTATGGTCAGGTATAGACTGACCAGAATATGCTGGTCAGCCAAAAGTAAAAGCGTGTACACGTTCTCAATACCCCGCATAATAGCGGCTCCCTGATGTTATCGGTAATAGGCCTACTGGTGTGAAAATTTCCTCACAGCATGTTAGACTGAATATGTAAATCCAGAAAAAGACTTTATTGGAAAACTGATAAAATTCAAAATATACTGGTATCATATTGTTTATCGCACAATATTAAAGTACTTTTTTTTTTTTATGTATCAAATGTTGGCTGTTCAGTTGTGTATGTTTACCATATTTTTACATTTAGATTACCTTTGCATCATCAAACGCTCACTTAGTTAATCTTAAAGGAATATAGTTCACTAAAAAATGAAAATTATCCCATAATATACTCACCCTCAAGTCAGTGTGGATATATGTGGATATTTTTCTCGCAAAAACCCATCGCTTCACTTCAGAAAGCATTTATTAACCCACTGGAGTTGTATGGATTACTTTTATGACGTGTGGATGTGCTTTTTTGGAGCTTCAAAAACTCAGACACTATTCATTGCCATTAAAAAGCTGGGAAGAGCCAGGATATCATTTAAATATAATTCTGACTGTGTTCGGCTGAAAGATGGCTTGAGGGTGAATAAATTATAGGATAATTTAAATTTTTGCATGAACTATTCTATAAAGGTACACTATAAATTGGTGCGCTAGCGGTTAATAAACAAAACAGAATGTGACTAGCGTAAGAACATTGTATCCGGAGCTACTTCTCTCCGTCTATGTATTTGATGAGTTTGCAGCGGTTTCCAGTCTAAAATAGTCAAAACATAAACATTATTATAGGCGTACTGTAGTGATGCAGGATAAGACTAAATGCGATTTGAAAGATGAATTCATGATGTACTTGCTCATTATATAAATTTTGTAAATTTTGCATTAAAAAAGATAGTGTACCTTTTTAAAAACAATTTAAAAGCACTGTTAAGTGTAAGTGTTAACAAATCTCAAATTAATATAATTTTTTATACTGTACATTATTGTGTCATTATTCCTAAATTCCCTTGTAGCATTTAAAATTATTGCTTTTGATTTTTATTTTAGACAAAATAGTATAAAATTTTGATATTGGATACATAGCATTGTTTTCATGAACTTGCCAGCCAATCAAAATGGGAACTTTCAGTAGGTGGACGCGCCGTCTGAGGCCAAGACTATAATTTTGCAATATTACTGGGTGAGGTTGTCCAGGAAATTACCCAGAAAAGTTTTGGTGAAGCAGAAGTTCACTTTAACTCATTGAGGTTAAACCGCTATTGTTATCTAAGCCCATGTATCAGCAAAAAACTGACTGAGCATAGGCACTGATGCTGAATATGCTGCAATATTAAAGGTGATAAATAAATAAAAGCTTCATTTTTATATGCTCTCAGTATCAGAGCTGTTTGTTCCTGTGAATGTAGGTGATGTGCAGCAGAAGTGGAATGTCGGGTGTTTTCATCTAGAGGTGACGTGCTTTTTAATGCCTAAAGCCCCGAGGCGCTGTCAGGGCCCGTCAGAACAGGTGCTCACCATCTGGACGTCTTTTGTACCTGCTTTTTTATTCCTTTGAATTTGGTTAGTAACGTTTAAGATTTTACTCTCTATATACTTTATAATGTTCTGTTCACATACAAGTCACGATACATTAGGCATGAGGGACACGATAGTGCTTAAGTTACTCTATTGGTTTTAACTGCCTGTCAAAAGTTTGGAATAATTAAGCAATTTTAGCAATTGGCGCTAAAATGTACAACACATACAAATTTAGAACGCAACATTTTTTTGTTTCATCCACCATGAGCTATGCATTCTAATCTGATGCTTCATAAGATACCTGTGCGGCTGCATAATTATGATGTCAAACAATTTTTGCATTATGAGCATGCCTGCAGTATAACGCCTTTTTGGAAGAGAACTTTTCTGCATGTCAACAATTGACTCTTGTGCCTATTTTTATTTTTTGTGAGGAATTTTGGAGGAGACATGTGAAACATGTTTATACTTGACTAAGTGTGCACTTCAACATAATTGAGAAGTCTCCTGAACTAAGAACCTCACTCCACCACTGCATTCCAAACACCTGAACCGGTTCTTCACATGACTGAAGTGTGGCAAACGTTTTTTGATTCATGTGTTTTGGTGTAAGGTGCAATATATCGACATCTTAAATTAATAACCATACCATAGCAATTAATGAAAGAGCACAGCAATATAGAACAGTTATGAAATACCTGTTCTCAAACTAAGCTCATGCTCCACTTGTCACCATGATTGTAACCCCCCCCCCCCACATAACAGAAACTCTTCTAAATTGGGATATCAAAGTATTAAACACTACTAAATCCCACACTTAACACTAATTTTGCATACACACACAAAAATATTATATAACACTTAATTTTAGCATTTATTCTCCTTTTTGAGTGTCATGGCAAAGCATGCTGGGAAATAGAAATCCCAGCTCAGTTTCAGGTAAATTTAAGTTGATCTATATTTAAAAGAAACAAGTTCATTAAAATTCAAAACAATTCAAATTACTTTAAATGTGTGACTTTCGTGAACTCAAAAGATAAAAGTTCTAAATACTCAAAAGATAATTTGATTGAACTAATTTGTTTAACTTGAGTTTGCCCTACTCAAACCAATTAATTAGTTTGAGCGTTAGGGTTTACAGTGTATAATAAGCTTAATTTACATGAAAGAAGATGCGCAAATAATGACTTTGACTTTATTGGCACTGGAATAGCACTGCATCATGGATTGCGAGTAGATAGTGAAGACTAAGAACAATGTTTGCGGTGACAAAAAAACTTCCTCTTCACACTGTAAAAACTGATTTCTAGTTCCCAGCATGCTTTGCATCAGACTGTATTAGTGTTGATATGAAGTGTTTTTGCACTACATATTGCTTATACATGCAAGTGTATATCAATAGTCACCTTGCTAGTGGCATTAGCACTTGTTAGTGTACTAGCTAGTAGTTAGTAGTGTATGAGCTAGTAGATAATTCCAAAAGACTTGAGTTAATATGATGTTTATGCAGTTTAATTGTATGAGGTAGCTTAGTCAATGTTTTCAGTTAAATTTAAATTAACATATTTGTGTAGTATGAGCCCAAAATGTAAAGTTCTGAAAATGTAATCTTTGCGTTTGTTAAAAATAATTGATAACCTCAATTGAGTTCTGCTAACTTGGGGTTTACAGTGGAAATCTCCTCAGACTGTTCAAATGCCCAGTTTAATTGCATCATTAAAAAGAACATGAGAAATATTTGACTGAAAATACCCTTGGTAGAAACATAGCCTGTAGGTGTTTTTTGATTTGGAGACAGAGGATTGAATTAAAAACAGACCAAAAAGCAAACAGAATCTGGGCATTCCACCAATAAATAGAGAGAGAGACAAAAACGGAACATAGAACACTCACATTCCTGTCCTTGATAAGGGCTCTTCCCTTCCTCTGAAATGTGTGTGAGTCCTAGAAAGAGGGAAATAAAAAGCACAAAACACTCTGTTTTCCGCCCTTCGAAGTTGCAAGCGTGCGAGTACCATAACAAACATTTGCTGCATGACTTTAAAAACTTGACAATAGGCTTTATACCGAACGTCACATGAACAAATAGGAAAACGGGTCTCAATGCATCCATTTGTCGGAGAAAGTTTACAGCAGTATGATCTGATGGCGATATCTATCGAGGTAGTCGCCTAACCTATCTAGTTCTTTTTATTGTTGGTGTTTTATTCGATATAAATATCTAAATGTTAGTGAGAAGAGATCACCTGCATAAGTGATGGACATCGGTTACGCTCTGAAGGCATCAGGAGTAAAACTGCTCTACATTTAACGAAGTGCATCCAAAAGACCTGAACCGGAAGCAATGCAACCTGTTTTACAGAATATGGAAGTTTGATGCACAAAACCCCCATGAAGTAAACATGAGCGGCAGGGAAATTGAAGGCACCTGACATCTGTTCTGTCATGGAAACAGCATGGCACTAACATGATGCACATGCACGTTGCACGCTGTGCCTGCAGTGGTGTGGTTGTGGTTATCTAGTTATGACTCAGAAGTTGCATCTCGATCCGTGGCCTTTTGCTCACACATGGCTGCTTTTCTCGCAAGCTGTTCAAACAGAGCTTATTGGCTTGGCGTGATAAAGAAAAATGAAAAGTCTCTAGAAATAATCTTCGATGATAATTGATAGTGGATTTGAGGGACGTTATCCTGTATGGCTTCAGAAGATTATAGACAGCCTAGAGGGTGACATTTTGTTGAACCTTACAGAGATTTGACAACTTACAGCAACGTTAAAGCGCATTTGTTTGCACTGTTTATATATGAAATCCTCTTATGAATCAGAGGATTTGATGGCTTTTCCAGTTTATAATTAGCTGAACTGTCGTCTTATGCATTTTGATGAGGGCTGACCTTTCCTTATGTGCCTTCATTTCCTTGTCTTTTTTTCTGCATTCGAGCATTCCCTGCACACTTCGACAAACATCCTAAATTAAGCGAAGCTTGCTCAGACATTCTAGCCACAGAATATTTGAAATATTCCAGCTGACACCTGGAATCCACCATGAAAAAAGCTCATGCAGTGTTAAATCTCAAGTTAAAATCTCGCCGGCTCTCCTGTTAAGCTGATGGAGAGCAGTACTTGCAGCAATCTACAGATTTGGTGTTGAGAATCTCTGCTCACTATTAGTTCACTAAATGACTTCGTGACTCATCTTGTTTCAGTGCTTGTGCAAAAACCCAGTTCTGATCTACAACCAGCCTTACCCCAAAATCTTTAGGTAGCTTTCACAGCATTCAAGGTTGCTGTTGTTGTTGTCGTTTTCAATTAAATTTTTAGGAAATTTACATGCTGATCAAGAACAACCCAATTTTACAGAAAAAGCCAGACACCACTGCAGAAAATCCTATTTTTCATTTGTTCACACTCATGTCATTCAATCAAATCTTGTATTTTATTTATTTTTTGTTATATTTCTTATATTTTGAAAAATGTGTTTGTCTTTGCAATATAAGTCAATTGGATCAAGTGTTGTATTGGACCTCATTGGCCTCCACTGAATGGACAAAAACAATCAAAACATTTCTCAAAATATTATAATAATATAATGTTCAGCAAAAGAAGAAAAGACATACAGGTCTGGAATGATGTGAGGGTGAGACAATTTAGGGTGAGTAATATATTAAATATATATTTTAAAATGCCCCCCCCCTCCTTTTTTTAAAAAGGAAATTGCCTGTACGGTAAGAAAAATGGTAACACTTTATATTAATATTTTTTTATATTATATATTTTTTTCCATTTATTAACATTAGTTAACTGCAATATACTTATAATATATACAATAAACTTATTAATAATATGCTTATTAAAGCATTAATCTTAGATATTGTTTCAAAATGTCCAAATTAATATAAATGTAATAAAAACAACTAATTAAAACTCGATAAGAAGTATTTTTTGCACTGTGACTGCCATTTAAAAAGATTACAATCTGGCAACCTTGTTAACCTAAACTTTGTTGATAAAAACCTGTACACCATGACTCCTGAAAATTGTGTAAAGCCAGCGAAACATAGCTGGACAATTTGGGAATTTTTGTGTGCAATATGCATCAGACGGTCAGTGACTGGTCAGTGGGAGGTCCGAGGATGTCCCATTAGACTAACGCCAAAGAAAACAGTACCAGAAACAGCAGCTGGCCCGATGACAGTGTCAGGTTATCAATGCAACTCATTAAATCATGGTCATGAGGCCTGCCCTGCAGGCCTTACACCCTCCATCCTCCTCTGCATTCCATTTGAGAGTCAGCAGAGGCATCTGAACTCCACAGTGTTCATAAACGGTGACTTTGAGCTTCTACGAAGGTGCGATATCACTGTTAAGAGTTCCGTTGAGTTTTACCTGGGTCTGGAACTGTGCAGAGGATATTACAGATGAAGAGCTTTAGATGCTTGTTCCTGTCTGAACAGAGACTCTATTGTACCAGGCAACTAACGTTTAGCACAGAGGAGCACCTGACAGAGAGGCCATTGATCCATTTCGAGCAGTCCTGCGCAGCTCAATAACATCCCAAGCAAGAAAGAGAGACGCCCAGGGAGGCCAACACAGTCAGCTGTCTGTCGGCCAGCAACCCCTGGTCCTCCCTAGAGAGGTTTAAGAAATGTTATTACACCAGTGGTTGGACTAAAGTTGCAGGCCAGAGGGTCAAATGAAAAGAAGTCAGCTTTTGATGGAAATTACTATAGCATGTACTTTTTATTGATGAGAAAATTAAATTGCACTTGTATGTTGCATCAGAGGACAGTTCACAGTTAGTCTCCGCCTCAGACGTCACGCCCGCGGACCGTTGTCTGATGCATATGGCACAAAATTGGAAACACTTTAGGAGTTTCAAATTCATCATCTGGTTGGTTGAATTCTACAGGATTTTCAGGAGACGTGTGTGTTTTAATGGTCCACCTGGAAGCAATGATGCTGTGACGCCAAACCCCCTCGTAGAAGAAAAAAGCTGTTGTGTTTACAACTGTGACAATGAGCGCTTATAAGGATTGACTAAATGCGTATATGAAATGCGTAAAGTTCGCATCATAGAGTCTTTAAAATGCGTCTAAGTTTTACTAACCAGTCTGTTATTGTAGTGACATCGACTTTACGTTTTCACGCCTCTAAACATGACGCAGAACAAAACGAACTGTGATTGGTGACTTTACATGTCAGTCAGACGGCCTCTAGGTGATCCTTGGCCAATGAAAGCCGCTATGGAGTCCAGACCTTCTGCCGTCAGGCTACGCGAGACTAGTCTGCATAAATTCTCCAAAGCTGTTCACCAAGCTTACAATTAAATAATTTCATATTTGAAATCAGCAATGCAATATGTCAACAACTATCATTTTATTTCTAAAAGGTTCTAGTGGCAGCTGCAGTGACGCAATGACTTTGCCAATTTGCGTTTGGATCTTTAATTAAGAAGGTGGGACTTATTCTGCCATATTGTGCGTTGCATTTTCTCCCATTCATAGGAATATGAGTGCATCGTTTTTATATATCTAAAGTTTTTGATCAAACTGTCAAATCCCATACTGAATGCCACTGAAAAATATATGCTATGTAATGCGTAAATTAATTCACATTTCGAAATTAAATGACCGGTTGTCAGTTGTATCGTTACTGACATAGTTTATTGTAAATCACATTTATTCATAATGGTTCCCATTTAAACCAATATAAAATGTCATATCAATAGGCAATTTCCCCTGTTTTAAACTGTAGTAATAAGTAATGAGCCTATAAGCAAGCCTAACTTTAACATAACATAGACTACACAAAACCTTTCCATTTTCTTCTAAGTTTGAGGTCAAATTAAGTGATTTTGTTTTCTGCTCTGGATCTACAATAAAATTATGTATTATTTTAAAATCTAACATTAACGTGATAATTCGAACATAGCCTTTGTAAAAATATACATCAAAACATAAATATGCAAAAAAATATTTAATGTAAAAGACTAGTATTTCCAATGTTGACTAGCAGCAGCAGTTTAGTCGACAAGTCTCACACATCCCTAATCCACAGTACATATGGCACCTGTGAGAAAATATCACAATGTTTCCGTTTTCTGTTGTTTCCAGGCATTCATGTCATCATACCATATGATATCACCTATTGGAATCTGCCCTCAGGGTTGTCTAACACTAGTTGGGCTATTTGTGACACAGTCACTTTCACACGTTCACACATGTATATTCCGCTTGAATTCACACACAAACTTCATTGGAATCCTGTGTTTTCATACGCTGCCCGTTTACAGTGTCACTCACAGAGAGCTGGCAGCGTTGTTACAACCGTCTCACTAAACGTTTCAAATTCCTCTCATACCCCCCAGTGTACACAAACACACACATTTATGCACACTCAGACATACACAGGCACTCACACACACAAAAACAGTGTTCTGCAGTGCTACGGTCAAATTCCACAAACACTGTTTTGGTGTGTCTGGCCTTAAGGAGAATCGAAATGGGGCCGGACTGCAGAAAACAGCCGCAGTGAATCGATGCTCGTAGAAGAGCTGCCTCCAGAGAAGTAATAAAGTCAGAAATATGAACCAGGGCTCTGCTCAGAAACGCAAAGAAAGTTGAAACATCCTCAGACTTGAGGATGACACCAACCACTGCAAGCACATTTAAAATGGAGAGCTACTGTAATTTATTATGTTTTACTATTATGAATGTTTAATAATGTAATATGTTCTTTTTATATGTTTATTCAAAAAAGAAAGACCACACTATATTAGGCCTTACAGGGTTACTTCACCCAAAAATGAAATTTCAGTTACTCACCCTCAGGTCATTCCAAAACCAAGTCTTTCTTTTGTCTTCGAAACACAAATGAAGGTATTTTTAATGAAATCTGAGAGTTTTTTTTGTCCTTCCATTTTAAGTCTATTCACCCAAAGCTCTGATGCTTGAAAACATTCATAAAGAGATAATAAAAGTAATCTATATGAATCGAACCGTTTAATCCAAGTCTTAGGTCTAATTAATAGCAGTAAGAAATAGAGCTACTGTACTTTTGCTTTCCTATTTGCTTTTGTCCTATTGTTTTTTTTGTTTTTTTAATAAGATATATATGGGTGAGTAACTGATGAGAGAAATGTATGTGTGTGTATATGTATGGGTCATTGACGAATAAGGTTTTTAAAAGGTGTAAAATAAAACAGTATGGCGATATAATTAATTTTGCAGTTTTATTAAGTGTTAATTTCGGTTTTACAGAATGACACTTTTGGTTATACTGAATGACGATATTTTCAAACAATGCTAACAAGCTGATATCTAGCTAGCTAACTAAGTTTTAAAATATTACAACATTTTCCATGTTTTATGGCGGTTGTACCGAATGACCTGATGTTTTTCGGGACATGTGAATGAGCGTGAATCATTAATTTTTCAAATAATTAAGAGAGAGTTAGTTACTTTGGTTCACGACCATGTGATCCTCTGAAGGATTTTACATCCTGTCACATGATATTGACCGCATGACTTGATCCAAAATGGTCCCTTTATATTGGTTACTCCGAATGACACATCGGACATTCTTTCTCATAACAAAGCAACGACTTATACACATAATTTTAATGCCATTTTGCAGTATGTTGATATAAAATGTTATAAAACCATGCCAGAATAAAAAATATATATACATTTATTATTTTAAGATATTTTAATCACAAATGAACATTGCTATATTTGCCTTTGGACGGTTAAACCAAATGACCTTTTGACTCTTAAAATACCTTTATATGTAGCAAAATATAATAACCTTTTTGATTCAATAAAAGAGATCTAGTTGTACTACCTTGCATACTTTGGATGTCATAACTTTGTTTTTTATTATTATTAAGGCCTTTGGACAAAAAAATTACCCGTCACGTCATTGTGGTCATATCGCTCAAACCTCATGCTTCTTTGTCTTGTTTTCTTTCATTGTTATTATTTTTGAAGCAATGCAATTCAATCCTGGACTAGAAGCAGAAACTAAGAAAACCACAGCACTGAAAAGGCATTCACTAAATCAACCGCAGTTATGTATTTATTATAACATGCTTTACATTTACATAATCACAGGACATTTGTACACGCAAACCACATTGGCACTATTGTATATACTGTATAATCTCTGCCTCATTTAGGTCACAAGGCATTGTATTGAAATAAATAGTCTCCAAAAAGAGCTTTTTTGCTGGTGCACGAAACAACCATGAGTATTGAAACTCGACGATACGGATAATGCAATAGAATAGGAAACATATTTTTATCGTACCGTGTCTCTCAGTTTAACTGAAAAGACTTGACGTGTTCTTCACTCCGAGACAAATCTCATAAATATGCCTGTTATCGTACATCAGGTCAGATCACTCAGCCTGTATCTAAATGTGGGGTGTTGGGTTGACAGAAAGGGAAAAGACAACACCAGCTACATACTGATGTCAAGCTAACGTAGAGCTGTCAACATTGCAAGCAGGTGATAAACTAGATGCCTGTTGTAGACAAGCCATGATGTGGCATTAGCACGTCACATTGAAGGACGGATTGTGAACAAGGCTGTCATTCTGTTTTCTCTGAAGTGCACTCAAATGCTGAGTCATAGTTACTTCACACATACATACTTCATAGAATACTTGCATTAAATCGAATACATGCACAGAAAGTATGACATTTCTAATGCAAAAAATTGATCTATTCATTTTGAAATAATGTTCCAATCAAACAAGACATTTTAACTTCCCATCATGCTTTGCATGGGGCTTGAAATAAAGTGTTATTTTATGAATTTTTTTATCAAGATGAAAATGGAGAGAATGTTTAATGTTCTATTATGTTGGTATTTAAAAGTTTCTGTCATGTCAGTGGTTTTGGGGGCTACCATTGTGGTGAAGTGGTGAGCTTGTGCTTGGGTTGAGGACCTGCTAACAAGAATTCATAGTGCTTTAATAATAAAGCAACCACTGTGGTAGTACTCTGGATGAAACCAGTATCACTTCTAGACCGCCAACACTGAACATCACATGTGTAAAGAAGTGTTATATTTAGTTTGTTGTTATACAAATCACAGACTAAACAAGAAGCATTAATATATGAAAACCATTTATTTAAGTTAAGCTAAAACCATTCATTTGAGTTAAATGAACACCATTGATTCTAGTTAGTTGTACATGGTTGATTCAATTCCATTGAATCATGTTCAGCCAAAGAGTTTTTTTTGTGAGCATATATAAAGTACACACTGAAAAAACAGTGAGACATAACATTATGGCCAATACATAGACCAAAAATGATGTTTTGAGGCTCCAATATTTTGAAGTCTTTTGAAACTACCTGTGTATATAGATGACATCAAAGCATTGGTTTTGGAAGAGAGACATTGTAAAAACTAGACGTCTGGAACCGCGTGAAGTCCACATCAGTTTAGAATCACAATCAGTAACAGCAGGATTTAAACCTCTAGGTTGAGAAAAAATGAGCAGTTGCTATAGAGATATCTGAAAATGTTGTTATTGTTTGGAAGTGTTTATTACAGTAGACTGCTGGTATTAAGCTGCCAGTGGCTAATGCTCTGTTTGAAATTCTCTGCATGCACAAATGTGGGAAATGAACACTCAGTCAGGTCAAGACTACAAAAACTCAGCAATCGCATCAATGCAGCTTCCTGTTGCTGTTTCAGTTTTGGATATTCAAGGCTAGTTGAGCACAGATGTGTTTCCTCTCCCTGCGGAGGGCTGCGTGCCCTGCTCCAGGTGCCCTGTTGACAGGTTTGTGAGCTTTAGTATGGCTGTCAGAATTCCTGCTAGGCATCTTTTCAACATACTAGTTGGCACTAGCACTGTGATAGCTGCTTTTAATGAATTGGTAGGTGAAAAAAAGTGTGAAAAGACAGCCCAGAATCATTTGAAAAATGTGCCTGTTGCGATATCTCTGCAACATATTGAGTTTCTTCTTGCACGAAATGTGAAATGTCCAGTGAGTGCTACTAAAATATTCATTTTAATGTTTCATTACATTGGATAATACGTATGATACGTAGAACAACCTTGTTGTATCAGGTGAGCTACTGAGCAAGTTTACTGTGTCAGAAAAGCTATGTGGAGCTTATGTAATGCAAACATAAAATGTTTACAAATCATGCACTATGGTAAACGTGTTTTGCGTTTACACTCACCTAAAGGATTATTAGGAACACCTGTTCAATTTCTCATTAATGCAATTATCTAATCAAGCAATCACATGGCAGTTGCTTCAATGCATTTAGGGGTGTGGTCCTGGTCAAGACAATCTCCTGAACTCCAAACTGAATGTCAGAATGGGAAAGAAAGGTGATTTAAGTAATTTCGAGCGTGGCATGGTTGTTGGTGCCAGACGGGCCGGTCTGAGTATTTGACAATCTGCTCAGTTATTGGGATTTTCACGCACAACCATTTCTAGGGTTTACAAAGAATGGTGTGAGAAGGGAAAAACATCCAATATTCGGAAGTCCTGTGGGCAAAAATGTCTTGTTGATGCTAGAGGTCAGAGGAGAATGGGCCGACTGATTCAAGCTGATAGAAGAGCAACTTTGACTGAAATAACCACTCATTACAACCGAGGTATGCAGCAACGCATTTGTGAAGCCACAACACGCACAACCTTGAGGCGGATGGGCTACAACAGCAGAAGACCCCACCGGGTACCACTCATCTCCACTACAAATAGGAAAAAGAGGCTACAATTTGCACGAGCTCACCAAAATTGGACAGTTGAAGACTGGAAAAATGTTGCCTGGACTGATGAGTGTCGATTTCTGTTGAGACATTCAGATGGTAGAGTCAGAATTTGGCGTAAACAGAATGAGAACATGGATCCATCATGCCTTGTTACCACTGTGCAGGCTGGTGGTGGTGGTGTAATGGTGTGGGGACTGTTTTCTTGGCACACTTTAGGCCCCTTAGTGCAAATTGGGCATCGTTTAAATGCCACGGCCTACCTGAGCATTGTTTCTGATCATGTCCATCCCTTTATGACCACCATGTGCCCATCCTCTGATGGCTACTTCCAGCAGGATAATGCACCATGTCACAAAGCTCGAATCATTTCAAATTGGTTTCTTGAACATGACAATGAGTTCACTGTACTAAAATGGTCCCCACAGTCACCAGATCTCAACCCAATAGAGCATCTTTGGGATGTGGTGGAACAGGAGCTTCGTGCCCTGGATGTACATCCCACAAATCTCCATCAACTGCAAGATGCTATCCTATCAATATGGGCCAACATTTCTAAAGAATTCTTCCACCACCTTGTTGAATCAATGCCACGTAGAATTAAGGCAGTTCTGAAAGTGAAAGGGGGTCAAACACAGTATTAGTATGGTGTTCCTAATAGTGTATAGTATAGTACTGTGCAAGAAACCACCTGACCGATGTGTGATAATTTGTGTGAAAATGAATAAAAGTTGTTGGTGTTTTACTAAAATTAATTGAATGTATAGGTACATTTTTAGAGTTTTGCAATGATGTAGGTAGGTTTTTCCAATGAGTATTTTGGAAAAAGATATCTCGTGAAATACTTCGGTCAACTACTTGAGGTGTATACTTCGGTCATGAGGTGTAGCTCAGCAGTAAACGATTCTATTTTTACACTCGGCGGTTGCTAAGACTACCAAATCATACCCAGCATTATCGATAAGCATTCATAAAGCTTCACTGTTCATTGCCACATGGTGCACAGTCATGGCTGACAACTCACTCGGCCAAGCACAGGGCCGTAGCACAGCTGTGGAGAACATCCACTCAGTCATATGGGGCTAAAATGAAGCAAACTACACTGCTTTGTGAAAATAGAGAATATAAAAGCAGAAAGCATGCAAGTCATTGTGGGGAAGTGTGTCACACTGTGCCAGGGGCAGAAGCTTAGCAGCAGTGGCTTCCACATGGCTGCTTTCTACTCGATGTTTGGATTGTAACATTTCTGTCACTTGCTGCTTGTAATGGCAAGTAATTATTTTGATTATAATTTCTGTACATTTAAGTAATGCATCATGAATAAAGAATTTGACCAGGCAGAAAATAGGCAAATAAGCCTCAGCTCAGTACATAATACTTAGGGTTTGAGATTATTACAAAACTCCTGACCCTAAATATTAAACTATGATGAATGACTTGTCATGCACAGTTTGTGCCACAGACATGAATGGTACCTGAAAACATGGAACTTGTTTTAGAGCTTTTTTTCTAAGCAATTGATTGCCACAAAATAATTTAATCGTCCTTCATTTCCTTAAAAAACGGCAGTAATTAGTAATTTCGCAACTACATGTCAACTAACTGGCAATAATTTGCAACTACATGTTAACTAACTCTCATTAGAGAGTTTTAGTCGACTGTTAGTAGACTGTTAGGTTAGGGTTAGGTGCACTCTAAAAAAAAAAAAAAAATTCGTAAAAATAGGGCACAATGTACTGTATTTTAATTTGACAGAATTTTCTGTATTTTTTTCACAAGGTGTTTTACCTGTATTTTAAATCTGTATTTTGTTTCAGGGTTAACGGAAATGTCCGTAAAATTACTGGATAATATTGTGGTAATTTTCTACCAGTACATTATCCAGTTTTCTACGTTGTTTTTTTGTAGTTGTTGTTGTTGTTGTTGTTTTTAACACAATGTGTTAGGGATAGGGTTGGTAGAATAAGTTAGAATAGACATAGTTGTAAAGTTACTTGTAGTCAGTAAAGTGTCTGTTGGGGAGCATCAAAATAAAGTTTCAGCAGATATTAAGCTGACATTTTACTAATACTCTAATGACTGCTAGTTGACATGTAGTTGCAAAGTTACTTGTAGTTAGTAGACTGTCTAATGTGGACTATAAATTTACCAAAAAAAAAAAAAAACCCACTGTGAAATAAGGGGACATTTAAAAAGCAGAAATATGAAGCTTGTAATTTTATAACATTTTATTACAATAATTCTTTGAAAATGCCTATATTATTTCAGCTTTAAAGCTGTTTTTTACAGTCATTTTGGGTTTATGGCATTACGTTGTTATGGTAGCAAAGTTGTACACAAAAACCTTTTAACTCTTAAAGATTTTCAGGCAAAAAAATATCCACAGACTTGCATTGAGGAGAGATCTGAGCCAGATAGAGATCAGAATACCAGAGAGACTTGTGGGTGGGCTGTTTTGACTAGCAAGTAGCCAGTTTGACACTCTCGGCATCTTCGCAACTGCACAGCACTGCCCTGGCAAACATCTGGGTGATTATGTAGACGAGGCAGAATATAAAAGTTTTGTTAATGTCTCAGTTCCCTCTTTCTAAAATGTGAAGCTGACATTGAGAACGTATTAATTTTTCAAGAAAATACATAAAGACGGTGCTGACTCGCTTCGCTTCCTCAGGATTTACTGCGGTTTCTCATGAATTTGAGTAATTCGAAGGGTAGAGTAAATTACTACTGTAAAGCTATGATGAAAGAGCCATTATAATATTTTCTGCTACTTTTGCTGCATTCCTTCATGTAATCGGTGCAAAATTGTCAATATTAGTGTCAGGGGGTGTGTCAGTATGTGTGTGTGCATCTGAAGGTGAGAGAGTGTTTCATCTCAGTTCCCATGATCCCCTTCCCCCTGAGGCTCCATTCATCTCTCACGGTTTCCAGTGGGGTATGTCAGTCAGCCCTGGTCTCCAGCAGGGTAAATATACACTCTGTCCGACCGCACCAACTCACATATTTGACCTAAAACTATGTCATCTCTGTTCATTGCTGTATTTACAAGTGCTCTGCAGCATGATTTAATTTGAAGTCTGAAGACATCACTTGCTAGTTAGAGGTTTTTGCACACCCACACACTCTAAGAAAGAGTCATTGTTTATTTATTTTATTTGACTTAATTACTAAAATCTAAAAATCTTTTTCCATAAGAAGCAACACTCCATAAGATGTTAATAATTGTTTTCAAAGACTGTATATTGAATATAAGTTTTGTTTTACTGCACTGGCAGTTATTTCACAAGTTTTAACTGGTTTACACTTTAAAAAGAAATCTTCCAAAGACACATTCTTATGTGTACACATTATTTTGTGAACCTTGATTTTGTTATGTGGACTTTTAGGTTGCATTCTGCCATGTTCATTTCCTGTTTCTTATACCACATTTTGTAGTCCTTTGTAGTTTTTTTGATTAGTTCCCTGATTGTGTCCAGGTGTGTTTTAGTCCAATATCCTATGTTTATATAAGGTGCGTTCACGCCATCTCGTTCTTACCATAAAGATTCTGATGTGTAAAAAGTCTTCATGTGCTTGTAGAACTTGTAATTACAACATTTAAACTTGTAATTTACTGAGAGCTATGACTTGTACCATATAATAATAATAATTTGTTACATTTATATAGCGCTTTTCTGGGTACTCAAAGCGCTTCACATATGGAAGGTGGAATCTCCTCATCCACCATCAATGTGCAGCATCCACCTGGATGATGCGACGGCAGCCATATTGCGCCAGAACGCCCACCACACACCAGCTTATTGGTGGAGAGGAGACAGAGTGATGAAGCCAATCAGTATATGGGGATCATTAGGAGGTCATGATTGACAGAGGCCAGTGGGCAAATTTGTCTTGTATGTCGGGGTTACAGCTCTACTTTTTTCGAAGGACATCCTGAGATTTTTTAACGACCAAAGAGTCAGGACCTCGGTTTAACGTCTCATCCGAAGGACGGTGCTTTTTGACAGTATAGTGTTCCCATCACTATACTGGGGCGTTAGAACCCACACAGACCTCAGGGTGAGCGCCCCCTGCTGGCCTCACTATCACCTCTTCCAGCAGCAACCTAGTTTTCCCAGGAGGTCTCCCATCCAGGTACTAACCAGGCTCAGCCCTGCTTAGCTTCAGTGGGAAACCAGTCTTGGGCTACAGGGTGATATGGCTGCTATACCAGCTGACCTCTGTATATTTAAGGGTGCTTTCACACCTGCCTCATTTAGTTCGGTTGAATCGCACTAGAGTTCGTTGTCTTCCTTGGTGCGGTTCGTTTTGGCAGGTGTGAATGCAGCAATCACCCTCGGGTGCGCACCAAAAGTGTACCAAACGAGCGCCTCTTCAAGGAGGTCTCGGTACGCTTTCAAACGAACTCTGGAGCGGTTCGCTTGAGATGTGAAAGCAAACCGACCCAATGGACCAACGAACCAAACGATATCATAATTCATAACGGGAAATGTGTTATATAAAAAGCAGTAGTGTCTGATTCTGTGAGTGAGCACATTCATTACGGTAATTGAAAACCAAAGAGTGTCTCTTCATCTTAAATGTTTTGTAATTGCGCTTCTCTGTGCTGTCCCGACGAAAATGTTGCCGTGTGAAAGTAACCCAAATCAAGAAGAAAATGCAATATTGTAACAAATTTAGTCCCTGTTTTGTTACAAAGCAAACGATCCATAGGTGTGAAAACACTCTAAGGTGTGTTCTACTTGAAATGGCGCTGTGCAGACGATCAGTGTATGAGATCAAAGTACCGCGAGGGCAATTCGAAAGCACACAGAGCTTTATTTATGTTAATTATGACATGGTGTGAATGCAGCAGTAATCCCCAGTGTTTCTGGTGGTGTTTGTCAGGTAGTTTCCTTGCGTGACAGTTTTTTTTTTATTCTTGTTTCCTTAGTTCCTAGATGTTCTGCTCCTTGTGTTTTTGGTTGTTTTGTTAATTGATGTTTACTGCAATACTCTCCTGCATCTTTAAAGTTCACTAAACGGGACGCTTGTCAAGTAAATTTACCTTGTTTTTTTTTTTTAACTGTAAAGTTGTTATTTATTTGTTAGTTTATTGGAAGGACACAGTGCACATTAATAGACAATACTGTAAATGTGCCAGATTTCACCAAAGGCTTTTTTTCATCTGTAGTCCCTGGACAGAATATCACCCTATAAAACAAATTTAACCTTTGAAATTACAAAATTATTAAAATTGTTACAGTTGTCAGTGCAAACAATTGACCCTTCGCAAAGACCTGCCCCCTTTAGTTACTGTTGCTATGTCCAAGAAGCCATGCACTCTCATGCCACACATCATGTTCTCACGTAGAGAAAAATACATTGACACTAACAACACGTCGACAGACATATGAAACAGTTTCATATTTAATAAATCGCAATTTTTTAAAGAAATTTAAACAATAAATAGCGTATAGTGTCTCTTTAATGTGTCGTGACAGATCGCTGTAGCTCCTTCAAGCGGCTCGTGAACCGATCATCTCTTCATACTAGTTCATTTATAGCATCAAATAAACATGAATGAACATCAGAAGGAATGTTGTTTCAAGTGCGGAAAGACGTGAGTACACACAATTAACCAATGTTAATCTACTAACTCCCCTGACAAAATGGCGAATTCGGGGTGATTGGTCAGATCGCCTGTCAATCAAACTGTGCGAAGGGTCAATTATTTTCTTAATCACTATTTTTTCCTTGTTTTTCAGTAAACATCTAAGCATCCTTAAAATAACATATATTTACTTCTATTCACTAGAAACTACAAAATTGTGCTTTGATTTTAAGATTTGTTTTCAGAGAACTTAAGTTAATATTTTTTTTACAAAACTTTTGTGAGGTTTGTGCTTAAAATAAAATCAGTTTGCCAGTATAGTGACATATTAAAGTCATATTAAGCAAGTTTAGAGGATTTGTCTGGCATACATAAATACATAAGTTTTTGAGGCACATGTGTGAGTAGCAGCATTATAAGTTAATAAATGTTTATCATATTGTGTAATCAGAGTATAATTTAGCGCTCTGGGTTTCCAGGTCACAATAATAATTAAGCAGGTGTCCGTGTCGTTGTACCTTTGTAGATGGCGGCACGTTTCCATAGCAACAGCTTGGGTGGACACACCTGATAATAAAAGGTGCATGCGAACGAAAAAGCAGAGGAGTGCATTGTTTCTCTCGCCTTTTCTGTTGCGTTTCTAATTCTCTTTTCGCCTTAAATTCTCTCTCTTTATTTGTGCCTGACGGATACGCAAAGCTCCACATTTTAATTAGCATCGAACTTTCTGTTGAGACCTGAAGAGAGTGAATCATCAAAGGCTCGTTTTTGTTTATTCCTCGGTGCTATTCTCGGCAAAGTTTGTCTCCACAACTCAGATGAGACAGCCTGTTCCCCTCGCGGCCGTTTGGAAGTTACCCATTAGCCTTGGGGAAGAAAATAAGTAAACACTTTCATTCTTGGTAAAAGCATATCTCTCCTCTCTCGCAAAGCACATGAGAGACACCGGAAGGTTCTTTGTCACAGTCAGGGCCTCATTTGACAGAGGTTAGAAGCCCTGTGATTCCCTGCCATAGAAAGCCGGAGGTCTCCAGAACCTGTGTCAAAACAAGCCCCGCAACAAGCTGAAGTCAGAAAGAGAAGAGAAGCGTTGTGTTTAATCTTCCTGTATTTACCGGTCTGACTGTATTCATTGGCATAAACTCAAACAAAGGTGGGTTTATTCTGTTTAGCCTTTGCACTTCCATATATTTATTATACACACCCATATTTTTTCCCTCCCTAAGAAACAGACTCTCTCCTGCAGGGTGTTCCAGGTTTGAACATCAACAATGATCAAACGACTCGATCTGTGTGTGTGTTCATGTATGCAGACTCGAACGTGACCTAAAAGGAACAGCTTCTGTTCTCAGCTCTCTGTTCTCCGTTTGCGCTCCAGGCCTGTATGACAGCTATGAGAATGATCAAATGTCTTCCTGAAAACATTTCATATTTGCTCAGTCAATGTATAATCTAGATAAAATATTAAATATACAGTATGCATTTGATTCATTTGGAACTGGTGTAAATGCCCCGAAAAGTTGACCAGCGAACAAAAACATGTTCTAAGAACGTTTTGGTAATGTTAGGAAAACGTTATTTCTGAACGTTCAAGACATTCAGTTTTTTAATGTTTTAAAACATTTTATCTTGGTTATGCGAATGTTACAGGAACGTTATATTTTATCATTTTGCAAGCATTATGGGAACATTACTTGTATTTTTAGAAAAAAAAGTATCTTGTACGATGTATAAATAACGCTTTTATGTTCATGTTTTGAGAATGTTATTAAAGACCAGATAACGAACAAACATTTTATTAATGTTCCTGGAAAACATTTGATTGTAACTTTGAGAGAACTTTGTCAGAACGTTAGCCAAAGTTCCGAGAACATTCCCTGCTTTGCTGGGTTTGTGGTTAATGCACATACACAAACACTTAAGCAGTGGTGCTGTTAGATATGAGTTTAAGTTTGGCTTGTGTCGTTTCTGATCCCGTTCCCCCATCACGTCCTGTCCTCTCTCTCTCTGTCCTAAACAAGGGATCAGTGCCTGATAGTAACTGATTACATGTAATCTGGATTCCATAATCAGAATCCAAAAATTTTGTACTTGTAATTATATTATGTTACGCTTTTGGTAACACTTTATTTTACAGTGCCATTGTTACATATAGTTACTTTAGTAATAACTATAAAATTTTGCATAATTCCATGCAACTAACCCTAAACCAAACCAAATTCTAATCCTCTCCCTACAGTAAATACATGTAGTTACTTAATATTACTCTGTAGTTAGCTGTATAATTACAGTGTAATAAAGACACCTTAACATAAAGTGTAACCTGTTTTTATTGATTACATGATTACGTTGTATTACATGGAAGGCTGTTGTCATTCAAACATGAACATTTTTTTCATTTTTACATGCAATGCAGGGATTCGACAACTTTTTTGTCATTTGAACTTCTTTGACCCTAATATATTTACTTAGAATACCCCGAGATTTTTTAGTAAGTAAGGTCAATCAACCAATCAATAAATACATAAAATTCACGGTTCTCTAATGTCGGTTAATAGTCACATGACCTGCAGGTAAACAAATAAAATATATAATCATTTTAGTGAGCATTTTATTTTGATGTCAAATCAATGTGATTACAAAAAAGTAATAAAAAAGAAGTTAGATTATAGTTAGATTATATTACCTTAAATGTTTAATGTAATGGATTACGTTACTAACTACAGTTTTTGTCATGTAATTTGGAATCGGTAACAAACTACAATTTGTAAGTAATCTACCCAGCACTGCAATGCATCATGGTTTAGTTGGTTAGCATGGCTCATTTAGCCTCAACTACCTTTGAGATGAATGGAAATGCCAACAGATAGCAAAATCACAATGAAATTCCATAGAACTAAATCTTGATTATTACTGTTTGAAATAAGTTTTCAAAATGACATTTTTTCTGCAATAGCAAAGCCCCATTTTCTGCAGCCATTATTCTAGTTTTGTAAGAATACATTGTTATATATATATATATCTTCTAATGTGCTAATGTGGTTCTCAAACAACCTGTTTTTTATATAATTAGCACAGTTGAAAAGGTTTTTGCTGCTTAATGAAGTAAAAAGGGACAATACTGTCTCTTTTTTCTTTTTCTTTTCTCAGTTGAACTTTATTTTACAGTATGTGCACTTACATGTACTTACAGTGTACTTACCTAAGAAAGTATTGGATGACAAGGTAACTACATGGCTTAAGGTCAGGTGTAGGGGTACGTTCAGGGTTAGTACTTAGTTATTATCCAGTTATCGCAATTACTATAATAAGTACATAGTATGTACAGGAGGAACAGGATTGTAAAATAAAGAGATACCCTTTTCTTTTTTTTAGTATGTAGCTATACACTTGGCTAGATTGGTATGGTTGGAAAGAAATTCTTATTCTAATAAGGCTGCATTTATTTGATAAAAAATATTGTAAAAGCAGTAATATTGTGAAATATTTTTACGATTTAAAAGAACACTTTTCTATTTTAATATATTTTAAAATGTAATTTATTCCTGTGATGCAAAGCTTTATTTTCTTCAGTGTCACACGATCCTTCAGAAATCATTCTAATTTGCTGATTTGCAGGAAACATTTCTTATAACTATCAGTGTTAAAACAGTTGCGCTGCTCAATATATTTGTGGAAACAGATACGTTTTTGATGAGTAGAAGTTTTTGATTACTATCAATTTACTGTGATCTATTTAATGTGTCCCTGCTGAATAAAAATATTAATTTAATAAAAAAAACAGTCAAAGTTTCTCTGAGGTGTACAGACTAAACTCATAAGAAGATGCTGCATGCAGAAGTTCCAAAGCAAGATATCTGACACTGTTAAAAAGGCTTGTTAGAAAATGATTAGAGTATTATGGGTAGATGGACACAGTTTTAATAGTAGGTGAGCTGTTTTGGGGCCAGTTTATGAGAAGTGCTACAAGTGAATAATGAGATGAAATTTTACCAGTTTTAATATAAACAAACTGGAAATAAATAATGCAACCAATGTCTCTTATATTCCAGGTCCAGGATGGAACATGAAGCAGAGAAATACCAGCAGCGACTGCAAGCTATAGCGGTACGTCCCATAGAAGCCAAGTTTGTATTTCATATATCATTATGACAAGCTGAACCTGCTAACAGCGTGAGTGGATTAATTTATCATTTAATTGACAGCAGCACTTAAGCCCCGCAAATAGTGTCGTGCAGAAACATATGGACACATCCATCATATTAACGTCTGGTGCTGTTTGACAACACTTATTATTGCCGTACCTGTGGACTTTCAGCAGTAACCGTTATGAATTGTTCTTTTAATAGAAACATGTGCGATAACCAATAGATTGTTATACAGCATGTCTCTCACAATACACACACTCAGGCACGGAAACTGGTGTTAGCTGTGTTCACGACCCTGAATTATTAAGTGTGATGGAGTCTGTCCAGACCAGGTAAAACTACACCAGATAACAGCAATGACGCCGTACCCAGGAACCTCTTCACCTGCTCTCTGCTCTCATACAAAATATTCATGTCCTCTGAATGCATTCGTGTATTTATTTCAAGTCGTGATGACACTCGGGCTCAGTGGTTGTCCAAAATTCAGTATTTAAATGTGTAAGAAGCACCAATATGGACATTTACAGAGGACAACAGTGGGATTGGAAATACAATCCAGGTGGAGAGATGATACTCTTGTGCAAACACGCTCACTTGTATCTTGAAGTGTTTGTGTTCACGTTTTTATTTTATTTTTTTTCATATTAGATTGACTTACTGTACACTGTTTTGGAAATAGTTTTATCACTGAAACAAGAGGTATAACATACCTTGTTTCTGATTCATGGCTATGTATATAATAATAATACATTTAGTTTGTTCACTAGGGTCTGCAAGATTTTTTAATGGTTTTGAAAGAAGTTTGATTTATTTGATCAAAAATACAGTAAAAATTATGGTTACCGGGAGGGGACATGCTCTATTCACTTAGTTTTGTTGTTCCCTCGACATATTAACTTGTGGGAACGTGATAAGTCACAAGGTCATTTTGTTGAGGTAATGACATATTTTTAATGCGTAAACAACCTGCGTGACCATAGCAACCTGGAATTATCAGAAATGGATTGGCCAATTATAATATTAATTTAATTGAAAGAAAGAAGAATGATAAAATAAGGGTGAAATTAAGAAGTTATTATATTAATATATTATAGCCTAATATGTTAAATTCCCATATAAAGTGAACTTCCTGTAAATTCCTGTGTGCCTACAGAAATAAAGTCATATAGGCCTAATCAAAGCTTTATTGGCATGACTGCCGGGCATTTACAGTATTTACAAATTATATATTACATTTATTTATCTCTGTAAATATGTATGTATACATATACATATAGCTTTATGTAGACAGACATTCTGTATATATATATATATATATATATATATATATATATATACACACAGAATGTCTGTCTACAGAAATATCATAAAGTCAAAACTTTATTGGCATTTTTGGGTTTTTACAGTATTTACAAAATATATACTTTAAGCAGGCTTAACATAGAATGTTAGATGGTAAATGGTAGAGAGATACAGGAAATAAAGGGGAAAATACATAATCAATAATATAAATATATATTTTATTATTTATAAAATAAAATGTAACCAGTAATAATAATATAAAATATTAAATACAAAAAAAGATCAGTAAAAGGATGGGATAGATAAAAATGTACAAGGCATATTCTTTTAACATTTATTTATAACAAACTTCATTCGAATACTGCTAATCATTATTTAATTCCATGCTTTTTCTTAATTAAAAATAAATATTATTGGCCTAGCCATTTCTGATCATTCCAGATTGCTATGGTCGCGCAGGTTGTTTATGCATTTAACTCGTGGCCACGAGAAATAGATGTCATTCCCTCAACGTAAAGAATCCATTGCCACGAGAAAAATATGTCGTTTTTTTACTCAACGTAGGATCTCGAGGCCACGAATTTACATCACGCAGCCACAACCTCAACAAAATGATCTCGTGGTCACGACTTATCTCATTCCCACAAGTTGTGATGTGGCCAGTGTTTAGTATTGTAATATCGAATGCCATTAATTTCAAAGGAATATTCCATTACTCCAGTCTTCAGTGTCACATGATCGTTCAGAAATCATTCTATTTGCTGATTTGGTGCTCAAGAATCATTTCATTCGTCAATGTTGAAAGCAGTGCTGCAAGATTTATCATCAAGAACAGCATTTGTGTGAAATATACATCTTGGTAACAATTTACTTAAAGCCTTTATTTATAATGCATTATAAATAAAAAGTATTTTTAAAACATTAATTGTTCCTTGTAATCCACCTTATAATGCATTATATGGTGTCATGAATAATTGTAATCACAGTTAATAATACATTTTAATACTTATCTATTCATTGTTACACCTGTAGAAAGTATAATGCATTAAAACGCATGACAAGCAAGCAATTTCAGATGTAACAAATAATCTTCAAATGAATTTTCTTTTTGGTTTCAATTATTTATGAAAAGATATAATACATTATGCATAAAAGCTTTACATGAAGGGTTACCAAAATGTTTTGTAACATGATCAATGTATTTTCTGTCATTTTTGGTCAATTTAACGTGTCCTTGCTAAAAAAAAAACCTTTAATACTCATATTTATGACTTCTAGTCAATGTCCTCTTAACCCCATTCCATTGTTTACTGGATTGTTTAAAACGCCCGTATAGGAAGGAACAAGTTAGCTTGTATTAACATTCTGAAAAGGTGTTTTAAGTAATAATTTCTGCTTTCAGGAGAAACGGCGGATACAGGAAGAACAGGAGCGAGCCAAGAGAGTGATGGAGGACGAGCGACTGAGACTTCAGCAGCTAAAGGTGTGACCTCACACACACACACACACTCGTGTGCACGACCTGTAACCTTGTTTTGCAGCCAGACACGTCAAGACGCGTTTGTGTTAAGCAGGCTGCGTCATGGGGTGGAATTTCACAAAAGTAGACCTATATGCACACAGACAAAAAACAAAAATGCACACAGTCATCAGAGCCACGTGTACAACACAAGACACAGATACAGGCTCAACATTCACTGTATTCAAACACACACCCTTCTTGAGAATTGAGATGTTACCCTGGAGGCTTTATACCTCATTGTGAGTGTGTGTGCGTGTGTGTGTGTGTGAGCGTTTTTGTGATTTATGAGGACACAAATTTGTATATTGGTATATTTTATTATGACTTAAACTTGAAATATGAGGACATTTCATGAGTCCTCATTTTTAAAATAGCTTTAAAAACAAACTAAATGTTTTATTAAAAATGTAAAAATGCAGAATGTTTTCTGTGATGGGTAGGTTTAGGGGTAGGGTTAGTGTAGGGGGGAGAATGTACAGTTTGTACAGTATAAAAACCATTACGCCTATGGAATGTCCCCACTTTGATAGCAAAACAAACCTCAAACCTGTGTGTGTGTGTGTGTGCGTGCGTGTGTGTGTGTGTGTGTGTGTGTGTGTGTGTGCGCATTCTCTCTCGGTCTCTCTCTCCCCATTGTTTCAATAATATTTCCATATTGGCGTTCCCTCTTCCTATTCCTTTGTGTTCTTAGTTGCTACCAAGACAATTTTCTTTTCTACATTGTGTGTGTATGTGTGTGTATATCTCATGGGTGTTTCTAACTATTTCCTTATTTCCTTGTGAAGAAAGTCTCCTAAAGCAAACTTTACGCACTGCTAGTTTTTTTCACTTCCATTAGTTTTTTGTTGTAACATTAATCACTTCCACCACATCTCAAATCAAATTATTTCTTAGCATTTTTGTAATAAAATTAATCAACATAATATGTATACATAATATATAAATAATATATCATCATAATTTGACAAAATGGCAACTTTTTCTCATCTCACGTTTATTTCATGCCATTCCCTAAAACTTTGAAACCTATTTCCACCACATAAGAAAATTATCGTCATCTGGTAAATCATAATTAGATAAAAAGTCTTTGACAAAAAGTTGAAATTATGAGATGAGTAATATTTATCAAAATTAATTTTTGTCATTATGACTTTCATAATTGTCTTTTATCTCAATTTTGACTTATCATAATTTAGGCTTTTTGTCAATTTCATCTTTTCATATCAGTTATTTCTTTTGTCTTTTTATATTCGAAGCAGAAATGTGCTTCTGTACACTGTTAATGTACACATGTATAATACCATGTGTATATATGTGTATATACCATTTTGATATTTATTATGTGACAAATATAAAAATGATATATCCTAAATATTAAAAATGGTTATGATAATGTCACTGCTTATATAGCTTTTAATACTTTAAAGATTGCAAGTCTGGGTCAGGGACAACAACAAAATCGGCAACACTTTACAATAAGGTACATTAGTTAATGTATTAACTAACACGAACTAACCATGAGCAACACATTTGTTACTGTATTTACTAATCTTTGTTAATGTTAGTTAATGAAAATACAGTTATTCATTGTTTGTTCATGTTAGTTCACAGTGCATTAACTAATGTTAACAAGATTTTAATAATGTATTAGTAAATGTTGAAATGAACATTAACAAAGATTAATAAATGCTGTATAAATGCAGTTCATTATTAGTTCATGTTAACTGATGAAGTTACTAATGAACCTCTATATATCTATATATAAAAGGCATTTGGAAAGCAGCAAAACTAAATTAAGGAAAAGTGACAAGTTTCCCAGATAGTTTAAATGTAACCCTTATACAACAATGAAAAAGTTGAAATGTCGTGGTATTAATTAAAACCAACCAAACGTGACAAAAGGGCAAAACACACCCCTATGTTAAGTAGCATAAAATATGTCTGTATATTTGGGGTTCATAATCACAATGAAATGTAGATAAAGTGATCAGCCACTGTTGTCTTGTGTTAGTTTATATTAGTCCTCTTACATTTTCAGTTTCCATGGTGCACATCACTTCCTGTGTGGCATCTAGCACTGTTCTGTGCTTGTTGTGGAATTCCCCATTGACCTACATAGAGATGTTTTATTACTAGTAAAAGACATAAAAAAAATACTCTCTAGATGTCTTGATGGCTCTGATAACTTTCAGAAATAAGTTGCTACTTGTTTTTGCTGTTGAAGGGGAAATTAGCAGAGGAGTGAAAGTACTTTACAGTACGCTCAGCAAGATTTTAACCATTTGGCATTTTCTAAATTGCATAAAGGATGTTTTGCAGCACAATTATTCATTCCAAGTGCACTGTAACTTTTCAACTTTCAAGGCCCCCATGAAATGGTTAGACAAACACTTCATCTTTTTGTTGTTGTTTTATTGTCTCCTGTTGAAACAGGAAGTTGAGGTTGAACATATATAAAACAATTTGTTTTTTCCCACTCTTGACAGCTTGGATAAAAGTAATAAAGACCCTTCCAGAGCATGAGCATTAGTGGAATCAAAGACACAAGCTATTATACAAACCATAATGTGCTTCCTGCTATTATTAGCTAGTGGTACAGTTAGGAGGAGGGGTAGCTATGTTTCCATTCAAAGTTGTGAATTTTACTTATGCGCAAAATTGGAATATCGCATAAAACATTTGCGAATAAAGTTGCACTGTTTCCCTTCCATGTGTTTAAGAGAACGAAATCGTCACTTTCTGGGAATTTGGCGCAAAATATCTGTAATAAAATTGGAAGTAAAAATTGGAAATCGGGGAAGCCACTGTTGCTCTTTTTGTCATACAAACACTTCGGATGCCTGGTGCTTGTGAACACAATTGTGTGAGACCGTTCTGGGACAATTTGACAGACTTTGGCTGAGGCATTTCAGAACAAACAAGCTAACATTGAGATGCAGTACAATGAAATTGCAAAGTCACATGACTTTTTTTTTTGTTGCGCATCAAGGCATTTATTCGGTAAATGTGTTTCCATCGTAGTTTATGCACATGTCCATCTCAATTGAGCGCATAAGTTTCTTTATGTGCATTTTTAGAATTTATGCACATCTTGGCGTTTCCATGCAGTGTTTTTTTTTTTAATTTAGTATCCCAAAATGCGCATAAAAATAGGTATATGGAAATACACAATTTGGATTTTATTGTGTCTTGAAAAAACTCAAAACATGCAACAGTTAAAGGGTTAGTTCACCATAAAATGAAAATTCTATCATTCATCGCTCAGTGAGGCCTCTGTTGCCAGAACGATAATTAACACTTTAAATTCCCAGAAAGTTACTAAAACATATTTAAAACAGTTCAACCTTAATATTATAAAGCAAATATTAATATTTTTGTGCACCAAATTTTTATTTTTTTTTATTTTTTAAATAACGACTTCTCAACAATATCTAGGGATGGCCAATTTCAAAACTGCTTCATGAAGCTTTACGAATCTTTTGTTTCGAATCAGTGTTTTGGTTCACCTATCAAACTGCAGAAGTCACATGAACTATTGAAATTTCGAATCACTTATGATGTAACAAAGCCTCATTTACTGAAATTACGTGAGTTTTGTGCTCCAAACCACAGTCATTTTTGTGATCTTAAGCATAACCCTGGCATCCTGGTCATATTTGTCCATTGGTGTGACCAAAATCTCCAGAAACCAGTGTGCTGCACTGCCTTTGTTTGGCTGTTAGTGTGAACTGCTGATAAGACATCAATTCAAATAATGTTTAGACCGCAGTAATTACCTCTCCCTCCTTTTCCGTGTTTCTCTCACAGAGGAAGTCCCTCAGAGACCAATGGCTGATGGAAGGACCTCCCACATCTCCTGACAGTACGGGACCCCGATCGCCCCTCTGGGGCCATAAGGCTCAGGAGATTGAGACGCACATTAACAAGTACCATTTTTTAATTATTAGATTTTATTTAACCCTGAGGAGGTGGATGGTTACTAGAACATTTATATGTGGTTGAATTGCTTTTAGCACATAGCTATATAGTTTATATGTTGTTTTAAGTATCAACCATTGCTACACAGTTGCAAGCGTGATTTTAGTGTATTGCTAGGTGGTTGCTTGTCAGTCTAAGTCAACAGAGCCCATCTAGAAGTTCTGATCTCAATATATGGCTTGAATCTCTCCTTCAATCCAATTATTTGTCATTTTTTTTATCCATTTTATTGTCCACAAGGCATTTATAAATACGATTGCTTAGGAAATAATAGCACACCTCTCCTCAAATAACACATGATTTGAGGTATCATTCATGTTAGTATTATAAATAATAACCCCAGCTGTGTTATCCCAAATCTGTCTAAAATATATTTCAGATATATGCTAAATATATTCATAAATATAGCAGAGCTTTGTTAAAATGTTACAATATATAAATACATTTTATATATATATATATATATATATATATATATATATAAAAAACAGACATCTTCACTCTTTATTCAGATATTATTAAAAATTTGTTAAAGATTTTGTAAGCATATTGCTTGCATAATATGGCTTGGTTTTGCTTGGAGTCAATTATTTTTTTTTGTAGTAACACAGTGAAACATGACAAATTGTGAATCATTTTTGGCCAGGTTGTCATGCAAAGAAATTCTAAACGCATGCAAAAACAAGCGAGAACCAATGAAATATTAATAATTTATTATGTAAGCTTTTTCCTGTGAGCTTTTTGTTTTCTATGCATTTTTTTGCATAGTAAAATAAAACCTGCAGCTGTAATTTGCCCTATTTTGCCAAATAATTTTGTCAGATAAATTAGTTTAGTGTTTTGTTCTTCCCTCATATTTTGATGGTTTAATTGAACTTTGAAACTGTCATTGAAACTCTCGTGAATAATGTACGAGATGAGTTACACACTGAAGTTTAATACTTTAATACTTAGGGGTTTGTTCAAATCTCTAATCATACATACAGTGGTAAGAATGCTTCCCTTTGCAAACACCACTAATTATTCCTGCCAAAGTACTGGAGCACCAAGCAGGTGATGGGTTTTTATCCCCCAAAATATCTTTCTATATCCGTGTGTGTGAGAAGGAGTGTTTGATGTTCCTTCTTTGCACATCAGCATTTATTTGCTTGACTGAAGGAGATGATGATTACTGTAATAAGCTGGCCGCTGAGATGTTCTTCTGTGTTGAAGCAGGGCTTTAATTAGTCAGAGCAAAGTTTGGCAGTAATAAGCTGCTCACAGGTCTATAGGGAACACACTTTCATGGTGCGTAAACAGCCATCTGAGGCTTCTCGTCCTATGAGGAGTGATTCGTTTAATGCGTGTATTTGTTACAGTGCAGTTTTATATAGCTATAAAGCATGCTGTGATTTCGAGTGAGTCAATGAGTCCACGTGAGTGCAGGTTCACCTTGTTTATCTGATAGTAAATCCTGAAAAACCCATGGTATATTTTGGGAACTTGTTGGGGAAGCTCCAGTGAAATTGTGGGTTGTCAAACCAATCATGACTAGAGTCAAGCAACGCTTTAGGAAACTAAAAGCTACTAATAAAAAGTACATTGAAGCCATTTAGGGGGGCATTATCAAAGCTTTTTAAATTTAATGTTAATTGCTTGTTTTACTTCCATAATACATTTCTGAATGAAACAGCGGAATTGGGAATCGATTGGATCTCCTAACCATAGACATAAGATTTGCGTGAATTTTTTTTTAAACTGAAACCACTGCCTGCTGCTGCTTCTGATGGCTTTTCGAGGGAAAAGCTGCCCATAACTACTGGTCTAGAATCAGTTTTCTCCGTAATAATAGCAGATTGGTGAAACAGATTTGGCAAACGATCCAGTGCGTATCTGTTTGTGCTCTGGAGAAAGTTTCTATTTATGTGTTTTTGATGCGTTGAACAATGTAGCCAATCACAAACATATCTCCTTGATTTTTTGATGGAAAAAAATCAACAACCAATCAGAGGTTGTTTAAGTATTTTGAGTGGTGAGTGGATTCTGAGCTCTGCGCACTCTCAAACAGTCATGTAAATAAGAGATTCATTGTTCTGACAGCTTTAGTGATTATAACAGAGCTTTGCGAGATTGTGATGAACTAAGATGAGTGACAGCTTTTTAGTGATTTTAAAGGGAGCGCTCTTTGCACACTTTATGCCATACCAAATCCTGCATACAGTATGCTTGCTTTTCTTATCAGTGGTTTGTGAACTTAGAAGCTTTAATGACGGTGACATGTAACTTTTTCAAGGAAATCTATTTAAGAAATCTATTTTAAAGGGGAAGCGTATCTCCCTAGCCTAACCCTGGAGTTGGTTCACCCTACGCCTATAAATGCCATTGAGAAATAATAATATTTATAACTAAACATAATTGAAAACAGGAACAGCAGCATTCGGCTCAATTTTGTACTATTTTGCAAAGTTATTATAATAAATAGCCTATAATTTTGTCTGTTCCTTCAAAAGAAGTGTAAAATGCTGTGCAGGAATTAAATGAATCTGTGGAACTGTTTTAACCAATTAATTTAAATGTCTTAATGAACTAATTGGCCAAAATGAATAAGACTTTAAATACTTCATATGACAGAGTAGACTTACAAAAATAAAACAAACTATTATTTTGTCAAGCTACACTTCTGGAATGAAACTGGAAAATGTAGATAAGTGTGTACCATTATTACTTTTAGTTAGTAAATAAATATTTAAATTATGGCAGAAGTACTGAGATATTAGTTTTAAGTTAGTATATAATCACTGATGTCAATGATAGCAATCAAAGTAGAGCAAACTACCTTTTTAAACAAACTTAGCGCGCAAATAACGGTTGTATCAATTACATCTTATTCCACTAGGTGGCGACAAGTGACAAGTGTTTAAAAAATGTATTTGTCATTGAATCATTCACTCAAAAGATTTGTTCAAAAACAGTGATTCATCCAGTAATGAAACAAGTATTTATTCGAGTACATTGAATTAATTTAAAGCCACTTTTTAAATAATTCTTTCAAACATTTTCCAGCAATTAGTGTCTAGCAATTTATATTTTGTCAAAACCTTTAATAAATTACATGTTATTTAGTTTGGTTGTACATTCAGAATCGTGCAGCTCTAGTTCCCACCATATAAAACATGACACGTGTATGTGCATTAGATTACAGGGGACGTCTGAGCGGTTGGCAGAGGAAGAATTCAAACTGAAGAAACTCATAGAAGACGGTTCCACTCAAACTGGCACAGATGCTCAGACACACCATAAGGTGAGACACCATGTCTGACAGCATGACCACGCTGAAGAGGCGTCTGCACTGTCACATGTTTGCTCTGCAGTGATTTCACCTCCTAAACCATTTTTGGAACTATTTACACTGTACTGTTGAAATGTTTGGGGTCATTAAGATTTTTTTTTGTGTGTGTGTGTGAAAGAAATTAATACTTTTATTTACACATTTATTTAAATTGATCAAAAGAGACAGTAAAAAAGATTCACAGTTTCCACGAAAACATTAGATAGAACAATTTTCTGTGTTCAGCATTGATAATGATAAGAAATGTTTCTTGAGCAGCAAATCAGCATATTAGAATGATTTCTGAAGCATCATGTGACACTGAAGACTGGAGGAATGATGCTGAAAATTCAGCTTCACCATAGTAGTAATAAATTAAATTTTATAATATATTCAGGTAGAAAACAGTTCTTTGTTACTGTAATAATATTTCATTTTTTTACTTATAAATACAGCCTTAGTGAGAATAAGAGAATTCTTTCAAAAACATTTAAAAAAAAAATCTTACTGACCCCAAATCTTTGAATGGTGGTGTAGATAAGAAGGCTTGCAAGTTAACAATATAAGACAGTTCTTCAAATCCACAATGCTTAAACATTTAAGTCAATATGCTTCATATTCAAATTTTACTGTATGATACTCAGCTCTCTGAAATCATCATGAGCTGCTCATAAGTAGCAGCAAGTCATTGCTGTTTTTTTTTATTTTACACTTGTTACCATCACAACAAACAGCCTTGTACGGAGTTCAGCTGAACCGTAAGTAAATACATTATTTTGACTTTAAAAACACACTGCAAGGCTGTTGAGTTTCGGCTGCTTTAAGACTATAGCTGATCATAGATCAGCTGCGTCTTGGTCTTACAGTACTGCTGTTTTTCCTCAAGAAGACAAATTAAGATCAAAGGCAATGAAGTGTCAATGTGAACACACAGGAACTGATGTCAACCCTCATGTTCTGTTGAGATTGACTTTACTGACTTTGTTTAGGGTGTAAAAATAACAGCAGTAAATTTCAAACTTAAACTAAATATATTCCGCTGACCTTCTCAAATAGTTTCTGTTGTGGGTCAATTTACAATTGGGTAACACTTTATTTTGGTAGTTCACTTTAGACATACTATTACTACTATCTATAAGTAACTTGGTAACTACATGTCAACAGCCAGTCATTGGAGTATTAGTAAACTGTCTACTTAATATCTGCTAACACTTCATTTCAATGCTCCCCTACAGACATACCACTGACTATAGGTAACTTTACAACTATATGTCAACTTATTCTACTGACCCACACCCTAAGCTAACAGTCTACTAATACTCTAATGAGAGTTAGTGGACATGTAGTTGCAGAGTTACTTGTAGTTAAAGGGTTATTCACCCCAAAATGAAATTTCTGTCATTAATTACTCACCCTCATGTCTTTCCAAACCCGTAAGCCTTTCGAGGTTTCTGATCCCCCATAGAAAGCAAAGTAATTACCACATTCAAGGTCCAGAAAGGTATTAAAGACATTGGTAAAATAGTCCACGTGACTACACTGGTTCAGAAGCTCAGAAACAAAACAAAAAAACTTTATTCAACAATTTCTTCTACCTCAGAATACTTGCACATTATTGGGCGACGCTGTTGATGTTCTACACTTGAAAGACCTTCGTTCATTTTTGGAACACAAATTAAGATATTTTTGATGAAATCCAAAAGAGGTTTTTTGTTTTATCCCCCATAGAAAGCAATGTAATTACCACATTCAGGAAAGGTAGTTGTTAAAATAGTCAGTGTTACTACAGTGATTCAACCTTAATGTTATGAAGAGACTTTTTGTGCGCAAAAACAAAACAAAAATAACTTTATTCAACAATTTCTTCTCTTCCTTGTCAGTCTCCTGGGCTGTTGATGGAGTAAACACAGTGCAGCGCTTCCGGGTTCTACGTCAGAACGCTCGGCTCATTATTGGCCGGCTCCTGCGTCAGCATCACGCATGCATCACGTCAACAGCGTCGCCAATAATGTGCAAGCATTCTGAGATAGAAGAAATTGTTGATTAAAGTTGTTATTTTTGTTTTGTTTCTGAGCTCAAAAAGTATTCTCGTCGCTTCATAACTTGAACCAGTGTTGTCCACGTGGACTATTTTACCAATGTTTTTAATACCTTTCTGGACCTTGAATGTGGTAATTACTTTGCTTTCTATGGGGGATCAGAAACCTCGAAGGGTTTGGAAAGACATGAGGGTGAGTAATTAATGACAGAAATTTCATTTTTTTGGTGAACTAACACTTTAATAGAATGTCTGAAGTGGACCATAGAAATAAAGTGCTACTGTGAACTGCTACAGTGTGTACAAGAGACTCCAAATAAGAAGTTGATCACTTGATATACTGCTTATAATCATGAGAAAAAGAAAGAAAAGTCATGCAGTATCAATGTTATGTATTTTTTGTTTATTTGTTTGTTTTTAGATTACAATTTTGTATGGATTAAATACTGCATGCATTGAATACTGAATATGAAAAATACAGTGTTGGTGTGACTCCACCTTGTGGCAACTGAAGCTGATGTGTCTGTTAATAAATGACTCTGGCAACACAATCATATTTTTTTCTAATTTGATGAAAGATGAAGGGTCTCCCCTAATTATGTAATCAGAGTGAGTGAAAGACAGTATTAGTGGTAATGAGCCAGTGAATGAGGAAAGCTTCACATGAACTGCTGATATTTACAACAATTGCATAAGGGTGAGTTATAATACAATATAAGCACACAAATCTGACAAACCTGAACGTGGGTAACTAGTCTTAGGTCATTTTCAGTTCACGTTGAAGCTATTTCATATTTTTAAGTAATGTTTTGAATGTATTAATATTACTTGAATGAATTAAAGCGGCCAGTATTTTTTGTTCATGTCAGATTTTAGCTATTTGCATTCAGCAATGATTAATTTATTCCATTAGGAAAGGTGTCCTGTAACAAGGGGTTTAGAGATAAAGTGAGTTGTGTTCAGTTGGTCATGTGACCAACATGAAAGGGCTTGTGTAATAAAATTGCTTTTATGAGCATTTAATAAAAAGCTATTAATTTCTTTGTGTGTAAAACCTTTTAATGAGAAAGAATTACTGAGTGTACCTTTAATAAATGGTTTATGGTGCTTCTACAAATCAGACTTTGCTGCAGTATTTGGGAGAAGGTTGGGTTATTGGTGTGCATGTTAATGAATTTCGATAGGAAACTCCTCTAGTCTCGAGCTGTTCCTCCCATAAATGTTCCATGGCCTTGAATAAAATATTAACCAGCAGAATGAGATGGTTAAAACGGCTAAAGAGTGCGATCTGTCCTCTCTAAGGACGACTGTTGACCTTTTCTCTCTTTTTCATCCAATAGGGAGAGACTGTGGTGGAGCCAGTGGGAACAGGTGAGTGCATGCCACCTGTCCACTCTCTGTGCTGCTGACCATCTGTGCAGTTACTGAACATCTAACATGTCTGCTTTCCAGACCTGATTATTGCTTACACAAGAGTACAATCTTTGACAAAACACCAGTGGTGATTCTAAGTTAAATTAATTCCTATTTAATTAAGGTTCAATTTTCAAATATCATTAACTAATTCTTTGGGAATCATCAACTAATGAATAACAATTTCACAGCATTTATAGATCTACAGTAATGGTAATTTTGGCAAATATTAATATATTTTGAATATTATAAAGTTATAAGTTAACATTAGTTGAAGAATCATGAATAGAGTTTTTTTTCACAAATAAATGTTGATGTGAAACTGATTACTGGAGAAATGATGCAGAAAATTCAGCTTTGCATCACATAATGTTAAATTATATTAGGTTTCTTTTTAATTGTAATAATATTTATTTATTATAGTATTTTTGATCAAATAATTGCAGCCTAGATGAACTGATGAAGATAATAAAAATCTTACGGACCCCAAACTTTTGAACAGTAGTGTATATTTATGGTAATATTTATATTTTTGTTATGGAATTGAACCTTATTTTAAAGTATTACCAGTCTTTTTTAGGGTTAATTAGTGCAAGAAACCATTTAGATTTGATATGAAATTGTGTTAAAAATGAACAATGCAACTCATCTGAAGTTGCAAAGCAAGACATCAAACTAATATCAATCATAAATGTTTCTAATCAAACAGAAGTTGCTGAGACGGCCCCTAATGGACCTATCGTGGAGAACGGAAATGAGGAAAAGAAAGGTATAAAACAGTTCTCTCTTCATATGTTACATACTTATTATTATATACTATTCTGTTTTCTTAGTCGCCTGGTAAAGACTTTGGTAACTTTGGTCATATGTGCTGAGATCATCATGTGGCTTCGTGAGGAGGGCTGCATAGTTTATTTTTCTACTTACAATTTTTTTTCCCCTCGTAAAATAGGCGAAAATCCTTAGTTACATTGAAGGACAGACCTGATATGGCATAATCAGTAAAACACCCTAGCAACCACCTAGCAACTCCCTAAAAACCATCCAGAACAATCTAGCAACTACATAGCAATATGCCAAAAACCAATCAGAAAACATTAGAGATCAGATAGCAACCACCCTCAATATCTCAGCGGGCATCTAGCTATTCTACGTTTCTTTCCCTCTTTAGTTTCATTTTTATGAAAAAGCCTTTAAAGGGATAGTTCACCCAAAATAAAAATGATCCCATGATTTACTCACCCTCAAGCCATCTTAGGTGTATTTGATAGATGAACACAATCTGAGTTATATTTTAAAATATACTTGCTCTTCCAAGCTTTATTATTATAGTGATTGGGCGGTGCGATTTTGAAGCCCAAAAAACTGCATCCATCCATTATAAAAGTAATCCATACAACTCCAGGAGGTTAATAAAGACCTTTTGAAGTGTAGCGATGGGTTTTTGTAAGAAAAATATGCATATTTAAAACTTTATCAACTATAATAACTAGCTTCTGACAGAAGGCCATAAGCATTGATTTTAACCCCTGAACCGACGAGACATTTTAAAGAGAAATTTTAGAGGATTTCGATATAAGAGAAGAGGAGCTTGTTGAGGAGTTTGTTGCACACAGCCCTATTTGTTTAAACCGTGAAAGGCGTCAAAGCTCATGATACTCCTACATCCTGCATCACCCCCCCCCCCCTATTTACTACCATTATAAAGCTTGGAACTGTCATTTTAATATAACTCTGATTGTGTTGGTCTGAAAGAAGATAGTCATATACACCTAGGATGGCTTGAGGGTGAGTAAATCATGGGATAATTTTCATTTTTTTGGTGAACTATCCCTTTAATGTGCAATTAATTATCAAAGCATTGCCTCACCAAACTAAAACTGTATTGTTAACAAAATGTCAGAACATATTATTTTAGATTCATACTGTTGGTTTTTGTTGCAGACAATTCGGTGCATGCTGAGAATCACGACGTGGAGGTAGCAGAACCACTCACGGATGCTAAAACGGGAACTGACCCCGCAACAATTTCAGCTGTTATTAACGGAAATGGGGAAGGAGAAACGTCACGCAATACTCCAGGAGAGGACGAACCTGCTTCTGCTAACGGCTTCACCAGCCACCCTGCTGAAGGAACAGGTGCTGGTGGAATAACTATGACCTTCCTTGGCTTCAAGGAGGCGGAGCCCGGAGACGGAGTTGATGAGGACTATGATGGTGGAGCAATTATCCGAGCAGAAAGAGTCATCATCACAGACGAAGGGGAGGAAATCCCAGCGGAAGATGATGGCATGGCTCAAGAACCTACTACGGATGCTAAAAATGAAGACACAACTGAAAACACAGAAGCAACGGGTGCTGAAGAAGAGACGCAGGATGATTCGGAAGCTTCTGTTGAGCCGAAGCAGGTCGAAGTGATTGAAGATTCTCCTGCTGAGGAAATAGTTACGGATGTGGGAGTGGAAGGCGAAGAGCAAACGGAGCAACATCTCCCAGACTCCACTGATGCGCAACCACAAACTGTGACAGTAGATAGCCCTATAGAGGCTTCCCTGTTTCCAGTGTATTCCACAACAAAACCTTCTCCAACAATCCAACCAAAAGTCGAAGCAAACGCAACAGAATCACAAACCCCAAAAGACGAGGAGCCCGTGCCCGCCTCGCGCATCTCGCTCAGCCAATTTCAGGAGGTTCCACTGAACGAGTCCAACACCAAGGCCGAAACAGAGAAGCAGCGTGCCGAACAAGAACCTCTGCTGATCTCCAAAGCAGCGGCCCAGCTGGATACCAGAGCCCCAAATCGAGCGGAGGACGCAGTGGCGCCAAAGCGAAAAACTTGCCAGTGTTGTTCGATCATGTGAAAGGTCTGCCGATGTTTGACTGTTTTATTTTCTTTCATCTTGCCTGTTACTATGAATCTACAGTTTGTATTTCAAGATGATTTCGATCTTCAGCTGTTCACTTGCAGCTGCATCAAAGCACAAAGTTATTATGAACTGAAGCATATCTTCTCAACAGAGCCCTAAAAACGTAAAGACTGGCATTGCCCTCTCCGTATAGATGCCCATAATTCCTATCTGTGTAAAAAGAAACTTTGTAAAGCGCATTGCCTTGGAGGAAATGACTGGAATAGGCTTCACTATGTATGTTGTTGTTATAGATGTGTCACCATTGGTTGCATTCCCAGCCTCTGGTGTCTGATTATGATCCTGTTTTTATGTCTGGCGACTCTAGAGCGTTGGCTGCCGACCCTGAGAGGCCTTGACAGTTTTAACACTAACACGTGAAAATATTTTGTTTTTATCAGTGCTGTTGGAATCAACCCACAGCGGTAATTAATACTTCTCTGCTTTCAATAGTTGTTGCATACTATATTATAAACCGTTTGTGTGCCTTGATTATGAACCAAAACAAAGAGACGGAATGATTACCTGTGATTTTATACATGTCGCTAACATCAGAGATTTGTATCGCTATTGTGAATCGAACTTTCAGTTTGGTTGTGTTTATTGTTACATTGTATTCAACTGCCTGACAAGTGTTTTTAGAGCTCAAAGGGATAGTTCATTCAAAAATGAAAATTCGGCGCTGAAAATCATTTCATGTCGTTCGAAAACTCCTTGAGATTTTCTTCTGTTTCAACTGTTTTATCTGTACAGTGATTCCAAAACAACTTTCTATGACAACAAGGAAGATATTTTTGTCTGGCGGAAGAGAGAAATACATACAGGTTTAGAATAACATGATAGTTAATAAATGACAGCATTAACTTCTTTTTTGTTGTTGAGTGAACTGTCTCTTTAATGTGACCCTGTTAACAGTACTATTTCTGAACAGTATATAGTATAAATCGCTTTAGTCATCTTTTTAAGGTTATTTCTCCAAGGACTGCTTCTGGTGTCTTTCTTTAACAGTTGTTTAAACTCTGCGTGACAGTGATTCAAGTTTCATACCATAATATGTAATCAATATTATTCAAAGCTTTCAGTTGGATTCAGGAACATCATTTTTTTTTTTGTTCAGCATAAAAGGCTTGATGAATTCTCAGTGCCTGTATGTGTAGTATATACAAAGAGCTGGATGAGAAGCGGTGAGGATTTTGTACAGAGAGTTTCCATTGGAGGAATAAATAAAATGATGAAATTTAAGCAAAGGCTGTTTTTCTTCATGCAAAACAAATGATTTAGGAGGCATGCGAAAAAGTTTGATTGAAACTCAATCATTTTAAGTATCAGGACATAATAAAAAAAATCATATGATCTTTAGCAGGTCTTAAAATAAGGAAAATACAACCTCAGATGAAAAACATCACATGACATATTACACCATGTCATTATTTAATTAACAAAAATAAAGTCAAACTTGCACCTTATGATTCAATAGCTTGTAGCCACCTTTAGCAGCAATAACTTGAAGTAATTGTGTTTTATATGACTTTATTAGTCTCTCACATTGTTATGGAGGAATTTTGGCCCACTCTTCTTTACAACACCGCTTGAGTTCATCGAGGTTTGCGGGCATTTATTCATACACAGTTCTCTTAAGGCCCCACCGCAACATTTTGCAACACATTCTTTTTTCCGTCATTCTGTTGTAGATTTGCTGGTGTTCTTGGGATCATCGTCCTGTTGCGTCGCCCAAAAGTTTTAGCCGTCAGACATATGGCTTCACATTTGACTCTAGAATACTTTGGTATACAGAGGAGTTCATGGTCAACTCAACGACTTCAAAATGCCAGGTCCTATGGCTGTAAGCTAAAAAATCATCACCCCTCCACCACCATGGTTGACAGCTGGTATGAGGTGTTGGACATTGTTCTAGAAGACTTATGGTTTGTTCAGATGCAGCTTTACAAATCAAATCCGTGCTGCCGTGTTCTTTTTAGAGAGAAGAGTCTTTCTCCTGCCACCCTTACAAACATGCCATATCTTTTTCTAATTGCACTGTTATGAACTTTAACATTTATTAGATGTTAACTGAGGCCTGTAGAATTTGAGATGCAGTTTTTTTCCAATTTCCCTGAGCACAAAGTCTGACCTTGGGGAATATTTGCTGGGATGTCCACTTGGCAGCCGTCTTGAATGTTTTCTACTTGTGAATGATCTTCCTCACTGTAGACGGATGGACTTCAAATTGTTTGAAAAATGGCTGTATAACCCTTCCCAGAATGATGGCAGCAACAATTGCTCAACTAAGATCATTGCTGATGTCTTTCCTCCTTGGCATTGTGTAAACACTGAAAGCTTGAGACCGGAAAACTGGCAAAACTTCAGCTTTTATAGAGGTGATCGCACTTGCTGATGATCAGTTAACCAAAGGCATGTGATTAGCAGTTACTTACCCTCATAATTCCCACGGAAGCAGCAACTTAGTTTGTCACACATGGCGTCTCCATTTTGGCCTAGTTTTTGTTAAATAAATAATGACACAATGTGAAATATCATGTGTTGTTGTTCATTTGAGATTGTACTTACTTAATTTTAAGACCTACCAGGGGCCAGTTGCATAAACATAGCTGCCAATTTAAGAGTGTGTCTTAAGAACTAGTCTGACTAGTAATTATATCGGTCTTACTTTTCGGATTTAAATCTAACTTTTTATTTAACTGACTTGATAAAAATGATGATCAGTCTTGGGGGAAAAAAAGATAGTCTAAGCAGTTTATGCAACCAGCAACAGATTATTTATTATGTCCATATATTCAAAAGGATATACTTTCTTTTTCACATGACTGTAGCTACTGTCAACATAAAGATAAAACAGTATTCTCTTGCAAGTTATGTATAAATAAATAAAAGAGAATCAAATAGTAATGCATTTAAAAAACAATGGCAATACTCCTTTCATCATGAAACATGAAAAAGAATATAGTATATTCTGTTGCGGTGTTTAAATATTCAATAGCTTGAACCTTTTGCATATTTAACTTTAATGTTGCTACATTGATACCACTTAACAATAAGTTTCATCAACATGGATTAATTCGTTCAGTATCATAAACTAATAATGAATAAGCATTTATTTTTTAATTATAAAGGTAATTTATGCTATTGTTCATCGTTAATTCATGCCCTAACACATTAACTAATGTTAATTCATGCAGATTGAAATTCAAATGTATTAAAAATGTATTCAAATATGTAAAAAGTAAAATAAACCCAACATGAATAAATGCTGTGAAATTATCGTTCAAGATGCCTGAAACTTGTTGTCAAGTATTACAGCTACATATAGATCTTGCAGTATTGCGGACGAATCTGAAAGTTAGAAAGAGAACAGAAAGATCCCTTGCTTTCCCTGTTCAAACTCGTGAGGGCTTTGAGAGCTGTTTGGATTAGTGATGCAAGGCCTGTGGTTTACTCAGCAGCTTTAGTGCACTGTGGAAGTAGGAGAGAAAAGAACTGCACAGATTTGAACCTTGATTACTAAGCAGGGGGTGGAGGTACAGAGAGAGAGAGTTAACGAAAGAAGGAAACCAGGAAAAGAAAGGGAAGAAGGAGAGAGCTTTCACAAAGCTTCTTCTTGGAGAATCAGGTAGACGAGTTCAGTTTTTTTGTCTTTCAGCTGACCTCTGTTGTGTTTCATCTTTTATTTGATCTCATCAGCTGGTAGGCCTATTTTCCTTCTTCATCTTATGTTTTTATGTGAATGAATGGGTCGTGCGATTCATATACCACTTTAACTGAGAAGTATACTTTATATGTGTTACGATGTCAGGAATTTCAATTTGGAATTACTTAATATAACATCCACTTGTTTTACCTAGAATTACTGAAGCGGACTTATCCACATTAATGACAGCTATTCATACTGTAGTTGTCTTGAGATGTATGGATGTTGACAGTAGTTTTCAGTTTAGCTAAAAATAGATGTGTGCTGCCAGGTTTATAGATTTAATATTTATATTTTCACCAGATTGAACTTCAATCATAACCATTATTAAGTATTTTGTGATTCGTAAGCACACGAAGAACACCTCACTGTTATTGTTGTATTATTCCATGTTGTTTTGTCACTCATGTCCACAGTATAATCTGATTAAATGGTATTAATCTGCTACTTATGTAATTAGCATTATGCTGTGACACACCTTTAAGTCCTTGTGTTTGTTTCCAGTGGACAATGCGATACAGAGTCCAAATATTATATTGTGAATGATCCACTCACTGTCAACAAAAACTTATTACCTCACATACATGGAGATCTGATTTTGCATTTAAGTAAATATGACTCTCAGAAGATCTGGTTAAATTTTTACTTTCTAAAGAATAGGGAGAAATTTCATTGACTGTGAAGGTGAAAAAATTCCACCCTCGACCCTGCGGACTGTTTAATGTTCTTCTAACTTTAATAATTTTGTTAATCATTCTCTTAATCCTCGTATGTGCTAATATGGAAATATCAGTATGGATCGATGTGAAGGACAATGACTTTATAGTAAAAGAAGAAAATGGTTACAAAAAGGGAAGCTTAGTCTACAAACTGGTACAAAGAAGAAGAAAAACATAAAATGAAAACATAAATATTACAAGTAATTGTTTCAAGTGACCTATGTCAAGGTGAACTTAATAGGAAAGGACACTAATCTGACTGGCGTTAAAGAATAAATGACCTAATGAATTTGATTAAGACTGAAATAGAGGTCAAAGATTTGTGAAGCAAGAACACAAAAGCAAGAGACTGTAACGGTGAAAAGGGTTTTCATGCAGTCGCACTATAACTCACTATAACTCTATTTATTCTGAGCCTTCCTGGGCAAGTGGGATTGAAACATAAGCTGATTACAGTTTTCTAAATCAGCAAAAAACTATAAGTGTTGCCTGTGTAAAGGAAAGGCCTTCAGGGGTCTCACCTTTATGCAATAAAAACAGGGTGAGAAAAGCAACAAGGGAAGCCTGGGAAGAAAGAGACAACTTTGTTGATTACCAGTACAATCAAATAAAGGAAGCCCGTATCTGGCTTGTCATTCTGTGATTGTATAAACACATTTTGCCATTTATTTAATACAGATCTAGTGCAAAATGGAAACAGACTCTGTGACTTGCCCTCAGAAATCTGAAACCCAGGATGAATGCAGTAGTGAAGCAGAAAAAGTCAGCTTTACTGAAGATATGGAAAAAGCAAAAATAGAAGATCATATGATGAAAAATGAAGGCGCAGACACAGACGTCCAAGACATTGACAAGAAGGACACGGAAGCTATTAGTGGGTTAGAAACAATGGAAACACCTGACAGCAGTTTCCATCCTGAACCTCATGCTCATCCCACCTCCTCACCAGCAGATGGAGCCGTTGAGCCAACAAGGAAAGACTTGAGTAGTACAGTTGAAAAGGACCTGGATGGTGACCAGGGTCAAGAGTGGCCACCAGTGCCAGGACTGGAAAGAGATATCCAACCAGAGAGGGAGGAGTGTCAAACCACTGAAATTCAGGATGAGGTGAAGGAAAACACTGAAACCAGTGTTCAGACGTCTGTGCGAGACACTGAGGGTGAAGAACATGTTACCATGACACAGGCAGACAAAGGCACTGAACCACCACAAGTGCCAAAGGTGACCAAAGAAGAAGAAGGACATGAGCTTGAGTCACATGGTGACTCCGACTCAATTGTGTTCCTATCAGAAAACAGTGAAGAGCTAAATGTAGACTGCAAATCTTTGGACTTCCCCACCACCAGAGAGCAGTGGGTGAGACGGGACAGTCGTTGTGATGAACCACCGAATCTGACGTATTCTAAAAGCTCCTCAAAAAGTCTTCTCACGGAGACTGAACCTTCATCAAGCATCCAACGTGTATCCATAACTGAATCTGAGGTTAATGCAGAGAAAATCCAGCAGGGGGAGCTTGAGGTAAACAACCCAAGTGGTATGAATGAGAATGAGTTAGTACAACAGGTGTGTGGTGCTGCTCCACCCCTAGAAACGGTTCCAGGCGAGCCAGCCAATCCAGAGCCAGGCAACTCTGCCTGTATCTCTACGGAAGTAAAAGAGCCACTGACAATGTCACATGGGAGGAGGGACAGTGCAAGGGAGGAGAGAGAGGGTAGTGAAACAGGTGAAGAGCGAAAGCAAACAGTGCGTTTCACAGAAACAGGTGGGACCGGAGGAAAGCAGCTGGAGGAGGTTAAAGATCAAAGACAGGAACGGGAAAACAAAGGACAGAGAGTAGAGTCCCAGTCAAACTCAAAGCCTCATTCCGGAGAAGGGAAAGTCAAGAGAATGCAGGTGGACCATTTTGATGACAGCCAGAGCGATAGCGGTGTCTCAGCAGATTTCTCCCCCAACAGCACAACAGATGTCTCGGAGGGCCTTGTTAACACTCTTGCTCCTCAGCCCTCTGAATCGCCACCTAACGAAACTCCCATTGAGAGGGAGATCCGTTTGGCTGTAAAGAGAGAGCAGAGTCTACGGCGTTCTCGGGGACTGTGCGAGACAACTGACAAGACTAAAGAGTTTGTGGACATTCCATTGAGGAGACCTATTCTATCCCAGGACCTCCAGATAAGACCCAACTCAAGCCTTGACAAGGACCGACAGTTTGCTGGAAAGAAGATGCAGAAGGAAATCAGCGCAGAGACAGAGAGGGAGAAGGTTCTGGTTGAACTGGGCAGACTACCTGGCTTCTATGATAAGGGAACAGAGGTACAGCTTCACGAAAAAAAACTGCTCTTTGAGTCATTCCAAGAGCCAAAGGAATCAATGGCAGCCTTTAGCAGAAGATCTGCCTCAAACTCCACTTATGTAGATTCTGCTGCTGGAATACAGGAAGTTGATTCTGCTGTTAGGCAACGCCTAATGCAATTCTCACAAAATTCTCCCACCCCACCAGCCATGGCCCAGTATGGGGGCACTAACGGAAACCCGCCTGCTGCCCGAGGACCTGGTCTATCTGAGGGAATCACGGGTCAGATAATCATCATAGAGGCCAACTCTATCCCCACAATTGTGGGAGGACCAAACGGGGGTTATAAGACAGCCTCACGGACAGATGGAGGATCCGCAAAATTGATGAATCCAGTGGGTGTGAGGGCTTCTTCTGCAGAGCCTGTTAATGCAAGACAAAGACAAACTGTAGAAGTGACTGAAGATGAAGACTCAAGTATAGTAAAGGAGAACCCTTTCTTCAAGCTCCGCTCCTCTATGACTCTGCAGCCTCAGGTGGAGCTGGACATTAAGGAGGCAAAGGAAAGGGAAAGAGACCTGCAGAGACAGAGAAACAGTCTTTATGGAGGAGCAGCCATAGATCTGGAAGAAGAAAGGGGAACAAGAATAGACTTGAGGACAGAAAGTGGAGTGAAAGAGGTAACGGGATCCTCTCACAAAGAGATTCTTAGTTCCCCACCTCCACGGACAAATCTGACTCCAACGGGCCGTCAATCAGAGATGTTAACCACCACTACAACAGGTCAGTCATTGTAAAGCAGCATGTGAAAATTTGCTTCACAGAGCAGTTGAAAGAAACTGAAGGAGTCAAACATTTGGTGATTTCATGTTTGTGAGTGAAAAAGAGCATATTAAAGGTATTCATTGAGGTTTCATTTACATCTATTTATTTAACATCCAAAGAAACGTATGTAGCATTCAACATACATTTTAGTAGTAAACCTATGAATTCCGCATTGCTAACACTACTACTACTTTGAGCTACTGGAGCATATACAGATAATCTATGCAAAGGACACATGACCTAATAAATCCTATAAAACTCATCTGTAGGCCACATACTCACGTTTACACATTTGTCATTCAAAGCAAATTATGTAGCATTCAAAATTTGGTCAGTTTGTGCATTTGCTGTGAATCGAACCCCTGATCTTTGCATTGATAGCACCATGCTCTACTGTTTTAGGTACAGGAGAGTATATATATGTGCAAAGGACACATGACATATCTAATAAATCTTTTAAAAACTATTCATTTGAAGACAACTCTATCCAGAGAGATTTACTTTTCATTCAAGATATACATCAGATTGTGCATTTCTTGGGAAATATACCAATGACCTTGGCATTGCTAGCGCCATGTTACTCTTTGAACTACAGGAAATCTTAACAGCAGCAAAACTGCCAAAACTCGACACTCGTGAACTATTAGTTAACAGCGAGACATTTCAAGCCTTTCTCTAGTGTACAAAGTTCAGTTACATAGACATTATATAATTTGACTGGAAGCTGGGTTTGTGCTTCACCATGGCAGCCAACAAACAAACAGCCAAAATGCTAATATGAGCTTATGTGACTAGTACTAACTTAAACCGGATATTGAAATTTTTGTGTTAGTCAAATGTGCTTAAATGAGCAAAGTATGGATAAGAGTACTGTGATCTGGAAAGGTGATACCTGAGGTGTAGGTGAGATGTAGTATTGTGTTTGCCTGTCCAGTACATGAACAAAGATTGTGACTTTATCTTTTAGTACAAGTCTGCTGAAATGCCTGCTAGTCTTCATATGGCAAATACATTTAATGACAGATTTAGTACTAAGTATTTTAGTACTAGGGGAAGTATAATCATATTTACAGTAAATTTCAAGTTTGTTTTTCATGTATACTTCCTCTTAAGCTTCTGCCTTATTTTTATGAAAATAAACAAACAAAAAATCTCCCCCCTCAATTCTATTTCGTCAGAAAAGCTCCTTCCGTTATTTTGCATGATAACATAATTCTGCCAAAATACTAGTTACTACAGAGACATTTTCTACTGTAAAAGCATTATTAATTCATATTCTTCTGTCATTTCATATTCTTTCTCTGCTGATGGTGATATCAATTTACCACAGCTCTACTGTAGTAAGAATAACTTTAGTAACTATGGTAATTTTGCAGAAACTGTGGTAAATGTGGTACACCAATGTAAGAGCAGCTGACAGTTATAGACCAATATTTCTGATGTCATAACTTTATACAGTGCATGCCACTATACTGTATATCATTATTTTTGTGATGCAATAGAAGTGAAATGAACTGATGCTCAGTTGTGAGTGCCGGTGTAATCTAAAGTGCGTAGTTAATGATCCACATGACACAGGTTTACCGTTAACGGTTGTATTTTGTTTACAAGCACAAAACAGAATAAAATGGCGCATACAGCTACTTTTACTTTTTTTTTGAATACATGATTACATGTTATTCTCACAATGGCAGTAAGTTATTCATAATTCATTGATTCTCCTTACTACTACTTTTTTCTTTTAAATTTTCCTTTCTAAAAAAGCCTATTATTAATATACATTCAGAAGGTCTTCCAGCTTTGTTGAATTGCACACACGGAGAAAGCCGCTAGTCATGAATGTGTCACTGAAAACAGACCCACACAGCAAAGAAGTGTTTTCTCAACATTGCATGTCTAATCGGCTCCTGACGAATACATTAATTATTATTTGAATAAATCACTCATTTAGTCATTTAACGCATTACTGTTTTGGATGGGTTTTGTCTAACAAACACATTAAAATATACAAATTTACGTCATTTCATATTTACATGCAATGCAGGGATACTTGAATTTTGAATATGACCACACTCAATTCATGTTTCTCATCAAAATCTTGATCTAAATGCTTACAATTAAATGTTTGAAATAAGTTACGTAGAGATATATAAAAAAAATCTCTCTAAAAAAATAGAAAATGTGTGCCTACGCATGAATTTCCCATTTAAAACTCCTTCAGTACTGTTTTAAAAGCATCCCCGGTGGATGCACCAGGTGGAGAGGAAGAATCTTAAATACAAGATGAATATTTTATAAAGAAATTTTAAATATTTTAGTCACTGCATAATTCCCATTCTTCATTTTTTTTAAAAATGGTGACTTTACTAATATTCTAAATTTGGAATATGGTTAAAATGAATGAGTAAGTGTGTCCAATCTCTTCTCTGCTAGTGTACTTTATTGTCTTCTCATCCAATAATCATATGTGTGGATATTTTCATGAACATCCAGTTGAGTAATGGCTTGCTGTAAATTCACTGAAATAGTTTTGACATTTATCTCCTGCTTTCTCTATAGTGCGACAATCCACCGGAAAACTGGGCCTAACATGGCCACCACCCCAACCTGATGAAGAACTGCCAGAGGTAGAGGAATTTTTGTATGAATGTTTTAAAAGTGCCATCATTTGTGTTCGTCATGCTTATCTTTTACGGGAATAAATGTGTGCAATATATCTCAGTTAAACTGTATAGTGTTGCTAGCGTTTTGGCTAAAGATTTAGGCTGGTAACCCAAAAGTCTGAGGTTCAAACTCTGAATTTGGAGGATCATGAATTGGAGAGTTTAATAATCAATAAACAGATTCTAACGCTCTTCAACGTTTCGAAAGGTAATCAGAGAGTCAAAGTTTCAGTAACCCTCCCTGTGCAAACACAACGACAGGCACTTAAACGTGACGCTGCTGAAAAAGTGGCTTATTGTCCTTCAGATAATGGCGCCAGCGAGAGCAGAGTTCAAGCGGAATTCTTAAGAATCAAGAACAGGTCTTGACCGTCATTCATTGTTGCCGCTAAATCGTTCTCCTTAGCCAGGAAAGTATAATGTAACAGAAACACAATCAAAACCGACAAGTGCTGCCAAGTGAATATTGCCTTTATCTGAAGACAGAAGCTTTTTATCAGTTCAGCTCATCTCAGCTCACATTTGCTAGGAGAAAGAGTGCCTACCTTAATAAATGGGCAAGGAATAATTCACCTCCAACTAAAAAAAGTTCCCTCAAGCTCCAAAAAATCAATCCATCAAGTTGTGCATTATACACTGCCTATCCAAAAAAAGGGTTGCTATTTGGATTTAATAAGGGCAAATACTTAAGAGACTATGACTGAATTATTATTGCTGTGATTATTATGTTTCTAGCATGTTATATGTTTGGGATCAGTTCCTCTAACCATAATTGATGGAGTGTTTAGCTTCTCACTTCTTAAAGCACCATGTAGGAAGACACATTCCAGGATGACAATGTCAAGATTCATCTGGTTTAAGTTGTGAAAGAATGGTTGGGATGGAGCATGAAGAATCATTTTCACATGAATTGGCACCTCTGAGTCCAGACCTTAAATTCATTGAAAGTCTGTGGGATGTGCTGGAGTAGACTTTACAGAGTGCTTGACTCTTGCACTGTCAATACAAAACCTGGACCAAGAATCGATGCACCTTTTGAAGGAAATAACATCCCAACATTCCTTTCCATTAAGAGGTGCATCAACTGTTGGCCAAGATCTTGTGAAAATGATTCTTTATGCTCCCTCCCAACCATTCTTTCGAAATTTGAGTCTAATGAATCTTGGCATTGTCATCCTGGAAGATGGCCATGATACTACATGGTTGTTTAAGAAGTAAAAAGCTACACATTCCATCCATTAGAGTCAGAGGTACTGATCCCAAAAATATAACATGCTAGAAACATAATGATCCAATCATAGACTCTTAAGTATTTGCCTATTTAAATCCAAGCCATTTTTTTTTGGCTGGGCTGTGTATTACGTGATATATCTTTGCGTGGGGAGCAGATCAAATTATTAAATTTTGCACGCTTATGTGACATGTGTGAACCAGTTACACGTTGGCACCTTTGACATCAAACCTGGTGCGACACATTTTGAGGTGCCGTATTTGAGTATACGCAAATATGAATGAAATTTGAGAACATTTTCAGTGAATAACAACTCAGCATGCCTTCAGAAGGCTGGGCTACTATAATGATGCTTTTTGTCATTTTTGTCACCAGTTAGTTTCAATGCATGTAAAAGAGCAGTCAAGACATTCTTCCAAATATCTCTGTCATGGAGGCAAAATGTCAGATGGGTTTAAAACGACACAAGGGTTAGTCAATGATGACAACATATTCTTTTTTGACTAAATTCTTCCTACAGTATGTATGCTAGATGTGTTCGATTTCAAAAGCACTAATATTCTTATTCATTTTCTGATAAATACAGAAAACTCTAAAGATCCCAAGGCAGCGAAATCCATTACTTGAACGCTGGGAGGCAGGGATGGTGAACGGCCAAGTGGAAGACAACAACTGAGACTCAACCCCAACTACATCATCCTGGCATAAACAACATGAACCGCCCAGACAACCAAGTGCGCCTGTTTAAAATAAAGCATATGAACAAATGATCAGTATCCCCAGAAAAATCTCTGATCTTTTTTAAAGGAAAGCAGTACCACGTGCCGTTACGGGTGGATAAAGAGAATCACTTGCCTCAAAAAGACACTGCGATATGCACATCCTACACACACCATGTAAATAGTGATGGTGTTAATGTTAGTAGGTATGATTGTTGGGCAGTGTTGATTGATGTTACATGAGCTCAAATGATTTCAGTGTAATAACCATGTAATATTCAATGTAAAATCTCAGCTTTACAGTTATTTATAATCAATAAACATAGCTGCTGAAGTATAACAGTAGATTGGATTATCTACGAAATATATTTTAATAAAAATGATTGTATAGACATTTCATTACTCATTAGAAAAGCTAAATTGAACTAAATAAACTAATTGGGAAATGGCGTTATTGATGCATATATAAAATTAATAAAACAAAATTCTATTTAAAAAAAAAAAAATGTTTCGATCAGTTTTTTTGTGTGTTGAATAATTTTCCGAAACTCAAACGGCTGAACGTGACTCATCGGTTTGGCTCTTGGAGTCCGAAACTAGATCACTGACAATAGGCACAAAGACCAGGATGTAATGCTTATGCCTTATTTATGGCTTTGATTTTCAATATAACAATCAAAGAGGGTGACGTTCTAGCATCCATTCAGCTTCCATGTAAAAACCCTTTGCTTATTTAATGACATCACAGTTCATTCTAACCTTCTGAGCCCGTGCTGTGAAGTAAGAATACACGACTGCCGTGACTCAACACGCCAGTGGGCATTCAAATGCGTCACCATGGTGATGATGGTACTGTAGGAAAGGCACAAAGAAAATGTCCGAGCCCGAGCGAGATTAGCCATGAGTGAGATCACAAAACACACACACACACACACGGCATGTTTTACTGACCCACTAGTTGCCTGTGAATTATTCATTCACTCTTTCTCAGCACAATTAGTGAAGGCTACATGGGAATGCTAATTTCAATTACGGCAGCAGCTGGAGAAAACTAAAGCTGCCCTTTGCTTTCAGTCGCCAGTGAGCCAAGTCTAACTGACATTTAAGACCAATAAAAAAAAAAAAACTGCTCTTTGTGACGATGTATTCTTAGGAAAACAGAGCTATGATTAGTGACATAAGGCTTGTTTCTAGCAAAACACATAATCAGTAGTATTTGTTTACAGAAGTAACTGGACATTGTTTGTGTGTAATGCAAGGTTAAGGCGCTTATTCTTAAGAGAACAAAACAGAGAAACTTCATTCATCCATATGAGATTATCTCTGACTGTAAGAGCTGTAAATGGTTTATGGTTTTATAATCAAAAGAGTTAGACTATGTGAAGACAGACCATACATGGGAGTCGTAAACTAGTATCGTATAATAGATGTTTAATTTCATTACAGGGATGTAGTTCTGGTATGACTGTCAAGTAAAAGCTTCCCTTTTCATGTTTCATGATAAGCAAAAAGGAAATGAAAAAGCACTTAACTAAATGACATCAGTGAGACATTCTTAGTATCATTTGCCGTGAAACGAAAACACAAATGAAAGCTTTTACTTTTTGGCTTTAGATGAGTGAATCTATAAAATGATTTGCAAAGATTTAGTGACCAACACTCAAAACTAATATCAATCTCACATTATATCTGGATGTCCAGAGCCCCCTGCTGACAGAACGATTCATATCTCAGAGAAAAATACTACAAACTACAGAACTACAAGAGACAATTATTTATTCATACATTATTTAAAATTACAAAAATATTTCAACTTTAAATTAACATCACAGCATATAGAATGTCAAACAAAATGTAGTATCTGACCAACAGATAGATAGATAGATAGATAGATAGATAGATAGATAGATAGATAGATAGATAGATCTTAAAACTTAAAATCTTAAATGGAAATCTGTAATATTGTACACGTTTACTGTCACTTTTGATCAATTTAATGCATCCTTGCTATAAAAAAGTATGAAGAAAATTAAATGTAAAAGTAATAAGTTTAATAAGTAAATATTGTAAAGTCAAATAAACTTAAAGAGATCAGTTCAGCAATTGTCAATATTTAAAATAGTGAGTTGAGTTGAAATGACCTGTACTTTTAAGTTGATTTAACTAAAAATTTTAAGGCAGCAACTGAACTTAAGTTTTCAAATGTTTTACAATGTAGATAGATAGACAGACAGACAGATATCAGTGAAATGAAGGATTCTTAAAGGTCGTCATGGGACAGTCATAGATAGGGTCTGAATCTGAGGGTCTTCCTCTAAGCATCCCTCCAATATTCTGTAATTTGGAAACATGTTAATATTAAAAACATGTAAGAGATGTGATAAGTCAGTGTTTCTAACGGCGGACATAATGCAACAGGATGTTGGAAAACATTGCATGATGTAAAGAGATCTTATTCTGTGATCTTATTGTTCCTCTCTTCATCCTGTCTAAACAAATCAGCATACTGGTAACCTGAGATACTACTGTAGTGGGCCTTTTGAAAAGGAAATCACAAGAGAAGTTTTGAAATGGTGCCTCATTACCTCAGATCCAGTGTCAACACGCTGCAGAGTGAGGTCTGATGAAAAAATAAGTCCATCGTGAGAGAACATCAATAAATTTCACATATGTACTGTATGTTGCTTATGATGTAATAATGTGAGAAGAAATGTGCTTTGAAGAGACTGTCACAATGACTTACCAACAATATGATCTCCGGAGTGAACTTGTAGCCAGAATTTCTCTTGTTCTCTATGGAAAGTTGTATTATATTTGTTATTGTTTTTATAACATTCATATTTCTCATATTATAAGTGTACTATCATCATAAATAAAATAATTTTATAACATAATATAATTATCAACAATATACACTATTAAAATGTTTGGGGTTGGTAAGATTTTTTTTTGTTTTTTAAAAAACTCTCTCATGCTCGTAGCATTTACTTGATAGTAAAACAGTAATATTGTGAATTATTATTGCAATTTAAAATAGATGTTTTCAATTTTATTATAATTTATAATTTAATCATTACTCAGAAATCATTCTTATACGGTGATTTGCTGCTCAAGAAACATGTTGTATTTTTATCAATGTTAAAAATGGTTATGCTGCTTAATATTTTTGAGGAAAGTTTGATATATTTTTTAATTATTCTTTGGTGAATAGAAAGTTCTAAAGAACGGTATTTATTATAAATAGAAAAAACTTTGAAAAATCTTAAATAGAAATCTGTAACATTATACAAATGTGTTTACTGACACTTTTGATCAATTTAACGCATCGTTGCTAAAAAAAAAAAGTATTAATTTCTTTTAAAAATAAATCTTACCAACCCTAAATTTTTGAATGGTAGTGTAAACAAATTATTTAAATAACTTTTATTCCTCCAATTCAACTAGTCGAGTACAATGCTAGACGTAGAGAACAGATCAAATGTATACTTTGAATGAACTGCAAATAGCTTGAGATAAAAATGCCTGACAAGGGAATAATTGTGAATGTCATTTTAATCAAATATCATGTACGCTCTTCAGTATTGTCTCACCTTTGTCTCTTTCTTTCTGACGTCTTTTTGACTGCAAGTAAATGGATAATGATTACAATATTAATGAGGATTACACGCATGAATGAAAAAACAAACAACAGGAGTTTTCACTATGTTTTGTTCCAGTGGTTAATTAAGCGGATTGATAAGATAATCACCACTGAATGAACATTATAGTTCATGAGAGACCAGACTTAACCAAAGTTAAACTTATGAGCAACTAAAACAAGACTCACTATGTCTGTGCACGATAAAGCCCAGGAGTGACACCACCATGAGGAACAGAACACCCGCAGACACAGAGCCAACAATAAGAGCCAGGTCTGTGCTGCCTTTCCATAGACGTGTATGAAAACAAAAGGAGAGAATATTAGATTTGTTGCATTACCATTGTGGCAAACAAAACCATAGCGAGACTTGAGTCTTACCTGTAGAGGCCTGTGTGCATGAGTGATATCCTGAAAAATTATGCAATAAACCAGATTTTAGGGTCTTATTTATATGACATTATGAATATATCACATTCAGTACACACCTGTAATGCATGGCAGAGTTACTGGAGTGCTCATTTTAGAGTACGCCCGAGAGTTGCCCAGAGGCACGCTGTACTGACACTGATACTGTGCACCGTGTTCATAATGAGTGGGTATGGGAAATCTAGCACTGTGTTGGGTCAGGGAAGCCTGATGGGTCGCCTCAGGCAACAGGACACCCACACGAAATAAAGAGAAGAAGCCTGATAGATATGAGGGTGACCCCACACACTCCAGAACTTCACCCTCATGTCGGGATAAAGACAGCGTGGGGACTGGGAGCTCTGTGAGAGGAAACACACACAGACAGATACATGAGAACAAGTTACACGCCAAAGTTTAACACTTAGTAAGCTCTGTTCCAAAAGCTATTAAAATGCCTTTCTACATAGGCAAATGCCTACTTAGGCAGCATCTTAAGAATCATAGAACTTCTTAAAGTGAAGATGTCCATTGTCCAAGGTGTCAAAAGACCGCAGCCTCTAGCTTCTGTTGCTAGCGTGCCTCTTGAGACCAGGGGAGTGAGGTTTACTCACACAGCTCTTACTAGCTTTCCCCCCAAACCTCACTCCGATCTGGATCACGGCACCAACTCTATTTACAGATCCGTGATGACATGCTTTAATGGTCATCAGCGTCATAAATCCTGAAAAGTTTTTAATATTTTAATTTTTAAGAACATTTATGTACATTTAAAACACTATTCTTTCTACTATATTACCTTTGCATTAAAAAAGAAAAACCTAGTTAACGCTGCTGTGAGGGTGTTTCTAATACAGGTGCTGGTCATATAAATTAGAATATCATCAAAAACTTGATTTATTTCACTAATTCCATTCAAAAAGTGAAACGTATATGTTATATTCATTCATTACACACAGACTGATATATTTCAAATGTTTATTTCTTTTAATTTTGATGATTAGAACTGACAACTAAGGAAAATCCCAAATTCAGTATCTCAGAAAATTAGAATATTACTTAAGACCAATACAAAGAAAGGATTTTTAGAAGTCTTGGCCAACTGAAAAGTATGAACATGAAAAGTATGAGTATGTACAGCACTCAATACTTAGTTGGGGCTCCTTTTGCCTGAAGTACTGCAGCAAAGCGGTGTGGCATGGAGTCGATCAGTCTGTGGCACTGCTCAGGTGTTATGAGAGCCCAGATAGTGGCCTTCAACTCTTCTACATTGTTGGGTCTGGCATATCGCATCTTCCTCTTCACAATACCCCATTCTATGAGGTTAAGGTCAGGCGAATTTGCTGGCCAATTAAGAACAGGGATACCATGGTCCTTAAACCAGGTACTGGTTGCTTTGGCACTGTGTGCAGGTGCCAAGTCCTGTTGGACAATGAAATATGCATTGACACAACGAATGTGACAGCTGAAACCCATGTCTTGCATCCGTCTGTGTGTAGTGGTTCTTGAAGCACTGACTCCAGCTGCAGTCCACTCTTTGTGAATCTCCCCCACATTTTTGAATGGGTTTTGTTTCACAATCCTCTCCAGGGTGCGGTTATCCCTGTTGCTTATATACTTTTTTTTCTACCACATCTTTTCCTTCCCTTCACCTCTCTATTAATGTACTTGGACACAGAGCTCTGTGAACAGCCAGCCTCTTTTGCAATGACCTTTTGTGTCTTGCCCTCCTTGTGCAAGGTGTCAAGGTCGTCTTTTGGACAACTGTCAAGTCAGCCGTCTTCCCCATGATTGTGTAGCCTACAGAACTAGACTGAGAGACCATTTAAAGGCCTTTGCAAGATATTTTGAGTTAATTAGCTGATTAGAGTGTGGCACCAGGTGTCTTCATTATTGAACCTTTTCACAATATTCTAATTTTCTGAGATACTGAATTTGGGATTTTCCTTAGTTGTCAGTTATAATCATCAAAATTAAAAGAGATAAACATTTGAAATATATCAGTCTGTGTGTAATGAATGAATATAATAGACAAGTTTCACTTTTTGAATGGAATTAGTGAAATAAATCAACTTTTTGATGATATTCTAAATATATATCAAGCACCTGTACAGCAACTGTGGGAGTGACATCTTTGACATCTTTCTCTCTTCTGACCAAGATAATTGTATGATACTCGATCCATAATAATATGTATCACACACACATTTTGGGTACAATAATAATTTTTTTTAATATTAAAAATTATTTTTATAAATATTTCTCAATGTTGAATAAAATACTGTATGTAGCCTATATTTATAATCGAAATCTCTTCTTCTCTACATCTTCTATCTTGAAATTTTTCACTAGCTGCATCTGAATTCACATACTGTCAGAGTATGTGCTGCCTTCCATTGAGAATATTTTGAACATTATAAGTACATGTGCGTGAACATGAATACATTCCTGTCAAAATATGTCCACAGCCCGCCATGTTGCCATTATCACATATTACAATATCAGCAGGATATTAGGTCATTAGGGGATTTTACATCTACTGTTTTATGAATACTATTTAAAAGAGTTCGAACCCAGTGTGTCGCACACGTACTGAAAAGTGAAGACAAAATGTTTCGAAAGGCCCCTGGTGGACGGCTACGGTATTGGCCATAATCGCTCCATGTAATAAAATGAGATGCAAACTAAACTAAAAATATAAAATATTTTTTATTCATTTTAGGTAGTTCTTATCATACTGACATATGTTCAAGTTTTTGTTTTTTCAGTAAGTTTTGTGTCAGTAAGCGTGGTGTAACATCATGATTGATAGCTGTGCTTGTGATTGAGTCAAATGACGTCATCAGCACCAGATGTCAAGAGCCATATTTGGGATATTTTGCCCTCATTTTTCTATAGTGAATCTACAGTCTATGGTCTGAATATGAAGTAGGGAAATTGGCTGTAACTGAGCTTGCTGTAGTGCATTTTGAGATTGCTTTCTGCCTTTAAGGATATAAAATTATACACCAATGATGCCTTGAAATTCTGCTTCAGTAAGCAGCTCAATATGGTTTTGAAAATGTCATACGTAGATCAATAGTGATGTTTGCCTTATTTGTTGGATCAAATTCAAGATATTTTCGAAAACAAGACAATATAGACATAGAGATGTAAACAGAATACCATCAATCTAATTTTCTCCTCACCTATGACAGTAATGTGTACCGGCTGACTGGCTGTGGAGTTCAATTGTCCCGTCTTTGGTAATTTGAGTTGGTAGAGGCAGACGTATTCTCCACTGTCCTCCTGTCCCATTGTCTTCACACTGAAGCGAGCATCCTGGGACTGAGACACCAGCTTGGCTGGGGCAACCATGGATCCTGGTGATCCCGTGGCTTTCCGGAGTAGGAGGAAAGCCTTTGGGGGCTGTTTCTGATGGTCAGGTGGAGCCTGACAGTGGAATGACAGTGTCTCACCAGGTATTACATGCCCACTAGAGGGCTCGACCCTCAAGTGAGGGGATGGTAGGGGACTGACAGAAACTACGTCTAGAAGAACAAAGAAAGTTAAGCGCACTTAGCGTTTTAGAATATATGTGTGCGAAATTAAAGATAAGAGAGAGAACTACTGAGTGATTGATATACAGTCGTGGCCAAAAGTTAAGAATTACATAAATATTGGAAATTGGAAAAGTTGCTGCTTAAGTTTTTATAATAGCAATTTGCATATACTCCAGAATGTTATGAAGAGTGATCAGATGAATTGCATAGTCCTTCTTTGCCATGAAAATTAACTTAATCCCAAAAAAACCTTTCCACTGCATTTCATTGCTGTCATTAAAGGACCTGCTGAGATCATTTCAGTAATCGTCTTGTTAACTCAGGTGAGAATGTTGACAAACACAAGGCTGGAGATCATTATGTCAGGTTGATTGGGTTAGAATGGCAGACTTGACATGTTAAAAGGAGGGTGATGCTTGAAATCATTGTTCTTCCATTGTTAACCATGGTGACCTGCAAAGAAACGCGTGCAGCCATCATTGCGTTGCATAAAAATGGCTTCACAGGCAAGGATATTGTGGCTACTAAGATTGCATCTAAATCAACAATTTAGAGGATCATCAGCAACTTCAAGGAAAGAGGTTCAATTCTTGTAAAGAAGGCTTCAGGGCGTCCAAGAAAGTCCAGCAAGTGCCAGGATCGTCTCCTAAAGAGGATTCAGCTGCGGGATCGGAGTGCCACCAGTGCAGAGCTTGCTCAGGAATGGCAGCAGGCAGGTGTGAGCGCATCTGCACGCACAGTGAGGCCAAGACTTTTGGAAGATGGCCTGGTGTCAAGAAGGGCAGCAAAGAAGCCACTTCTCTCCAAAAAAACATCAGGGACAGATTGATCTTCTGCAGAAAGTATCGTGAATGGACTGCTGAGGACTGGGACAAAGTCATATTCTCCGATGAAGCCCCTTTCCAATTGTTTGGGGTATCTGGAAAAAGGCTTGTCAGGAGAAGAAAAGGTGAGCGCTACCATCAGTCCTGTGTCATGCCAACAGTAAGGCATCCTGAGACCATTCATGTGTGGGGTTGCTTCTCATCCAAGGGAGTGGGCTCACTCACAATTCTGCCCAAAAACACAGCCATGAATAAAGAATGGTACCAAAACACCCTCCAACAGCAACTTCTTCCAACAATCCAACAACAGTTTGGTGAAGAACAATGCATTTTCCAGCACGATGGAGCACCGTGCCATAAGGCAAAAGTGATAACTAAGTGGCTCGGGGACCAGAACGTTGAAATTTTGGGTCCATGGCCTGGAAACTCCCCAGATCTTAATCCCATTGAGAACTTGTGGTCAATCCTCAAGAGGCGGGTGGACAAACAAAAACCCACTAATTCTGACAAACTCCAAGAAGTGATTATGAAAGAATGGGTTGCTATCAGTCAGGATTTGGCCCAGAAGTTGATTGAGAGCATGCCCAGTTGAATTGCAGAGGTCGTGAAAAAGAACGGCCAACACTGCAAATACTGACTCTTTGCATAAATGTCATGTAATTGTCGATAAAAGCCTTTGAAACGTATGAAGTGCTTGTAATTATATTTCAGTACATCACAGAAACAACTGACACAAAGATCTAAAAGCAGTTCAGCAGCAAACTTTGTGAAAACTAATATTTATGTAATTCTCAAAACTTTTGGCCACGACTGTACAACGCTAAAGATGTAAAGCACTGCTGGGTGGAGTAGCTTGGTTTGGTGTTAGGGTTTCAACGGTCTGAATAGAGCAGTTTTTTTAAATGTCACACCTCTATGACCACAAAAAAAAAAAGCATTTCCTTCTACAACACAGCAGTGAACTACAGCACCATCACTAAACCTGTGCCTCAGCCAATGTGACGACAGAGATTCATGCAGTATTCATGTAGGATATAGTTATTACAGTTTTATTTATTATAGTTATAGTACTTATAGTTATTACAAAGTCTATCGAAATAAAGTGTAACAATAATATAATATAATACAACATAATATAACATAACATAAAATAATTCCTCACCTTTTAGCTCTGGCTGCATGTAGAAACTGTACATGCTGTTTCCATACTGACAGCAATACAGATTCTCTTTCTCTGTATCTTTTCCCTTAAGAATAAAGAGGGCACTTTGCTGTTCTGTTGAATGCTCTTTGGTGTACATCAGCTGGCGAATTTTAAAAAGTTTAAATACAAGTCCTCCATAACCCTGTGGAGCTTGACAAATCAACTTCACAGATGATCCTTCGATGGCTGTCTGGGTCAAGGTCGGAGCCGGTGGGACAGAGTGTTCAGCAGCTGAAAGATCAAGGAAAGGTAATATATTAGTTACATATTTTTACAACTCAAGTACTATCAAGTATTATCAGCTAGATCAGACTACTTCACCAGATTAAATATCTACATCTACCTATCTTCAGTTAAATATCTATTAAGAGCAGATATTTCAACCATATGTGGTCCAAATTAAACTCTAAAGACACATTTAGATATTATGTTTACACTCAGTGTTTTCTATACAGTAAAAAGACCATTTTGTGATGTGCGAGGTGATTTAGATTGCAGTTGGACAGATATGTTGTGATCATATTGAAATATAAATATGAAATGTGAATACACTTACCACTAAAATGCTGCTTGAGGATAATCAAAGCTGTGAGGAAACACCCACAAAATGACATTCTTCCAGTGCTGAATTCCAAATATTCCAGGTTCTTCACAGCTATTAGAGCTTCAGAAATCCTATAGATCTGTGTATATGTTTTTATGACCAATTGTCTTTATGACTTATAGGGGTAAGACAGATGCATAAGATTACCACTAGCTGAACCTCCCTTCCCATTCACTTGCGCAAACTTCCTCATCCACACATTAAAAGCACCAACGAACATGTTTCGTATGCTTAAGAAAACCACATCCTTCCATCACATCAAAGAAGGCAGAACGGCACTCCCATGAGTGGCCCTTGTGAGCTAATACTGCATATGACAATGACAGGAAGTTCATGTCTACATCTTTATATGTGTCCTCTCCTTCTAAACCACCTTAAATCTGCCCATTACAGTGTGTATGTGTGTAGCTCTGAAGCAAGCAGGACCGTACGCCACAAAGACATTGAGGAGAACTCTTTCTTCCCAATCTCCAGTTGAGTCGACCAATATGGTTTTATTTGTTCCTCTCAGCCCTGAACCTGTGGTTAGGATAGTAAGTGCAATCTAACATCGTGTTTACAGCAGCTGGGAGGAACTGTGGTCATTTGATTGTTTTGTCAGTGTCACACGGACAGAAAAAACAACTATTGCTATTTCTGTGTCTTGTCTTGGACATTTTCTTCCTTAGTCATTATTAATCATTCAGCAAATTATTGGATTGATACTTAAAGGAGTTCTTGATTATATGATTTCAACTTTATTTAGTGTGTAAAGTTGCCGCTTGAGCATAAACAACATCTGCAAAGTTACGACGCTCAAAGTTCAATGCAAAGGGAGATATTTTCTTTTATAGAAATCGCTTTTTAAGGACTACAACAAACTGCTGGGAGGGACTACAACGAGCTTCTTTCTGAACTGGTGACATCACAAACCCCAAAATTTACATAAGCCCTGCCTCCGAGAAAACACGCAACAAAAGGGGTGAGGCCATGTTGGGCTGCTTTAGAGAAGATGAAGAGTTGTTGTAGTAGAGTGTTGTTGCCATGTCGTCAATTTACGCCGGACCGGGTCAATTCAAAACGAGGGTCAATTCAACGCTGGATTTGCACAAAAGATTAACATGACGGCACACCCTAGCCGATGAGTTGAATCAACTCCACAGCAACTACATAAATTTATCCACTATCCATTCAGAAATTTACAGTTGCATACTAAAAGTTTCAACTTCTCTCCATCAGTGTCGACTCCGGTTTGTAATGTAAGGCTGAACACCGTTACTGACAATCCTCATTTTGGCTGCGTGAGATTCTCCTGCTTTGTTGTTGTTGAGTGTGACGAGCAGGGCGGGTGAGAGCCGTGACGGAGCGGCGCGAGGCCGGTGACGCGAGTGATAATGAGCTTCAGCTGCTCGGTGCACCGGTCTCGAATCTCTCATGGAGGACCTCCGGAAGCATAAAAGAGGAGCGACGACAGTGAAGGACGAGAGAGGACCAGGCCTGGAATTTATGTTGTGTTTTATTATGATTGTGTGGGCGGCAGTCGCCGTGAGGAACTGCCACCCTTTTACTTTCGTTTTATTGTTTGCTTATTTGTTTGATTAAAGTTGTTGAATGTTTGCCGGTTCCCGCCTCCTTCTTCCCGTTCCTAAGAACTGTGTTACATTGAAGCTTGAGCTGTTAAAGCGCCGCCCTCTTTTGGAAAGCAGGCTGGGAGCAGCACCTCATTTGCATTCATAGGGACACACACAAAAACGGGGTGTTTTTGCTCACCCAAATAGCGGCGAATGTGACAAGCTATAATAAATGATCAGTGGGGTATTTTGAGCTGGAAATTCACACCTGTGACACCAGAGACTTATATTACATCTTGTAAAAGGGGCATTATAGGTCTCATTTAAACAATCTCATAAATAACCTTTGACGCCCAAGCTTTTGTAATTTGTAACCCACCATGAAATAATATCTTTTTGTCACATCTAGCAAGTACCTTTATCTTTCATAATAACCTTATGGATTACATTTATAGGCTATTTCTAAAGTGTGAATTTGTTTGCTACAATAGTAAGGCAATGATCTCAAAACATAACGCATAACTAAGTGATAATCTAAAGATAATCAGTGGTTTAGTCTTGTGGTTAAATGCACAAACAGAAAGCAAAAAGCAAGCAGAGGATGTGATGATTATTATGGTATCTAAAAATATAATATATACAATTATCCTGAAACTACTTTTAGGGAAATTACGTTTATGAGAATCCCGCTGAAAATTTTCTAAAATATTACCCAGCTATACATAAATAATACAGAGATGTGTACAAACCTTTGTCTGGAGTTTTATTATTTTGGTAGCACTTTACAATAAGGTTCAATAGTTAAACATTAGTTAATGGATTAACTAACATGAACTAACCATGAGCAACACATTTATTACTGTATTTACTAATCTTCGTTAACGTTAGTTAATGAAAATACACATTCATTGTTTGTTCATGTTAGGTCACAGTGCATTAACTAATGTTAACAAGATTTTAATAATGTATTAGTAAATGTTGAAATGAACATTAACAAAGATGAATAAATGCTGTATAAATGCAGTTCATTATTAGTTCATGGTAACTAATGTAGTTACTAATGAACCTTATAGTAAACTGAAACCATTATTTTCACATTCCTTATTTTAGAATAACAGTAAAGTCATGAAAAAGTATGGGCATTTTCATAGTAATCAAAATATGTTAATAAAACCAAAACTCTCTTATATTTCACCTTCCACTCTTGCTTAGATCACAGCTGTGCAAACTGTAGGAATTCTCTCAACCAACTTTATGAGATACTGCCAGTGAAGATGTCTTTTTGGAGTAATGGCTAAACACAAGCCTGCAATCAGATAGATATTAAACTAAGGACATTTTTGTTATATTCTGTCTGATTCTTTCACACAGGCTGTGCTCCAGTTCACCTTAGGAACAATCAGGCTCACAATAGACCAACAGAGTTGGATTTCAAGACCTTACTGGCATTACTGTTTATTTATCCACTCATTTGAGTGACCTTACCCTGTTTGATTATTCTCACAAGCAAAACACTGCATAGGAAAATTACGTGTTCCCATTCAAATGAGTCAATGCAGTTGCTTTCAACAAAGGCAACTCAGCAGTGAGGTTTGACGTTGTAAATGTGTGTATGCGCTGTTATCTGTGCTGAAAGAGGCATCAGAGGGACCCAGAGCTCTATTATCTCACACGGTACAGGAGGCCTCTCATCAGCCTAAGCACACTGATAACTGCTCTGCAGAACATAATCACCTACTGAACACCGGCCTTCTGAGAATCGCACGCTCACACAGACACTGAACTGAGTTTATGTGTGCCATGTGTTTCAGGAGAGATGTATCGCATGAAATTAGAGTTCTGAGCGTAAATGTAGACACTCTATATTTCACTTCCTTGACACTGTCTGCAAACAATGTTTCACTCATCTTAGCTTTCGATATCAGCATATATAGTAAAGTAGTTTTATAGTATTTTTATTTCTATTTAATTTCAACATTATTTAATTCCTTTTACTTTATTTAAAATTTTTAAAATGTATTTTTTAGTTTATGTTGACCCTTATTAGCTGATTAAACTATTGTATGTATAATATTTTATTTATTTTATTTATTTCTTTTAAGCTTATAAGGCCCTCAGAAACAGTGAACAGCCATAGGAGGGATATTTTTGTATGAACATATATTTTACAAATGGTTAATTAAGTAGATGATGAGATAAGTAATGTGTTGTTTAGTTTGTCGGCCACATTGCTTCATTCTGTTAATTTAGTTTAACTTACTGCAATGAACTTTCAAAATTCTCGGCTCAAATTTTAACTCCACCCACAATCACAACTGTCAGGGGTCTTAAACGTAAGTTTATCACTGATAGTGGGAAAAAGAGAGGGGGAAAAGAAAGAGAGGGAAAGAGTCACCAGCATTAATGCCACTGTGAACTTTATTTTTTGTAAATATCTTTTGAATTTAACACTAAGTTCTGGGTTCCTGCCCTTTGTTTTTTGCACATGTAAAAAATTTTTTTGGACAAATATAAAAGACTTTTGGCGACATTAGAAAATTTTTTCTGTATCTAATAAATGCTGAAAGGGCACCAAACGGATGGCTGTGACTCAAGCCGTATTGCCTTCGTTTTCAAACTTCTGCAACGCCTCCGAAAACATGAAGGTATGTTTGTTTCAGATATTTTCTCTCGCATTTTATCTTGAACAAACTTGGATGAATTACTGCTTTTTTAAGGTAATCACAACTGTAATTTTTAATTTTTATACACTGACTTTGATCTTATGAAATCATTTTCCATTCTGACAGAAGACTAGTTTTATACTAAGCACGAGTGTATAATACAATAAAAATGCAACTAAAACCCACCTACAATACATCACCTAAAAGACATCTCTCTTTTTTACATATCGGATTGCACAAAAATAGTTAATAAATAAATGTAAATGTCAATTTTAAAATATCTGATGATTCTAAAGGCTTGGAAGTTTGACAAAGGCTGTTTGGATCTGGACTGCAAGGATCTACACCAAAGCAACGGCAACACCAAACCTTCACAGTTTCTGACAGATGAAGACCATGATGATAGTGAGGGATGCTGGGATATGGAGTTCCTGCTGTCTGACTGGGGCAGTGCATCACCTGAACGGTCCCACACTCAAAACTACACTCCCCAAAGGCCACCGCTGCAGGACCAGATTCACAGTCCTGATCTTTACCAGGTCCAGGAGTTGAATGGGCCGAGGGACCACACAAGATCAAATAGACACCAAGTGTCTGTCACAAGTTCACTGGCCGAGCTGCTTCCTCATGAAGCAACTTTAAGTTCCTCACTGCCTGACCTCTTTAACGGAGGATATTTGGAACAACAACAGCAAACGGGGAAATCATTCTCACAACCAGAAATCCCCCATCAGTTTAGTAATTTCCCTGTTGCTAATGACATGGACAGAGAAAATGAGAGGAGCAGCATGGGGAAGATGAAGTCGTGGGATTTTGGACACTACCCTCAGCCTGCACCTCTGATACCCTTCACCGACTCCAAATTTGTCCAAGCGTCTGGGATCGCCATGGACGCACTGGTCTTTCCTCCACACCATCACTATAACTTCATCCAAAACTACTCGCACCCCAGACTCTACCAACAACAAGTCAACTACGTCCACAGGCAACCAACCAACCACTATCTGTCCACACAGAACATGGCGCCTGACTCCACAGTGCCACCTGCAGGTCTGGAGGGCAAGCGCATTCGGAGGGGGGTGGTGAAGAGGAAAGCTACGGTACACAGTTGCGAATACCCTGGCTGCCATAAGACTTACACCAAGAGCTCTCACCTCAAAGCACACCTCCGTACACACACAGGTAATCTGAAAAACACACGCACCTTTATGTCCATGTTTAAGGTCTTATCATTATAGAATAGCATGTTTTTAACTACAATAAATTAATTTCACTAGCAAACAGCCTCGCATTTCCAGACTTTCGACTACGGCTTCAAGGTAGCTAATTCTGGCCAAGAACCAACCAGGCCTCATGAGATCAATGTTATTTTAGTATTATTTATATATTAATATGATGTGTAGGTGTAGGTTGTAGGTTGGTTCTATATGTAGCTTTAATTTATTTCAGTACTAGTAATTTTAGCACCTTAGTTAGTAACCAAGACAACAATTTCTAATACTATAACAACACTGAAAGAGATTTGGCTCTTCATTTGTTTCCATTCCTAGAGTGTGACATCAATGTTACCGATATTCATTGTGGTGTCTGAATTTATTTCATATGAAAGAGAAAGAGATCTGCCTGGTTTGTAAAGCATCCAATTACAGCCTTTCAGGGGCGGAGTTTTCTGTAGTAGATTATACCACTACAGATCATTATGTAAAAAAAAATTTAAATTAAATAACGGCACTGCAGTTTCTGCAAATGATTGCACTGAAAACACTGAAAATAGAGAAAAATGTGTATAGACACTGTGATCAGAATTTCACAGACAAACAAAACTAAGTGAAATATACAGAATATAAAAGAGGCTGAGACTGTGTAGAAATGCAGCCCATTTCTTTACCTTCTTTAATGTCCTCAGGAGAAAAACCGTACCACTGCACATGGGATGGTTGCGGGTGGAAGTTCGCCCGTTCGGACGAGCTGACAAGACACTTTCGAAAACACACGGGACAGAAGCCATATGAGTGTATGCTCTGCCACAGAGCCTTCAGCCGGTCCGACCACCTGGCATTACACATGAAGAGACACGTGTGAGGGCAAACACAAACAAAACAGAAAAATACAAATGCATACACAAAGAGGTTAGTCCATGGACCTGTGTTCAGCTCTCGATTGTTTATACATAAAAGTATATTAGCACTATAACATTTCCATACAACTGACATGTACATACTGTTCATTATGTGATAAAGGAGATGAGTTAGTGATTTTTTTTTTCTTCAAATTAAATTGTAATAATAAGCAGATTTCACACCGAAATCCAGAGCTCCAAATTTGTATTTATTAAAGGTAAAAACATCAGACTTATTTCCAAATCTGGACCCTTTAGCTAAACTGTATGAATTGGGAAACGGTAAAGAATCAATTGAAATCCACCTATCAAAAATGGATTACTGTGGAAAGTGAAATAAAAAGGAAGTAAAAGTTTTCAGAAAGTAAAATAGTTAACTGGCAGGATATTGTTGTTCCATTAATGTTCCATAAAGGAAATTCCTGACGAATATGAATTGGAATTAGTTCATGTATATAAATATGCAGAATGTATGTAGCTTAAAGTGTGATTCTTACAGAAAATTATTAAAAAAAATTTATATATATATATATATATATATATATATATATATATATATATGTTGCTGTTCAGCTGTGAGCATTGTATTGTTTTATAATTTTGCCTTAGTATTTACATCTAATTTATTGTCTGTAGTTTTTATTGTGTGGAAGTTCTGTGTAATTTGAAATGTTACCCAAAAGTCATAAAAGTCTTCATGTGTAATGGTAATATCGCTATTTATACAACAAAATACCATCAAGACAAAAACAAATATATTTTGCTTTTTATAATAATGTTAATGTTTTTGTGAAGCATTTAGTGTTTTACTGAATATATGATCTAATTATTTGATCTTATTCAATAATAAAGCAACTGCAATTCTGTCCTTTCTGTATGTCTCATTTCTAACCAACAGATGGCATGGCGTCCGAGCAGATACTGCTCCAGGATACACTGGATAAATGTGATTCATATATATATTATATATATATATGAATTAACACAGAATTTTCAAATTATACGTAAATGCTACGGGGAGGAAAAAAATAAACACACACATAAAGACCTACAGTTACCACAAGCACCACAAACCATGCACAGCATTAACACATAAACAAGGTTTACAAGATCTGTTGGCCATAGTAAGGCTATAGTTGGTTTACGGTGTTAAACCTGTTTGGGAGGGATACAACTGAGATTAAGTAGCCTGGGATTAGCCTGGGTTATGTTTGGAGCGTCTGACACACATCACATCACATGACTTATGTCATCATTAGAGGGCATCTGAGGACACAATACATTGTGTTACACCTGTTTGAGAGGCAAAGCAGGAGGAAGCTGGAAGGCAGCAGACTGTTACCAAATATCAATTTAGCAGAACTAATTAAAACAAATTCCTGGGTAGAATATTAAAGATTGATGGGATTTTTTTTCAACACTACGTGTTTGTCAATGAAAATATGTCTTTAATAAATTATACTCCGAGGACAAATTGAAATTCATTCCCAGAAGTTAGCTAAATCTGATACAACACAATTTTCAAGACATCTCAGGACATTCTCAATTAGAAATATGTCTGCTATATATTCTCAATTAGTAAGTTCTCATGTTGTTCCAGTGGAATTGTTAACCGGTGTTGGAGATAAGACATAACAAGTAATGCAAGTTATGTAATCCAGATTACTCATTTACTAGTAAAGTAACACATTATTTTTAAATTTACAACAAGAAATTACTTTTTCAAATTAGTAATGTGAATTACTTAATTTATTGACTGACAACTCTCCTGTCCCCATGTTGAGAGAAATCAGAACTAAATGTAAACATGCATTTCTGTCTTGACAGCTCTCGGTATATTGGTATGATCATTGAGATTGGCACCGTAATGGATATGACAATGTTAATGTATTTGGTCTTGGCGGAATAGATACGCTACGCTGCTGCTACACAGCAAATAACAAGACTTGCTACTGCCAATACATTCACAGACATTGCTGTGAGCATGTGAGGCACGCTGCTGCACATGCATACATGATTTAACCCCATAGCAGATCTATACAGGTGGAGCTGGGGAAGGAGGAGGGTTCTGAAAGCAAACAATGCCAAATATTTGAATGCAGCAAGCTCATTGGCCGCTGATGCAACAGCAACCAATCGGCTGTGCTGTGTAGATAATGGTGTGATCGCTAAATGAGCTAAAGACACATCAGCCAGCATCGTCAGAGCTTCAATCCAGAACTAGGTAATTACTCATCTCACTTGCACAAAAACAGATTCAGTATTCCTCAAAATTAATAAAAACTGTGAAATGCAAACTCAGAATATCACGTAAACCTGCAATAATTAAATATAATATAAATATACTTTATGCATTTAATCTCACTTTATTAAACCAATGCCTTTGATACTTGACCGATGATCCAATTCAACCGTATGCAAAAATTACTTTAGTTAAACATCACATTTGTACTTCTCTTTTATTATTGCTGAAGTAAGAGTGTTAAACTTTCTTTACCTGCATTCTATTCTTCTGCCATTCAGAATAGCAGCACAGCTGAAAGGTTTGTTTGAGCTGCGCCCTCTACTGAACAGGCGTGAGATTGCATTTCCTTCAGCCTGAGGCTTATTTGTTTGTTGTTGTTGTTTTTGCTATTAAAAACAAACAAGCAAGCTCAGCCTAGATGAGAAAAACAAACACAAAAGTAAAGTAATGCATTACTTATCATAAAAAGTACAGCATTTAGTTACTTTTTTAGGGAGTAATGCAATATTGTAATGCATTACTTTTAAAAGTAACTTTCTCCAACACTGTTGTTAATCACTGATACCACTTTGTAATAGTAAAAAAGAACATCTTGTCCTCAGCTCTAGGGCACATTCAACATTTTTATATGAGCAATATGGTGGCACATTGCTGTGTCTAATAAGATCATTGTGAACAAAATTATGTTGTTAAACAGGGATCAGTGACTCATAGTGAGAGACAGGGAGGAAGGAGGGAGGCAGGAGGTATAAGGTCACTCTACAACAACAGCTCACCTGATGCAACACAACAGCATGTAAAGTCAGTATGACACAGAAGTTGCGATTGTCTTTTCTTTTTTTATTGTGACACATATTTGAATGAAACAGCTTCTCGAGCAAAAAAAAAGAAGCAGACTTTAGGAGAAAGTTCACCAAAATATTTTATCATAATTTATGCACTCTGTGTTATTCCAACCCAATATTATTTTACTTTTCTCTGGTATCAAACAGATCTGTTGACAATGAATGAGTCTTGGCATATTGTTAATTAATTTGGCTTGCATGTCCAGAGCCAAGGCTTGTAATACAGCATTACCAAGCCTTCGAAGAATGTTAGGGGAAATTTGTCCATGAGCAAGTTAACTAATTGGAAGAATACAAGAACAATTACATTTCAGAAATGAGAAAAAAATATATCCTCTCATTATTTTCAAACCCCTTCTTAAATCTTATTTTGCTGCTTATCATGCATTTTCATAAATCAGCAAGGAAAGATTTAATACTCTGAATATTTGAAATATTCTTCAATATTTTGTAACTGTAAGCAACTGACACGGTACACCAGAGAATTGTACTTTGGAGATTAAAGGTTACTATTGGCTCATCTTGCATTTAATTGTTATTTTGCATTTCTTCTCTATGCTAAAATGCATTTGTGCATATTGACGAGACTGAGCTGAGTTTACTTGCAGACTTATGCAGAATAAACTGAGAACTGCACAGAGAGAGAGGGGGTGAGTAAGTGTTGACATCACTCTGTCCTCAACCCACCCTGTGATATCAGTCTAAGAGCACTGTCTCTCTGTGTGTGTGTGTGTGTGTGTGTGTGTGTCTGTGTGTGTGAAGGCTCGGTAACTCAGACTCAAGTAACTGCCTTAATGTACTTAATCTAACAGAGACGTCACAGACCATAGCAGGTCATGTGTTTGTCCTTATTCTGCAGAACTGCAGTAAATAATCCACTCTTAAAAGACTAAAATTGGTTAACAGGTGTTCATAATATTTAAAGAAGCCATATTATGACCTTTTACAAAGTCTTGATTTTGTTTTTGGGGTCTACAAGAATGAGTTTTCATGTTTAAAAAAACATTATTTTTCACATATTTTACACTGTTGCAGCACCTCTCTTCTCAGTCTGTCAGTAACACTCTGGGGTGCATTTCTCAAAAACATTGGTAGCCAACTATGGTTGCAAGTTTTGTTTTTATGAGCATAGTTCAACAAGTCAGTGTTTCCCGAAACCATAATTCCAAAGAACATTTGCATTTTTGCAAAGTTGTGTGATCGGAACTATACAGCTCTTAATTGTTTGTATGCCATATGGACTTAATAAATCCTTATCTTGAGCAAAATAAGCAAGCTGGCATTCAATTCAATCTATATTTTTGATTTTGCATATATACAAATTTTCATTTACCTCTTTTAGTTTGTCAACAGATTTAAAGCGCCGTTTTTGAAGAGTGCGTGATACAGTACGTAAGAAGGAGCCTATGAAATTAAGCAAAATAACTGAGAAAAAGTAGAGAATCAATCCTCAGATGCATGTGTCCACAATTTATTAATTAAAAGAAGTTATTATCCACCACTCATGTGACATCATTAATTAACGTGGTTTAACGACAATTTTGCAACAATAGTTTCAGGAAACTTCAACAGTGCATCATACTATGGTAGGTAAGCAGCGAGTTACGTCATTGTACGAACCCCAGTTTAGTTCCTGTTTCAATGAAGCCCCTCCTTCTGAAAAGCGTAGTGCACTCTGATTGGTTATCTGGTCCAGTGTGTTGTGATTGGTAAACCGCTTCGAGCGTGTTTCAGAAACGTAACCCCAACACACAACAAACTTTACTCAACCAGTTTATTTTTCTTAAATCTTGAGTGGTAATAATTTCAATGAGGAATATTGTGACATTTACATTCCCGCAAAAAAACTACAAGACTACAATCAAGCAGTTCAGAAACAGTGTACACTGACAGAGAGAATAACTCCCTTTGGAGTGGATTTTTTCACACTCAAACAGCAACATTACACACTAAAGAAAGTTGAAAATATAAAAAAGCAGGTCCTCTAAGTGTAAAAGGGCAAAAAAAGAAAGCTATTTTACGCATCATTTCTCTTTTCTAGTTTTTTGCACATTTTGGAGCATATCTGCATATTCTGATATCTGATTGTGACATTTTACAACTATTGATGTTTTGTTGAACTGAAATTACAAGTAAGACTAAAGAAAGACTAATGTCAGTCATAGTAATTGACCCTTCGCAAAGACCCGCCCCCTTTAGTTACTGTTGCTTTGTCTGACAAGCCATGCGCTCTCACACCACACATCATGTTCTCACGCAGTGAAAAATACATCCCGGAGCAAAGAGGACACTGACAACGCGTCGACAGACATATGAAACAGTTTCATATTTAATACATTGTAATTTTTTAAAGAAGTTTCAACAATAAATAGCATATAGTGTCTCTTTAATGTGTCGTGACAGATCGCTGTAGCTCCTTCAAGCGTCTCGTGAACCGATCATCTCTTCAAACTGGTTCATTTATAGCATCAAATAAACATGAATGAACATCAGCAGGAATGTTGTTTCAAGCGCCGAAAGACGTGAGTACAAACAATTTTTCAAGTTCAAATTCACCAACGTTAGTCTACTAACTCCCCTGACTGCTTTGTCAGACAAAATGGCAGATTCAGGGTTATGATTGGTCAGATTGCCTGTCAATTTAAACTGCCAGCGAAGGGTCAATTGCTTACAAAAAAAACTTTTGTAAATCATTAATGCAATAATGTGGTTAAGTATATTAGCAAATTGGTTGCCCACGCACACTCTATTATTTAAGGGCGAAGGTTCTTTAAGGTTAGAAAGAATCTAGGAATACCTGAGAAATGAGATTTCATAGCAGGCCTTGTTACAGTGTAACTCAATAAAGAGCTGCTTTACAAAGGGTCTTTATGTTGTTTATCTCTGGCTGCCTGAGGACAACAGTTCATTTTAAGACAGGACCTATGCACGACCATTTGTACATGTGTCCTCTCGAGGATTAATAATTGATCTAATTTATTATCAATTCAACCTTTTGCAAGCCAAGGACCCCTTCGTGCAGAGAGAGACAAACCAGGCATGTTCTGTTACATTTTGTCTTAAAATTTATAAAATTGAATGCTGCATTTAAAGCTTGGCAAATAACAATATGTACTGTATAGCATAGACACAGAAAGTACAGCAAGCTCTGCAGGATTACTAAATCACTCCTCTTAAGCTCGAAATCACTTTCTCCATTCAGCTTAGCGATTGCATCGATTCATTTGGTTAAAACCAGATTCTGACATAGAAAGGTATGTTTCTGATTGGTATCACTGCAGGTGAAATCTTTTAAAGACGTCCAGATATTCCAGAAGCACATATACAGTGCGTAACCTTCTGTAGAGGACCAAAAATTTCAACTTGCCCTGTGAAATAGATCTGGGACTGACTAATGATTCAGAATTCAAGATCGACACAAGCTTTTAGTTAAAGGAATATTCCAGGTTCGGCACAAGTTAAGTTTAATCATCAGCACTATTGTAGATTAGGAATTTATTAGGAAAATCGGATTAGGAAGAGATAAGGAATTTCAACTTTCTTTCAACATTAAAAAAACAAACTGAGGCACACTAATGGAAGACAATGAGGTCTAAACTACAAATAACTAAAAAAACTACAAATAATAATAACAGCTTTACAGTGCAAATTATATGTTTTAACATATGTATCAAATGGTAGATTTTACCATATAAGCTTCATATTTTAAATCCTCCAAAATTGGTCCCATTCACTGCAAATGAGGGATGAGTCGAAATAAATTTTTCCTGTAATCATCAATATGCCACAAATGCTGTTGAATGTAGGGCTCCAACTAACGCTTATTTTAATAATCGATTAGTTGCCGATTATTTTTTTGATTAATCGGATAAAAATCCGATGATTGATTTTCTTTCTTTTTTTATTTTATTGACAAAAAATACATTATTGCACATCCTGCCCAATGTCCTTCAAACAAACGTGCCAACTGAATGCTATGAAAACATGCAGTGCTTAATTTCTAAGACCACCTGTCACAGAAAAGAGAACACAAATATTTTAAGGATCTGACAAAAAGTCATTATTCACACATAATGTCCAAAACACTTTATATTTTGTTTGGCCTCCTTTGGCTTTGATAACGGCTTGCATTCTTGCTGGCATTGATTTATATGTACCTTTCCACAGTCTCTGTTGTTATTTACTGTAATTGGGCATCTTTACTATTTTTTTCTGTCTTTCTTGTGAAGCAGTAAATTTGAAAGTTCATGACAACAATATTTAGATTTTAGCGTAAGAAATACTACTGTGACTAAACTGCTTACACATACTGGTGGATTAACTATTACAAAAACATTCAAATGATTTTGGTAATCATTAAAAAGTAGCGTTAGTTTAGGGCAGCTGTGGCACAAACCTTAAGTGGCGGTGGTATAATAAATTTAAGCACTGTATATAGTGAATGTAGTTTAAATCTCTACTTTCTTTTAATCTCTATTAAAAAATAAGGTGACAATAAAGAGAATCAAAAATACAAACTCAGTGTTAACCAACAGGCAAGAGAAATGTTCAGCAGGAACACACACAACCTCTTACTGTCGTTTCTTTATCCTGTGTAAATAATAGAAACGTCTTACATTTATTCAATGACATGCTGTTATCCTTTCAGTTACTTGAATGACATAATGACTTTTAAAGCTAAATTGAACTTTCAAGAACAGATATTTCAGCTAAATGAATATGTTTGCACTGAATATGAATTGTCTCCCTCTCTGCCGCGTTGCGTTTGTCTGACGCGGGCGCGCGCGTATTCAGTTACGTAAAGTTTGAAGTTTAACGCAGACTGTCAGGATAAACCTTTATGCAAAATGGAAATGCTCGCTGAATTTGAAACATTTACTGATAAGGATATAGCCGTAGAATGAACGTTTTGCGCTGAGGCAAGCGCCGGACAGATCTAGCCATGCTAAACACGGAGCTAATGCATTAGCTTGAAGCTTCAAATAAAGAGTTCTCATGTTTTGGGCAGTTTGGTTTACGCACCTTTCCCGCAGCAGCTCACTCTGTTTCCTTCATTGTTTTTAAATGCATTTTGTCCATAGAAATGCGTTATTCATTGCTGTAATTTGATTAGACTGGCGGAAGTTTTGCGTACACGGTGGGCAGACCCGACCAATCGATAATGACAATAGTTGTCGATGATTTTCATTATCGATTATCGATTAGTTGTTGCAGCCCTAGTTGAATGGGCTCAACTTGAACCGGGAATATTCCTTTAATCTAGTCTAATTACATCAAGAGATCATTTTGTTTCTGTTACTACCAAGTATGTCAACATGACCATAAATGTGTTACAAATATTGCATGTCAAAATAAAGAACAGCAATAGCAGTGCTTTTACAAACAATGAAAACAATTGAAAACACTTCCACCATTTGAACATTTCTATATTGCTGTCCTTAACAATGCGATAAGATCTTTTCAAACGGAGTTATTTTTGTACTGTTTGTTTGTGTACTGCGTCTGTCGCTGACGCAGAGTTCAGACCAGCTGACCTCGAGGCTCTCGACCCGAGCTAAACCCTTCAGAGAAAGAGATGAGCAGCAGTTTAACACAGAGGAGGACAGAGCACTGCGCTCACTACATGGAGGACATGGCTTTTCTCTTCACATGCATCTTCTGACTTTAAGAACCATTTAGCGTTTTACTGGAAGGTAAGCAGAAGGCCTAATTTTGACAGGTCGTGATTGGTCCATAAGTAGGCTACAGACTATTTGTACGTAGTACTTTGCAAAAAGCCTCAGACTTTGAAATAATCATTAAAAGCGTAATAAAACATCCTAATTGTTAGTTAGCGTGTTTTTATATTCGGTAATAGCGCTTACAATTTTGCTAAAATGACTAGCATGCCTACAATTTTAAATCTTTCCTTAGCTCTGATTATAGATTAAACATCGTGTTCTAGCCTACTTTATATTTCTTTCAGAAGTTAAATAATTCCTCATTGTAAACATTAAATATTGTTTGAGTCATGCCTTTGTATGCAAATCAAAAATTTTAAATATTAATTTTATGATAAAGATTACTTTTTATTTATTGAGTTAAATGTGATTTTTTTAAGCCACAACCTTCAAAAATGGTGGTTAATGGATTACCATGTTTATTACGTTCTTATTTTCTAAAGATATTACGATATCCCAATATTTTAAATATTGCTGGTCATATGCGAGCCTATAAACGCCTCAATTTTATTTCTGCACTCAACCACTAGGAGGAGCTAAAGGTCTTCAGAGAGTTTCTTGAATGCCAACATTACAAGACCTGCGAGTGTGTTGAGATTTCACACATTCATTAAGCCTCTGAGCCACAGCATGAGGGACCAAAGTGTCACGCTGACAGAACAGAGCGTGATGTTCCCTAAAGCAGTACCTGATCCAGTCAGTCAGGATGGTGCTGTATCCTTCACTGAGGAAACAGTGTCCAGCAGCACGCTAGCTGGATCTTTTCTTATCCATCCCAGAGGTCTGAGATGCCAAGAAAGTTCAGAGACCGTCAGCAGTATCGCACTGCGTCGCAAACGTGAGTCTGTTCCTGTGGAGAACAAAGACGAAGGTTATTGGGATAAGCGCAAAAAGAACAACGAAGCTGCCAAGCGTTCCCGTGAGAAACGCCGCATCAGCGACATGGTGGTAGAGAACAAAGTTCTGGCTCTTCTCGAAGACAACGCACGTCTGAAAGCTGAGCTACTGGCACTTAAGTTCAGATTCGGTTTGATGAAAGATCTCACAGATTCACCAACACAGATCTGCTCATATGGTTCATGTAACGAAACATTTCCAGCAGTGCCCTGCTACTCCCCCAACACAAACCCACAACCTCCCCATGAACGCCTGTTGCCGATCTCACAGCAAAACCATGGGTTCTTCATCCCTGGAAGATCAAGCATTGAGAGGCTTTCAGATGATGCTAGTGAACATATTACAGGACCTTATAGTGGTGACGAAGAGCCAGGCCGTATCGCAGAAGAGGATGGGAATTCAGGATGGCAAGAAAACAACATGAAAGGCCTTCCTCATAAACTGCGTTTCAAGATGCCATGTAGAATTGAAGGTGCCAAGGTGGAAAATCTCTCCTCTTCACAGTCTCAGTCTTCAGCTGCGTGTGAGTGGACATAGAGTTTATGGAGGCCACAGTCACACACAGTGCCATCAGCTTGTTCAGCAGCACATCGGAATAGCTCTTGATGTACAGAAAGTCACAGTGCCATCAGATTCCAGCTTAGTGCTTTGTGGCCGAGCTCAAAAAACTGTTCTCTCAAAACACATGACTTCTGACCTATCCAAAGAAAGAAGCTCCTTTTTCTCATTGTTACAGACAAACATAAGAAACCAGCTGGTTGTTCCCTGGAATAGCTGACAATCTGAATTTTCATTATGGCGAAATTTTCATATGCCTGCTGTCTGCGTCACTAGTAATGTTCATTACGTGCTGGAATAAATGAGCAATATTGTGAAAACAAAAGCTTTCCTGTTTTCTCCTGTTTACGGTTGTGGCGTATTGTGCTTTGCTTAACATTCAATATTAAACTTTTACGATGAAATAAAATCTATAAACCTTTTCTGTGTCTATTGAGCGCCTATTAAATTTCTGTGTATGGACTGTTGGTTTACTCAATATTCAAAGCATCTGTCTTTTTTTTTTACATTAATTTTACAAATTTGGCAAAAGTGATTCTTGTTTCATCAATAAAGAGTACACTTTTTCGTTTTTATTCAGAAAGAAAGGAAGAGAAATGTTACAACTAACTACAGGTCTGTTTTTAAAAGATCTGAGATAATAATAATAAAGCTTCTAGTGAAAGTGGTAGAACAACACACAAACATCTGTAATGACACTCAAGAGGATGTTTATGATGTTTGATTATTTTTTTCCAAACCCACATTCTTTACAACCCCAAGGTCAATATTTACCTCCATGTCAATAATCTATAACTCAAGAGAGAATGAACTGTTCTTTTTAAAGCACTGCATATAGTTTTGCTCAGAAAATAAATACCCAGAATCTGAAAGATGTTTATCATCCCAAAAATAAGAACAAAGTGCAATCTGAAGCTATTTTAAACACTTTTTTTCTGTGATTACACTTTATTTTAAGGTTTCCTTGTTACAGTGTAATTATAAAATTTATACATTTTTAATTACTATGTGGTAAGAGTTAGAAATAGGGTTAGTTGCATGTAGTTATGCAGTAAGAACATGTAAAATAAGGTGTGTGTTACAAATTTTTTTAAAAGAAATGAATACTGTGACTGTAAGTTACAGTAAAGACATTTATAAAGTTACAAAACATTTAAAATGCTGTTCTTTTGAACTTTCTTTTCATCAAAGAATTTTAATTTTAAAAAATGCATCACTGTTTCCACAAAAATATTAAGCAGCACAACCATTATTCATATTAATAATAAGAAATGTTCTTTCTTGAGCAGGAAATCAGCATATTATAATGATTTCTGAAGGATCATGTGACACTGAAGACTGGAGTAATGATGCTAAAAATTCAGCTTTGCATCACAGGAATAAATTACATCTTAATTAAATCATATTTTTTTTTAATTACTATATGGTTAGAAATAGGGTAGTTATGCAGTAAGAACATGTAAAATAAGGTGTTACCGTTTTTTTTAATACTGTGACTGTAAGTGATATATACACACACATATATATATATATATATTGAGTACAGCATTGATGACTGCAGCAACCTTTGATAGAGTTCCTTAGTTGTCCTGATTTTAAAATTGTATATTTTTTAATAAGCATCTTGCAGAACAGAACTGTAGATATTTATATAGCAAAATATATTTTTTATTTGCCATTTTAACTCTGGTAGCCAAAGCACATGAACCTCATATATCCAGTAGTTGACTGATCTCGAGCAGCTCTTTACAGGACAACAGTCTATTTGGCTCTCACAGTGCTGAAGACTAAGTGGCTGATTACAGCAACAGCTTCAATGGCAGCGTCAGCATCTAAACGGCTATTTAAGGATGCGAGAGTGAAAGTCATTGATTCCCTATAGTAAGGTGTGACTTCAACATGCAAAGCTAAAAGAAACATTCATTTACGCAGGGAATGGTGTTCCAAGGAGTGAGTAGTAGAGCAGAAAGAAAACAATTTCTGAATTTATTTCCTCTAGAGATTCCCACATTTCCAGTGTCTGTGAGACAGTTCAATGTCAACATCAGCACTTCTGTTGCTATTTTAAGCAGCGGGAGACAAAGTTATTGATTCACGAGTGCATTTTTGCTCAACGTTAAGCATGCAAAGCAATGCAAAAAAGAAAAAAGCAAGCAGCAGTGGATCGAAGCAAAAGGTTTACAGGCTCATTTGCCTAAATTGCGCACTGTGTTCTGTACAGCCTCAGAGTATTCTGGCTTTCGGGAAGATGTTTAGGCTTATCTGTGCTTGGTTTATCTGTTGTGTATGAATAAACACATTAATGTGTAAAGCAGCCATGTTACTAGGGGGTAAGGGGTCAAAGAGTCAATTTGAGAAATGGAAATAATAATAATAATAACACATTTACATCATACCCTTTTGAAATAGTTACTTTATTTGTCGTACAGCCTGAAATCAAAACCCAATCCAAAAAAACCTTTTCCAGCTTTATTTACAAATTTTGCCTATGGACAAAGAAAAGAAAAAGGCAAAAGTTTTGAAAATTAATTTAAAAAAACCCTGAAACACTCGAATAACAGGTTTGGAAAAGTCATCAGTCCCCTGATACTTCATAGAGCCACTTTTTGCATTAATTATGGCCATTAATATTTTTGGATATACGTCTGTACTAGCTTTGCACACCTAGATTAGGGAATATTTGCCTATTCTTCCTTGCAGAATTTCTCAAGTTCAGTCAAATTCTGTGGTGATTGGCAATGGACTGCTCTCTTCAAGTACATCCACAGATTTTCTATCGGATTTAAGTCAGGGCTCTGACTTGGCCACTCAAGTTTCACCGTCCTATCCTTAAGCCATTGCGATGTTCTTTTGGCGGTACGTTTAGGAGCATTGTCATGTTGGAAGGTGAATGACCTGCCCATCTTCAGCTGTCTAGCAGAGGGATGTAGGTTTCCTCAAGAATTTGGATGTACTTGGCAGCATCCATTTTCCCTTCAATCCCGACCAATCGCCCAATCCCAGCTGAAGAATCGCCCAATTTTGCCACCCTGCCATATAGGCCAGCTTTGTGTAAAGCTTGTGAAATAGTTGTCACAGACTGACCAGTCCCAGCCATAAAGCCCTGTAAGTCCTTCAAAGTTGCCTTGGCCTCTTGGTAGCAACTCTGATCAATGTCCTCCTGCCTCTGTCATCCAATTTGAACAGACGGCCTGAACTAGGCAACGTGTTGGTGATGGCAAATGCTTTTCACTTCTTATTAATGCTTTAAACAGTACTCAGAGGGAAAAATAAAGCCTTCGAAAAGTTTTTGTAGCCTTCTCCCAACTTGCGCCTTTCTACAACTTTATCCCAGAGGCCTTTTGAAAGCACTTTCCCAACCATGGTGAATTCTTTGCAGTACCATTCACTAGTAACAGTGGAATCTTCAAGAAACAGCTGTTTTTTCTGAAGTAATCAAAACCACTACAGTTGATGTCAGGTGGGGTGTTTGATCTGAGATGCAGAACACGAGATCCCTGGATCCAGATCCAACTCTTCCCACTTTACATATCCCCAAACCGACCCGTCTCCTCCCCCTGGATCTCGTGTTTCTGCAGGGAGGGGCTACTGCTTGATCTGGAAGTTGATGGGTTGCAGCTGAGCAAGTTTATAACGCTATACTCTAAGGGGCTAATCACTTAACCAAACCAGGTATTTCACAAATCAATTTTTAATAATCCTTCAGAATGTTTTAAAATGTTATTTTAACTTTGATGATGAGGGTTATAATGTGTACATACAGCTCAAAAAAGAGGGTATGATGACTTATATGATGTATGATGTACAGCTATAATATATCATTTTTACACTACTAATACATATCCTCCAGATTATTTTAATTTACAGAAAATTTCTTCCAATAAACACCTTGCAGGGTCATGACCTTGAGTACAAGGTTTATGATAGCTAAATTATCTGAAAAACAAAGTTTTTTAACAGGCAAAGTTATAATAATATTTTTTTATTTTGTATAAATTATTATAATAATTATTATTCAGAATACTTAATTAACGTTTAATTAACACGTAATTATTTAATTAATTATTTAAAAAACACTTAACATGCCTCATGTTTTAAATGTTACCATGTGGGGGCACTACCAAGCTTCACTTTACATTTTTATTGGTTAGCTGTTAACCATGACGTAATAAAATCTGTTTTTAACCTGTACTTTAACTACAAACATACCAATAAACATAAAGATGGTCTAGATTTGAAACACTGACGTGCAATATTTATTAGGCATTCTGGTTTTATGAATGAGGCTGGATTTAATAATATTGCCCCCGCTCATAACTACTACATCTGCTCCCCTTGGATCTCAGATCTACTAGTGGACCGGCAAGCAGACAATACAGCTCCACAGAGGATGACTACGCTGCTTCCTGTTCCATGATCCACATTAGATAAACACACATTGGGTTCTTTGTCTCTCCCAGCACCCCTCATCAACCCCTCTCTATCTGCAAGGAGGGAGGGGAGGTGGGGGGAACCAGTTGCTAGGCAGGCAGCATAACGGTTGCCTAGGGAACTGTAGCAGACGCAGCTGTGAGTGAATGGGGGAGAATGCGGAGGGGGAGGGAAAGGCAAGTTCAAGGCCAACACCCCCAATCTGCGTAGTGTCCGTCAGCACCGCAACAGATGAAGGGGGGAGGGCATGGACTGGCGGCGGAGGGCTAAAACTGGCATGTCTCCTACTGTGACCCTCTTGATCCTAGCACTTCACTAGGATGTTCTACACAGAGCAAGAGGTCACATGTTACAAAGATTGTTGCAGCTGGCTTTAAAATATTGGCGCTACAGCTAAAAATACACGTATAGTTGAGTTGATTTGTGTCAAAACGTTCTTTTAAACTTTACCAAAAATGGACCCGAGTCAAGTGCATTTACAAAGACGTGTTTGAGGCGATTACTTAAAGGGATAGTTCACCCAAAACTGAAAATTCTGTCATCATTCTGTCAAGCTGTTCCGAACCTTTATGAAAAGAAGATATTTTGAAGAATGTCGGTAATCGAACAGTTGATGGACCCCAGTATTTTTTTCCCATACTATGGAAGTCATTAACTGTTTGATTACCCATATTTTTTAAAATATCTTCTTTTGTGTTCAGCAGAATAAAGAAATTCATATGAGTTTAGAACAACTTGATGGTGAGTAAATGATGACAAATTTTCATTTTTGGGTGAACTATCACTTTAAGCTGGTATCTAATGATTCAAACTGAGAAAACGGTACAGTTTGTTTACGGTACATGTTAACAGTTTATGTACAAATAGCGTCTTCTGAGAACTGTACCGTTGCCCATGTTCAGGGTAAAGAACTTAAGAGTAAAACAGGAAGAACCAACTCTATCGTGTTGTGTAATATGTGACTTGGAGAAAATTGTACACACACACACACACACACACACACACAATCAAATGTCTGTAAATGCATATAAGAACAGAATGTAAAGAATGTAACTTGAACTTGCCTTCCTGTTCAGAGACTGTGTCCGAGGCTTGTATCATATTTTCAAAGAGACAGGCTACGTACAAGATATATTCTTAAAGGGTTATTTCACCCAAAAATGAAATTTCTGTCATTAATTCCTCGTCCTCATGTCGTGACATCAGTAAGATCTTCGTTAATCTTCGGAAATTAAGATATTTTTGATGAAATCCGATGGTTCAGTGAGACCTCCATTGACAGCAAGACAATTAACACTTTTAATGCCCAGAAAAGACATATTTAAAACAGTTCATGTGAGTACAGCCTTAATGTTATGAAGTGATGAGAATAGTTATTGTGCACCAAAAAACAACAACATTATTCAACAATATCTAGTGATGGCCAATTTCAAAACACTGCTTCATGAAGCTTTGAAGTTTTACGAATCTTTTGTTTCGAATCAGTGGTTCGGAGCACATATCAACTGCCAAAGTCAAGTGAATCATTGAAATTTTAAAACGTTTCGAAACACTTATGTCGTAACGAAGCCGGTTAACTATCTTGCTGGCAAAAGAGGCCTCACTGAATCATCGGATTTGATCAAAAATATCTTAATTTGTGATGATGAACGAAGGTTTTACTGGTGTAGAACGACATGAAGGCGAGAAATTAATGACATAGTTTTCGTTTTTGGGTGAATTAACCGTTTAAACGAGCTGTCCGGCCAGCAAGAAATTGCATTTTTGGGAAACTGAAAATCAAATGCGGAACTAAAACTATATATAACACTTAAAGGCAGCAGGATTTTTATTTTTTTATTTTAGGCTCATTACTAACAATTCAGTGCATATAATTCAATATGTTATATTATGTGTATTTTACTGCTATTTACATAAAATTTCGATGGTCCACTTTAGACATACTAAGTAACTTTTCAACCATGTCAACTAACTCTCATTAGAGTATTAGTAGACTGGTAAATTTGGGTTTGGTGTTAGGGTTAGAGTTAGTAGAATAAGCCGACATGTAGTTGCAAAGTTATTACCTATAGTCAGTAGAATGTCTGTTAGGGAACATTAAAATAAAGTGTCATCAGATATTAAGCTGACAGTTTACTAACACTCCAATGACTGCTAGTTGACTTAAGTTACTTATAGATATGTCTAAAGTGGACCATTAAAATAAAGTGCTACCCCAACTGATAATGTGGGGTGAATTCAGGTTGATTGTTACAATTTTTGCCATAGAGATTACAGAAAAACTGTCCCAATCGACCTCAATTCACCCTACGTATTGTTACAACATTTGCAACCCAGTGTAAATAGTAACAAATAGTAAACATGTAGTTTAATGTATAAATTTGTGAATGATCTTGCACCTCCACCTTTAAAGATGTTTGTTTCATTGCGCAATGACAGACAGACAAGAGCCTCATCAAGAGGTGACTGTGAAGCACATTTTGGAAAAACAGATTTTGGACGATCAGCTTTTTCTGTAAAAGCCGTTAATAATTGGAATAGTTTACCAACTGATATTAGGCAGTGTACTACCTTTGCCCAGTTTAAATTACATTTCAAAAGATTTTTAAAGGCAAGTCAGGTTTGTGAACGTTAATTATACAAAGTAATGATTTTTGAATATGTTTTTATACTTCTGGTATCCTATTGTGTTTAATCTGTATGGTATTTTTATTGATAATTTGGTGTATTCCTGCGCAGGGACAGCAGAAGAAATTTAGCTTTGTAGCTAATTCTGGGGTAATATTTTATTGTCCATTGTCCCTGTCAAATAAAGAATAAATAAAATAAAAATACACAGATTTACACTAATAACATAAATTTCCATAATTTTCAAATATTTCATAATTAGATTTATAATAATAACATATTTCTGATATAGCCAATAAGAGAACAATATTTTACTAAAAAGACTCTATAAACTTATAATATATTAGGCAATCTTAAATAGTATGATTTTATTCAGTAAACCACTGATAATTTAAAACCAACCCCCAACAAACACCTAGTAGGGTCATGACCTTGAGCACAAGGTGATAGATAGATAGATAGATAGATAGATAGATAGATAGATAGATATGGTCAGATGATAGATAATATATGGTCAGATAGATAGATAGAGTCAGATGATAGATATGGTCAGATAGATGGATAGATTGATCGATAAATCGATAGATAGATAATAAATATTGATTGCTTCTTTGGTTAGCATTAAGTTTGTAATCAAATGAGATTCGTCTATCAGCCAAATTGTATTTTATGTAATTTTGAATATTTACGCAACAGTTTACCCGTCTCGTAACCTCCTTCTTCCAGAGAAGCTGTTGAATAGAGGCGTGTTGGAGCAACTGCACACTGCCGTGTATGTGTTCGGTGTACGAGCTGAATGTCGTTACAAGGAACCGGAGAAGAGCTTTTTTGTCCATCTTCGTCCCCGGTATCTTCGGTCATTTCGGCAGGAGCGGAGGCTTGTCTATCGTCATGATGAACAAAAACGTGACTAGGCACCCAAAGCTCCGTGTTATGCAACCGCTGACCTACTAACACACATTCGAGGACGACAAGAGGAGAGAGTGTGTGTACGTGTGTGTAAGAGAGGAAAATTGGAGCAAAGCCTCCGACATAACACAAGGACGAAGAGGGAGGGAGAGATAGACGGCGAATAGCAGCACATTCAGGGAGTCATTAATCGACACAAAGCCGGCGAGTGGATCACGACCCACGCGGGACATTTCCAGCCCAGACTGAAGTTGTAAAATTAAGATAGAACAGAATCGGGACGAGAAACGACACATAAGAGGCGCGGGCGTGCGATTTATTGAAGAATAAAAGCGGATTCTTTCGTTTCACTAAACGAATGCGCCATTTCACATTGGTAAGTTCAACCACAGCCCGTTTATCATGTAATGTTGTTGAATATGTGCTATATGTGTTGTGTTTTACGGAGCTTGTAGCAGGCTAAACAGTTGTAGGCTAGGCTCTTACCTTGCAACGTGGTCAGGGCATGTTATTGTTCACATGGAAACAGACTCCGGGTCTGCGTGTCTCTCAAATGCTTCGCTAATTTTTTCAATGCTGGTTTATTTTATTGTTCATATTTACCTATCGTGGGCTGGAAGGTAGCAAATGGTTATCTCGCATTGTGCATTGCATGCATATTCACATTCAATGTCAAGGCGAGACGGTCGTGGCATGGGGGAGGTGGGGATCATTACGAAATCCAAAAGCATGAGTGGCTGTGGGTCAGTTAATGTCTGTGCATTGCGGTGGCACCGTAACAATAAGTAAGTTGCAAGTCAGCGTTTCTTACAAAGCATATGTGGGTGTAAAATAACGCTTGAATCTCCCGAGTGCATAACGCGATGCCAGTTGCGCGATGTTCAGTGGCGAGCAGAGAAAGACCTTCCTCTGATGCGCGAGATGTTCAAAAATCTTGAGTATCTGCGAGGCGACATAAAACTTTTGGTTGTGAAAGAGAGGCAGATTTGTAATAAATAATATTTGTCAATACAAAAAATGATGATGCAATCCTCATTGCATGCTTGGCTTGGAAAATCTGACCTACTCCCAAACTAAAGCACCCTATGCCCATTAACAATTCCACCACTCCCCATTCAGCAATGCCTGGAATCTGTAACTGCCTCACATTGCTCCCAAACTTCTTACAATCCGGAGAATCAGTCTGAAAACCAAATAAGTGTTCAAAGAGTATTCCTCCACAACATAAAGTAATCTGAAGGGTATCCTTGTTTCTGACAGGGAACTTGATTTTCATAGACGGCTATTGTGATTTCAGCATTAACCTCTGTAATTAAGAGTCTAGCCAAAACACAATCTCTCAGTCACACTGGCCTACTTGGCCTTTAGGTTAGGAGGAAGACGAGAGGCGTAACAGTTCTCCTTGCATGTGACTGGGCGAACACATGCAGTGAGGTTTCCAGCTGTAAACACTATCCATGTGGGACGGTGCATAACTGTGTGTTTAATTGGACCTCAAGCTCTTTTTCCTCAGCTGTAGACGCTTAATTCTTGGAAGAGGAAAAGTAAACAAGCTGAGGGAACCAATGACACAAATGTGCATGTGGTCAAAACATTGTTAGGATGGTTATGTCTCCCCCCTTTTTTTAATCACTATTACTATCCTTAGCCACTTATCTATCAAAAAATATAGGTTTACAAACACTATATTTATAGTAACTTAGTCGTCTAAACTTAGCTCAGCATGTCCTAAAATGATCCTCAACTGTGATAACAATCTGGCATCGAGCCACAACCTGCAGTCTGAACTGCACAATACTGCATGTTCTGATTCACGGCTGGTGAGGGATATTACAAAAGCTGGATTGTATCAAAAAGCCCTGTGTTGTAAGAGCAGAATCCCTAATTTTGAAATCTTCCTCCCTTTCTCAATGTGCTTCGGGAAAACGCTTGTGCGTTTGATGCGTATTAGTGCATCACTGGCGTGAATCATAGCCCACTTTAATCTAATATTCTGTTGCTGACGTATTTGCTTTTTTTTTTTTTTTTTTCGTACCTCTGCAGTGCTGGTAAATTCCTCTCTCATCCCCCATTTGGAATCCTTAACTCCTCCCTCACCCAAGCACACTATTTTTGGTAGCCACTATAATTCCTCCCCTCTTGCTCAGACGCACTCTCTCACAGACACACACCCACGGACGCACACACACCGTTGCCGCCCCACTGACCTATTTTATAGCATTGCATTGGATCCAGTGCGCGCACGCAGCGTGTTTACGGAGCAGCCGGTTTCTAGGTCAGTGGGACACACACGTACAACGTCCACCGCCCTCCCCGTGCTCTCACTTGCATTCCTATGGAAAAATGGTCATGCATGGACCATGCTTTGCGCATCCATGTTTTCTGGATGCTTAATCCCCAAAATGCTGTTGGCCTAACCACAATAGACAAAGTTACCCACAAATTTAGAAATACAAAGTAATCATGTGGGTGAAGATAAGGGGAAAATTCAATCGGGCTTAAACAAAACAGGCATAGGCAAAGTTCTATGTTTGCTTTTAAGAACAATGGGCTGTTTGTGTTGTACTTTTTTGTTCCTCTTCCTCTTTTTACCGTTGAACTATGTGAATGCGGAGTGTTGAGGGTGCGTTTCAGCGATGGTGCAATAGCTGTGTTGGTTATGTAACATGAACTCGGATTCTCACGATGAGCTAACAAATCAAGGACAAAGTCCTAATAGTTTAAGCACAGCAACAAAAAAACATTATTCTCTACTGCAGAATAAAGCACAAATCTTAACAAAAATGTATCATAAAACAGCACAATAAGAGGTCATTTAAAATGGTAGTTATATACATTAAGTACTCATTTTTAATAAACAAAATGTTCTTGGTTACAGTGTCAATAAATGATGTTTGGATCACAAATAAATGATGCAAAGAGAATGAGGGTTATTCCGATTATTCCACACCTTCAGTTCCCTGCAGTCCTGGCAGTCAGTCAGGTGTCTCTGATTATGTGACAGTGCAGTATCTTACACAATACGTGTCCTACTGCAGCACGGCATGATCTCCTACTCGCTGTGCTACACTACTCTACTGACCTACATTTCTCTAGAGCTCATAGGACAGAGGAAAAGCAGAACATTTAAGTTGCTGCCAAGATTGGAAATGGAACACTGGGTTGTTTCTGAATTACTACATGAGAATAAATTTTGCTAATGCATCATTTGACATTCGTCCGTGGTATTTATCATCAAAGCATCAAAACTTTTCAATGGAAATTGAAAGGAAACTTCACATATTAAAGTTAAACACATGTTCTAATCTGAGGGATTACTTCTGAAGTACGTACACACAACTAAAATAAAGTAAAAAAAGACAAGAAGAGGGGTTATGTATAATATACCATTCATAATAACTAATCCTACTTCTTAAATTCTTGTTACCTTTAACTCTATGATGTAGTTGAATGTTTTTGTGCATTCTTGTGGATACGTTTCAGTAAACATGTTTCATTGTCTTTACAGATCTGTTCAACAGAGACTGGGATAAAACATTGAGCTGAGACGGATTTGATGAATGATCGACATCTTTCAGGAGTGCTTGAAAAGTTTATTCTCCAACAGAAATCCCAGCCTATACAACCACGTCACAAGGAGCTTTGCCAAGTCAACAAATTTACATTTGACTGAATCTGAGGGAACTGAACGCCAGCTAAACAAAAAAAGAAGGCTATCCCTTTTCTGGGACTGAAAAAAACTTGGAACACACTTATCCAATGACGGTTGTATTTGTTGCCTTCCATCTTTTTCTTATCTTTTTGACCAGTCTGGACACTTGAAAGGAAGACTGGATCGAGTAGGAGGGAAAAGAGCATCGAGGAAAAAGCAGAACCTCATACATCACTGTACTTACTGGCAATTAAGTGTGTTTTTGAGGTTTCAATCAGAAACAAATACTCTTCAGTATTAAAATATTTATTTTTCAATGTCCACTGAGTGCCAGTTATTCAAACTGGCCTCAATAGGACCACAATGGAAAGCCTAAATCTTCCTACCCAAAACAATAGTGCCAGCTTGGACACATTAGAAACGTTCTCAAACTACAGTGAGAGTTTACCATCACCTCAAATCGCCAGCCCTCCTCGTCAAGGTCGACTAATAAAACCAAAACCCAACACCACCTGTCGACGGAAGCGGGAGTTCATCTCGGATGAGAAAAAAGATGCATCTTACTGGGAAAAACGACGCAAGAATAACGAGGCTGCAAAGAGGTCAAGAGAGAAACGCCGGCTCAACGATATGGTGCTGGAGAACAGGGTAATAGCACTGAATGAGGAAAACGTGCGGCTGAAGACAGAACTCCTGCAATTGAAATTGAGATTTGGACTCATAAGCTCTGCCTCTTACATGGAAAAGACCCAGCAGATCAGCAATGGTACCGAGGCAGCGACTAATGGAGGTAATGGTACGGGAGCGACTTCTGGAAATCCATATTACTCAAGCAGTGGATACTCCAGTGCTTCTCAGGTCATGATGAACTCTGATTCCTCAGAGGCTGAGCAGCCGAGCAGGAGTGAACGCCACACAATGTTATCCAAGTACTCCCCCCGTGGATCACTCTCCGACATGTCTGATGGATCTTCACGGGACAGTCCTGAACCTATAAACTTTGACATCAAACACGAGAGCTCTGGAATGGACATTAACAGGCTTGAGGCAAGTGTTCTTAATGGCATGTTCAATGGCCATCAAAGTCTCGGACGACTGGAGACTCACCAACCTCAAGAAATGGAGCAGCAAGAAGGCGTGAACAACCCAGCCCCTCCATCTGCCACACCCCAAAGAAGTGTCATCCTCTTTCGTTCTGGAAGCAGCTCCTACCCTGTTGAGAGCCAAAGGGTTGAGGACATGGAGCAGCAGGTGGCATCCCAAACACAACATAATGGGCAAATCACTCATTTTACTCCAACAGGGTGTAGTCTACCAATAAGACCTGATGGTTTAGAGACTCTTTCAGAGGTGGCACAGCAGCTGGCCAGGAGGTCTTTGGATTCACCAAACTATGAATTCCCTCACAGCAAGGCAGATGCTGGGGAGAGCAGGCGGTTTGTCATACAGCAACAAGACCTGAGTTTTCAAGGACAATGCAGAAGTCAGGTTCAAGACGGCAACCCAAATTCTTTTGCCCCAGATTTGCTCAGTGAGGCCAGAAAAGCCCTTGTATGCCAGGGGTCCAATCCCTACCTCGGCACTCTGAACGAGGAGCCACCAGAGCTAACGTATGAAGGTTGCCCAAGAGGAGATGGCTACTACCAAGAGCACTCCTCCTCAGGCAAGGACACCTCCTCTAGCGACGGAGACCCACGCAGCTCAGATAAGGAAGCCTCCACTGACGATGAATCACCCTCATCCTCTTCTTCTGATACTGGTGGATTTCACGCCGTCCACCAGTCGGCATCCTCACCCACCATGGTCATCAGTGATTCTTACCAGTACGGAGACAACCAAGGTGAAATGAAAGGCACTGCTCTGCCACACAAGCTAAGGCTTAAGTATAGAGCATTATCCAATGGTGGCTCCCAAGACGTCCTGGCTACAACAGCTGCTACGTCACCTGATTCCGCTCTGCCTCAGCACCCCTACCTGGCGCTAGCGCAGGTTAACCAGCAGCAAGGCAGCAGCTGTGGAAGCAAGGAAGAGGAGAGCGAGACAGCCGATGAACTTTGCACACAACAGTTTCCTTCCAGAGAAAAGGAAGATGGATGGAAGGAAAGCGGGAAGAGGAGCTCAGGAGGACGAGGTAGCAGAAACAAGAAACGTGACTGAAACTGGCGCATCACGTCCTTTAATAGAGTTAAGACAGGACTTGATAAATGTCATCTTTGCCATCCTATAGAAAGAAAAAGGAAAATGGTACCAATTAATTGCATGAAAGTCTTTCGCTTATACATAACAACAACAAGGAAGTAACTCGTGTTCTTGGTCAGTTTTCTCATCAAGAGCGATTCTGTGACTTTTAATGCAGCTCTGTTCACTCTTTCAGAAGCACTTAACTATAACTTTAAAAAGTTACAAAGAGGAAATTGAGCTCTTTTGAATGATCTTTTTCCTCTTTCAAAACAAACCTACAAAACTCTGTATAGCAACCTTTGACTCCACCTTTGAATATTTACATATCTCTGCCATGTTTCGTAGCTTAGCTAAATTGATGGGCAGTTCCTGAACCCAAGTAGTTTTCGCCACATTTCAAGGATTTGAAGACGCAAGTCCTTTTCTCCCTACTGATTTCAGAAGGAAAAACCTCAACAGATTTATGCCTGTCTCCTCCTCTGCCTTTGGACATTAGCATTATTGAAGCACTTGGATTATTATAATACTGTGACATGACTAAACATATCATATTTCAGTATATTTTAAAAAATGTCAACATGTTGATCTTTAAGAGTAGAAAAGTGGGAGGAAGACTACGAACACTGTCTACTTCTTACTGTTTGAATTCCTGTATAGTCTATTCCTAATGTTCATGTCTGATGCTTCCATTATATTTTCTAAGTACATCGTATTTATGTCACTGTATCATTTGAGAGATACCAGAATGTTCTCTTCATAGTGTTTTGGTCATTCATAGGTCAACGTTAACCAGTGAAAATCACCTTTTGTCCAGTACATTGCTATACTGTATCAATGTAAAGGAGCCTGAAGGATCGACCCTCTCCAAAGGTCACTGTGACCAGTCCTTTTTTTAAAAAAAAAGTTGCAATCTACCTGACATCTGGCCAAATTAGAGTAAAAGCCCGTTCAGAAATGTCAAGGTGTTCTCTTCCAAGGCAGAGTTAATATGCGGACTGTACAAAGTGTAAAATATATCATTGCCATCTCAAGATGGTCGTGTCCTCTGTGATCAGGTTTCGGAGACGCCTCACATGCTACCTCATGAGAAGAAACGTTTGAGGAGTTTCTCCTTTGGTGCGTGTAGCTCATTGCATCATCACACCCATTAAATGTTGCATATAAAAGTTAACTCACAGTAAAATGCTGCAGCACACAACTAAGTGTTTCCTAGACACAAAACCAGTCCCACTAGCTGTCTTTGTAGAATTTACCACAGCTGAAAGCTGCTTCTGCACTGAATTTTTTTCATCAGATTTTATACAATCTGTGTTTATTGTTCCCAAACAGGTGCCTGGCACTGGCCATTATGTAAAAAGTGTACAGACAAATTCTCTTTTGAGTATTTTAAGTTTGTATCAAGTTTATTTTGGCATTCTATAATAATTATTATTGTATTTTTATTTTATTTTATATTCCAATGCTATTATTCTTTTTGGGTTGATATTTCTTGTGTCTGTTGTCTGATCACCTCGATGTGATACAGTATGTATTTTCATGTCCTGTTCATCTATTTCACCTCTGTACCCTGGTGTATTGTGTGGTATTTACTGAAGTTTCAAGAAAAAAAAGAAAAAAAAAGTTTGTTAAAAGAGGTGGGCGTACTTGTCAAGGTGCTCAGAATAACACTAAAGGAGTGAAAAGAAAAATAAACCATGTTGTATGTTGAGTTTAAGTCGCCTAATGTTGTTTATTCCACTCACTTAATGCCCCAACACACACTTCCACAAGATTTAAAACCAGACTAAAAGAATAGCAGACTTTATGCTTGTTCCTCTTCCCTTCTACCACAATAAATTAATTGAAATTAGAGCTTTGCAAATGCATAGGGACACGCTGTACTCCTGCAGGGCACAAGAGTCATCCAATATGATGTAACACTGGCCAAGTCACAGGACTTATGTCACACACACACACACACCCACCCGGGGAGATGCAGCCGAACAGAAGTACACATACAAAATGCTTTCATTTTCTCTCCTCCAAACACGCATCGATGGATTAAGTTACCAACGTCATAAAAAGAAGTCAAATTATACAAAAACTTGAAAGAACCAGAGATAACTGGAAAGGAACATGATGAAACCGGTCACACTGTTCACCGGTCATGAAAATAAACTCAAAGTACAGGCACTAATTCAAAGAAGAAGAAAAAAAAAATTTGACTAGAGCAGAAAACAAGTTATGTAACTGTTCTGATATCAAGTGACATTATAAAAAAAATAGCTTGAAGTGCAGGTCATAATCCAATCTTTTTTACCCACCGCCTCAAGAAATTAAATCTCGTCTTTCTCATGATTTCTCCACTAGATCTTTTCTGATACACATCGTTTTAACGATTACCTGTCATTTATTTATTAATTTACTGCTCCTGGTGGAATGCCAGTGTGTTATATCACTTACCCGGTCCGGCATTAAGTAATATGCGTGCGTAGTACTTACACAACCTGCTGTATAACCTTCATCTGAAAATATGTTACACAACTACTACTACTACAGAGCAATAATTCAGAACAGACATAGTCTGTTGAAAATACATTCTTTAAAATGTGCATTTGTTTTTTAAGAAGCGTGTAGTTGATGATGTCACATGAATAAACAAGTACAGAGCTGTGCCGCACTACCGGTTGCTACGGTAGTGAGCCAACACAAGAACAAAAGCAAGGTGACTTTTAGCAAGAGCTGCAGTGCTTTGTTCTCTTCACTGGTCTTTTTTCACTCTTTTTCCTCTCTTTCCCCTTTTTTCCCTGTTTTTTTTTTTCTTTTTTACTTGTTCGGAGTATGCGCAACCTTACGAAAGCAGGTCAGTGGAAAAGTAGGTCAGTGCGAAGGGGAGGAGAGGGATGAGAGAAGGGGAATTCAGAGAGTGAGCGTTGGGGAGGAGAGAGAGGGTGGAGGTGCAGACACGTCATTCAGCCTGCAGAGCTTAAAGGGGAGTAAGCAGAAAGCTGCATTGTGATCTCATTAATAACTAAACATTACACACATCTGAGTGCCTGAAGACAATTCAAATCCAGTGGTAAACAACAAAAACACACATATTATACTGCTGTAGTGTAGTTGAGAAATATCAAAATTCTTTAATGCTTTGTAGCAGTGACGTCTAGCCTTGATTCATACACCTTATCTAAGAAAAACACAGCCTTTTTGCAGATTTCAAGCAAATAATACAGAGATTTTAGAAGAATTTATCATTTATGTTCAATTGCTCAAACTTTACTGGAGGGATGGGGAAATCAAGGAAATAGATCCGCTACGCTGCTGCTGGTTAATGGGCCGCATCTTTTGCACGCTCTAGTTCATTATTTCAAATGTTGACTCGCGGCAAGCACACTCATAAAGCCCAAAGTATAGTTCTCTTTTTATGTGTACGAGAGGGTCAGTGTACATGAATTTCGTCATTAGAAACTGTAGTATCAGAAGTACCGCAAGATTTTTGAAACCGTGCGTACTTGTATACGCAAGTCACATATGCGCATTTAATTTTTTTTGCAATAATTACTTTATCCACAAGGTGGCAACCGTGCCCTGGCCCCGTCGATTTACAAGGGAGTCAAAGAAAACCTGCATAAACAGAACAGACCGGAACCCATGCAAGCTACAGCGACAATGGAGGCCTACATAGACGAGAGATTGTGCAAGGAGATTAGTAATTACCCTCATTTGTTCAACTCTAGCATGAAAGAATGCAAAGATTTTTACATGGGTTGTCACTTGTGTCAAGAAAACTGCACATGTGTCAAACGCTTAGTACATACGTACTAGTCGAATGAAGTATGCCTTGCAAGGCTGTGCGTTCGACTGTGCGTGTACACTACCCAGAGCTTAATAGAAGCAATGCGGTCGTGACGCTCATGCAATGCAATGTGCTTGTTTTTTCCAGGCACTTCTACTCCGCAGCATATGAGACTTGCTACTGGCAATACATACATGACACGCTGCTGTTAGCAAGTAAGACATGCTGCTGCTGTACAATAGCATGAATTACTGATAGCAAATCTATACAGGTGGAGCTGGGGAAGATGCAGGGTTTCTGAAAGCAGAATTTGAAGGTTGAGCAGCAAGTTCATCGCCTACTAGTGCAGACTGGTTACTGCTGTATTATCTAGAGTTTCATGACAGAACTTTGCATATTTTACATTTATTGTGATAATTATAGATATCGACTGATGGGAACAATTTATCGTGATAATCTTTTTAGCCAAATCACCAAGCCCTAGATGAATTTAAAAAACTCAGGCTGTCTTAGTATTTGGTTCAGCCACATGAACTTCAGAGGTTTGTGCAAAACCTCATGATCCATGTTATCTGAAAACACTAAAGAAAGAAAGAAAATCTGACCTTTTGTACAAAGTTTCACACAGTCAAATATTTGATTAGTATAATAATAATGCAGAATATACACAGAACGTTTTAGGATTTCAAAATTGAAATCCTATAAAATAAATAAGAAATGTTTACTTAAAAGTTCGAATTAGATTCTGAATCCCAGATTTGCGATGTGCTCTCAGACTTTCAGAGCCCACTGTATGTATAAAGGAAAGAAAGAGGCAGGACAAGTAGGAAAATGAGAACAGAAATGAAAAACAGAGCAAGAAAGAAGGAAGAGCAAATGAGGAGAGGAAGAACAAGGAGGAAAAGGAGGCAGAGAGAGGAATGGAGTAGGAAGAGAAGATGTTTTGTCTCCGAACATCTGCTGGAGCGCTGGGATTCCAGAGCACAACATAACTCTGGTTACGTAACTGAGCTGCCTAAGATGTAGGTCAAAAAAATAGAGAGCGCAAACAAGGGAAGAAGTGTCTGAGCGTGTATGTGTGTCATGTGGAACAGTATAATAACATATGATGAAATGCGTGCTTATAAGCGGGTGTACATCATTAATAACAGTATCACAGGATGTGTATTAATGAGGGCAAGTGTGAGTATATAATAAGTGCTGGTAAGAGTTTAAAAGAGGCAGTGTGATTCACCCAGGCAGATCACTGAAAGGCCAGCAGAATGTAGGTCAGCCAGCCCTGCCCACACCCCATTCCCTCAGTCCTAAACTGTGTGACCCTCTGAATTTTATTCTCTTTTATTCAGCTGATCGATCATTCTCTCACTACCCTTATGCTCTATTTATCTTCCCTTTTTCTTTTGCTGAGACAATTAATTATTTAACAAATAATTATTAGCATTGTATAATATTTATACTATTTTTACTATTCTGTCAACTTTTTAAGTTTTAAAAGTTAATTTAGGCATCACAATATTATATTAAAAAAATAATATTAATTTTGATTTTGCTAAAGATACACAACCATTCAAAAGTTTTGGGTTAGTAAGATTTTTTGGAAAGAAATTAATATTTTTATTCAAGACACATTATTGATCAAAAGATTTTATTAAGATTTTTATTTCAAATAAATGATTTAATGCTTTCTATTCATCAAAGAATCCTGGGGGGGGGGGACACACACTGTCCAAAACTTTTCCAAAAATATAATGCAGCTCGACTACAATGCTTTCAACAAGAAGAAATGTTTTTTGAGCAGCAAATCAGCATATTAGAATGATTTCTGAAGAATCATGTGACACTGAAGACTGGAGTAATGATGCTGAAAATTCAGCTTGGCATCAATAAAAAGCTGAATAGAAAGCTGTTATTATAAATTGTAACAACATTTCACAATATTACTGCTCTTACTGTATTTCTGAGCAAATAAATCCAGTCTTGAGAATGAGACTATGTTCAAAAACATTTAAAAAATCGTACCGATCTCAAAGTTTTGAATGGTAGTATATATTTAATAGTCTTACATAATTAACTTTAAATGATGGAGAAGCTGATATTAAATTAAAAACTGGGGAAATCAACTTGAACAATTTAATATGTAATATATGCTAACCGATATGCTTGCTATGCACCCCAAAATACCTCATCTTACTCTTTTTATATTATTAACCAACCACCTATAAACAACAGAACACACTCAGAACTGCCTAGCAACATGCTAAAACAACTCTGAACACCTTAGCCATGGGATAGTAACACTCTACCAATCACTAATGACAGCTGCTGTGTAGACATTTTCCTCAGAAATTGTAATAATCTAGTTCATCTTCCTCTTTTTGTCTTTTTACCACTTTGGTTGATTGTTCCCACTCTCTCGACTCTTTATCAATCTCCCTCCTCCGCTGCACCTGTGGCACAATCACCAATTTGCACGCCAAATTCCTGTCATTATCCTCTCTTTTGTAATCAGTTACTTTAATCAAACCCAAACCTTCCCAAACAAAGAGTGAAATGATATTGACGGATACCCTATTGAGAAATGTTCCACCACTCATAGTGACTCATCACCAACTGTGTTCAGCTCCAGATTACATCCAACAGTGAGTTAAAGGGGCTGAAGGGTTTACTGCTTGCCTTGAAATTAAGAGCATAACTCTGTTCTAATGGAGGAATTTTGCTCATGTGACCGACAGAGACATGGTTATGCATATTCCACAGATGATTCTGGAATGTCCAGTACATATACTGTAAAAGTGTAGGAAACCTATATAGCTCTGATGTCGCTCTTTCATAATTTCATAGAGATTGGCCACAGATAGTATTTGGATGCTCAAGCTAATTTAAATTTATCAACATTTCCCAGTTTTTCCAAGTATACATTTCAATTAAAAATATAGGTTTGTTTTCAGTTTTGATATACTAATAATCAAACTGATTTAGACTCAATCTCACAGAAGCCAATTTTGTATGATCTCTTAAGATGTGAATCCTACGAAAACATACAATTTTTGGAAAAAAAGTAAGCATGAAGGTCCTCCCCTAACCCCACTCCTAAACCTAACCGTAACTGGGGTGTAAACAGATCGTACGAAAACATACAAATGAGATTGCATGAATTATCAAAACGTACAGTTGTGTTCAAAATTATTCAACCCCCACTGAAATTGATTGTTTTGGCCGGTTTGACATTGATTTTGATCATTCAGTCATCCTGCTTACAATTAAATCAAAGAGGCACGTGTAGGTCAGACAAATATAACATAACATTTATAATGAAATAACCACAAATGTCTTTTCTCTGCTCACATCATTATCAGTTTTATTCAACCCCCAAGTGACATTCAATCTTAATACTTAGTACAACATCCTTTTACAGTTATAACAGCTTTTAAACGTGAAGCATAGCTTGACACAAGTGTCTTGCAGCGAGCTACGGGTATCTTCGCCCATTCATCATGGGCAAAAGCCTCCAGTTCAGTCACATTCTTAGGCTTGCGCACTGCAACTGCTTTCTTTAAGTCCCACCAGAGGTTCTCAATCGGATTTAAGTCTGGTGACTGCGATGGCCATTTCAAAATGTTCCAGCCTTTAATCTGCAACCATGCTCTAGTGGACTTGGAGGTATGCTTGGGATCATTGTCCTGTTGAAAGGTCCAACGTCTCCCAAGCCTCAGGTTTGTGACGGACTGCATCACATTGTCCTCCAATATCTCCTGGTACTGAAGAGAATTCATGGTACCTTGCACACGCTGAAGCTTCCCAGTACCTGCAGAAGCAAAACAGCCCCAAAGCATGATTGACCCCCCGCCATGCTTCACAGTAGGCAAGGTGTTCTTTTCTTCATAGGCCTTGTTCTTCCTCCTCCAAACATAGAGTTGATCCATGGGCCCAAACAGTTCTAATTTTGTTTCATCAGTCCACAGAACACTATCCCAAAACTTCTGTGGTTTGTCCACATGACTTTTGGCATACTGCAGTCGACTCTTCTTATTCTTTGGAGACAGCAAGGGGGTGCGCCTGGGAGTTCTGGCATGGAGGCCTTCATTACGCAGGGTGCGCCGTATTGTCTGAGCAGAAACTTCAGTACCTACATCTGACAAATCTTTTCTCAGTTCCTCAGCAGTCACACGGGGACTTTTCTCCACTCTACGCTTCAGGTAGCGCACAGCAGTCGAAGTCAGCATCTTCTTTCTGCCACGACCAGGTAGCGTTTCAACAGTGCCCTTTGCCTTGAATTTGCGAATGATGCTTCCTATGGTGTCTCTTGGTATGTTTAACATCTTTGCAATCTTCTTATAGCCATTGCCCTTCCTGTGAAGAGTAATCACCTCTTCTCTTGTCTTCCTGGACCATTCTCTTGACTTCACCATGTTTGTAACCACACCAGTAAATGTCTAGAAGGAGCTGAGTATCACAGTCATTTTAAAGCTGCCTAATTGGTGCTTATTAGGCTTTATTGCTGCTCCCTGACATCCACAGGTGCTTTCAATACCTGATTGAAAACACTTCAATGGACCTCTGTTCTTCAGAGTGGTAGTCTTTAAGGGGTTGAATAATTGTGTCAATGAAGAATTCACAAAAGAAACATTTACTACTGTATTACAAAACCAATTGATGTCATTTTAGTTGCATATGCTTCTTTAAGAAGTCCTTGTAGGATTTCATTCTGAATTCAATTACAAATGTACTCTAAATTCTCTAAAACCATTTACAGCATTGGGGGGTTGAATAATTTTGAACACAACTGTAGATGTCACGATCGTCAGTTGTAGTGCCCGCTAGACACTCTAGAGGGCACTCTACTATGGACTCACACATACACTCACTCACAGATACTGACTACATTTCCCAGAAGCCCCGCACCCATCACTGATCACTCCACCAGCTGCAACACATTACCCAGTCACTAATTACATCACCCAGCCCAGTCACACTATTTAAGCTCAGCACACACACACATCCGTGCGAGGTCTTGATCTCCTGTAAAGTAGTCATTTCCTGTCTTGTTATTTCCTGTCTTGTTATTTCCTGTCTTGTTATTTCATGTCTTGTTATTTCATGTCTTGTTATTTCATGTCTTGTTATTTCATGTCTTGTTATTTCATGTCTTGTTATTTCATGTCTTGTTATTTCATGTCTTGTTATTTCCTGTCTTGTTATTTCCTGTCTTGTTATTTCCTGTCTTGTTATTTCCTGTCTTGTTATTTCCTGTCTTGTTATTTCCTGTCTTGTTTTCCCGTTGCCATTTGGAAATCCTATGTTTTGCCATCCAGGATCAGGTAATCCACTGGATTATCAGTGTTCCGAATGGGGTGACATTTCACAATATGGGAAATTTGAAGAGAAAGAAACATCATTAATTTAACACCTTTCTATTTTCAATTTCCTTTAAACATACAGATCCCTAAAGGGACATGGTGATGGGGAAAGAATATGAAATTGGAGGAAATTTATATATTTAATGCTTTTGCGTTCTTTCACAAAAGTTTTGCGTTACGCCAACAAACGTTGCGTTCATTCGCAAAGAACTGAAAAGTTTCGACAGTGAATGCAAAGTTTCTTAAGGGAACGCAAAACATTCGAGAGAGAATGCAATAGCATTCAAATGAATTTTTCCTACCAGCACCATGTCCCTTTAGAGTTTCCGTAGCCCCTCATGTGACCCACAGCAAAAACAAACAAATAAGGGTAACACTTTACAATAAGGTTCATTAGTTAAACATTAGTTAATGTATTAACTAACATGATCTAATCATGAGCAATACATTAGTTACTGTTTTTACTAATCTTCATTAACGTTAGTTAATGAAAATACAGTTGTTCATTGTTTGTTCATGTTAGTTCACAGTGCATTAACTCATGTTAACAAGATTTTAATAATGTATTAGTAAATGTTGAAATTAACATTAACAAAGATTAAAAAATGTTGTATAAGTGCAGTTCATTATTAGTTCATGTTAACTAATGTTGTTAACTAATGTTAACTAATGAACCTTATTGTAAAGTGTTACCCAAATAAGGGATGAAATTGCTAGGCACTTTTGACTGGATCATCTCTGATGATTGTGCCAATACAGTTATTAAAAATCATTTAAAATTAAATACATTATTTTTGACCAGTTTTATTACATTTTTGTTCCTGAAATCCACCCTTCTTCATGGGTCATGATAATCCTGATTTTTTGTATCAAAAGTATCCCAATCTTACAAAAAAGTTTTGAACAACACAAACGGACGATTTGATCCAGATCAAAACCAAGACTGGATTTTGTGATCTAATCCGATTTCAAAATCCTTTTTTCTTTTGAACGAACAATCCATTTTCAAGATTTGATCCAATCCGATCAGATTACTTAAACAACTGGGCCCAGTAGATTTAAATGGCAAAAACAGCTCCACAAAGTGGTTTATTTTGAATAAAGAGCCACTTACTTTGATATTGTTATCCACATGGATGTAAAATGTACACTTAAGTGTCTAAACACTATTTCGTCTCAATATCAAGTTTATCTCAGATGTTTTTCCTCAGGAGAAACAAAACTAACAAGAAATGAATTACTGACATTAGATAATTTGACAATTTTACAATAGTCTGGTAATCAAAAACTGAAATGAATTCAAATGTCTAAATATAAATCTTTAAATGTGAATCCAAATGTTTTGTAAATATGAATTCAAATTCATTTCAAAATGAAGTAAAATTTTTGAAGTTTTCTTCAAGTCAAAAATATTCCAAAATCCAGCAAGTTACAAAAAACAGAAGTCATTTAGATCAGGTAGACATAAATCCTACAGAATGAGATATATATCACCCATTTACACTTCTATAGTATTTAATTATTAATATAGGTCATTTTAAAAACAGCAGGGCTACTTATTAGAAAATGCTTGATTTAAGCATTCTATACAAAAACGTATTGGTATGTTTAACCTTGCCTTATTCAAATGAAGTGTAAAAGGTTGTAAATACACACACCCAACCTCGACAAACTGCAAATGAATAAGTGCCCTCTTATGCCATTTGAGCGAATACATAATCAGCACCAATAAAAGCTCCAGGCTCAATAACAGCTCTTTATTATGTCATGCACACAAACGTCACATCATTCTATTATATGACCGAGGCCAAGATTACACCCATAAAAGAAAGGATAAAACAATGTCTCAGCCCTGATATAATGATAGGAAAGAGGCTGGAATTGTAAACAAGGTGTGAGGTTACACTCTGAAAAAGTCAAAGAAAGTGGGGCAGAAGTGTATGAGGACTAGATTTCTGCTCATCCATTAAAAGTGAAGGATGAATTAGGCCACTAGAGCAATGAGTCAGGCTAGAGTTATGCAATGTGAGCGCTCAGGGTATTGCTACACTCTGTGTGAAGGAAAGGGGGTATGGAGAAAGAGAGAGGTTGTTTTGCATGCACGCATCTGCGTATGTGAGAACATGACTGACATATGTTGTGGGTAAAATGTGCGTGGATGTAACAGCTGCCTTCACTGTGAGGCAGAGGACCATAAGGTTTGTAGGCAGATTGTGTTACTTTGCTCGTTTAAATGTGAAAGGCAACAAAATATGTTCTGCTCTAATGAAAGCACTTCATTAAAAAGGCATTATTCTACAATCATAAATCAATACATCCAGAATGTGTGAAGTATTGTGTGCTCACAGATTCTGCATCAATATTACAAGGACACTTCATATTAACAGAGCACTTGAGCTTTATGTAGTCCAGACCACTATCCTCTTGACTTTTTGCTCTGTGATGGCAATTATTTCATGGGATTAAATATGAAGCCTTCTCCTCACAGACGGACAACATACAACTCATTCTGAGATGAGTTCCACAATGATCAATTTCATTCTGGATGTTTGTTTCACACAAGTCATTTACTTTTACTTTTTTCATATAATTTTTTAAAAATACAAATATTTCAACTAATTGAGTAAAGTTTGTAAACAAACTCAATTTATTTAATCTCATATATTATAAGATTCAATTATAAAATATTACATTAAAATATTAGGGCTGCACGATTTATAGCACGCGATTTGGTAAAATCTGCAATTATTTAACGCGGCTCTATGATCAGTAGTAAATGCTTCTCCATCTGAAAGCCAGGGGGCGCTCTTGGTAGAAACTCAAAATATGCCCTGCTGCAGAAGAAGATAACACGCGTCATATCGCTGTATCTGAATAAACAGAAGATTGAAACGCTTTGATTGATTAAACATGACTAATAAACACACGACATTATAAGCAACTGGCAGTGCTTTCAGATGGATTAGCATTTGGAGCTATACTTCATTGACAAGCTGCGCATAAAAAAAAATGTAGCCTTTGCGATTTCATAATTACGGAGCCCCGGACATGACATACTAGAAAAAAATAGTAGGCTAAATCATGCGCACAATTTACTATTTCGTTCCCTTGATTTACTAAAATGTGCACACGATCTACTATTTCGTTCCCTCAATTTACTAAAACTTGCGCACGATTTACTATTTCGTTCCCTCGATTTACTAAAACGAGCACAAGATTTACTATTTTGTTCCCTTGATTTACTAAAACGTGCACAAGATTTACTATTTCGTTCCCTCGATTTACTAAAACGTGCACAAGATTTACTATTTCGTTCCCTCGATTTACTAAAACGTTCGCACAATTTACTATTTCGTTCCCTCTATTTACTAAAACGTGTACACGTTTTACTATTTCGTTCTCTCGATTTATTAAAACGTGCGCACGATTTACTATTTCGTTCCCTCGATTTACTAAAACGTGTGCACGGTTTACTATTTCGTTCCCTCGTTTTACTAAAACGTTCGCACAATTTACTATTTCGTTCCCTCGATTTACTAAAATGTGCCCACAATTTACTATTTCGTTCCCTCGATTTACTAAAACGTGTGCACGGTTTACTATTTCGTTCCCTCGATTTACTAAAACGTTCGCACGATTTACTATTTCGTTCCCTCGATTTACTAAAACGTGTGCACGGTTTACTATTTCGTTCCCTCGATTTACTAAAACGTTCGCACAATTTACTATTTCGTTCCCTCGATTTACTAAAATGTGCCCACAATTTACTATTTCGTTCACTCGATTTATTAAAACGTGTGCACAATTTACTATTTTGTTCACTCGATTTACTAAAACGTGCGCACAATTTACTATTTCGTTCACTCGATTTACTAAAACGTTCGCACAATTTACTATTTCGTTCACTCGATTTACTAAAACGTTCACACAATTTACTATTTCGTTCCCTCGATTTACTAAAATGTGCCCACAATTTACTATTTCGTTCCCTCAATTTACTAAACCTTGCGCACAATTTACTATTTCGTTCACTCGATTTACTAAAACGTGCGCACAATTTACTATTTCGTTCCCTTGATTTACTAAAACTTGCGCACGATCTACTATTTCGTTCCCTCAATTTACTAAAATGTGCCCACAATTTACTATTTCGTTCCCTCGATTTATTAAAACGTGTGCACAATTTACTATTTCGTTCCCTCGATTTACTAAACCTTGCGCACAATTTACTATTTCGTTCACTCGATTTACTAAAACGTGCACACAATTTACTATTTAGGTCCCTCGATTTACTAAACCTTGCGCACAATTTACTATTTAGTTCCCTCGATTTACTAAAACATGCCAACGATTTACTATTTCGTTCACTCGATTTACTAAAACATGCCAACGATTTACTATTTCGTTCACTCGATTTTACTAAACCTTGCGCATAATTTAATAAATCGAGGGAACGGATTAGTAAATTGTGCGCACGATTTAATTTTTTTTCTTGCATGTCATGTGCGGGGCTCAACATAATCGTGCTAAGAATCGCGTTTAAGCGATAATCACGTTCAAGTTCAATGTTTTTTTTCATATCGTACAATAAAATCATGCAGCCCTAATTAAAAATATAAAAAATATATATAAAATATATACATAAAATATTTTTGTACAATAACTATTATGTCAAAAATAATATATATTATATAATATGTAATTACATATTTATATAAAATTCCATTTATTTAGACCAAGTAAATCATACATACAGAGTTTGTTCCTTGAACTGAGCTTGTAACAGAAATAAACTAGTGACCTACTTTAATTGTAGCTATATAATAGTTTTATTGTTGATTCTAATATATCTTTTAAACCATTAATCACAGTCTGGCGTTGTCGACTTCCTGCTGTAGTAACAAAATTAAATGACACGCTGACACAGCAGTGTATCTCCCCATAGCCTACATTTTAAAGATTACTAGAAGGGCTATAACTGGAACTAGTGGGTCTCGGGCCCTCTCTAGCTCCCCGTATTCAAATACCTATTTTAATCCCTCTGAGGTCACTTTTGCCCTTGGAACTAGACAGCATTAGACACATTTTAGCTGAAGTTCAGTAGTGCCACAAGCACATTAACCCGATTATCCATTAGATAAGCATCTGTCTCCTCCTTCTGTCCTGTTACCTGTAGCCCCCGACAACCTGTCGGATCCCCTCGTACAGCCCAGAACAACACTAGTACAGCTCAGTCTTGACCTACATACTTGCTACAGACATGCACATGCTAACTGAAACACAATCTAATCTTCAAGACATGATGCTGATTTGTAAAAGCAGAAATGTAAGCTTCCTTTTTAAAGCAGAGGTTATGACATACACTTTCAGCCATGACACACAGAATTAATGAGAAAGTAAGCAAATTAGCGTATTCATAACAAATGAAATGATATAAACTACAAAGTCGAGCAAATGCTAAATGTCTCCAAATGAGTTGTTGATATTAAAATGACATGCAGTTTTTATGACCTAATATTAATTGAGAGACTTCTAAAACATAATTTGGCACACCACAGAGCTTTTTAACTTAACTGAAAAATGCTAAAAGGACATTTGCAAACCCATTTACAATACACCAATATACAACACCATTTACAGCATCAAAAGTATATCCTATCATTTTGACACTCATTAGGGGTACACATTAAATTGGTTCCATATCATACTGGTGGCTATCTGCGAATATTAAGATTGTAAGATTTTATCAGCCACAGCCAGTATTGGATATTTATGTGTGCATGCTTATTTCCCCTAATTTTAGATTCTAGATGACCTTTACTATCATAGCGCTCACTTAAATGTAAACTTTAACGACACTAATAATTTCTTTCGTACTTTAGAAATAATGTTGTGATGCTTCAATGCACTTATAGTATTTAAAATGACAGATTTCAAGATTTTGAGTGTTTTATTTTTAATTTATACAACATAGTATCAAATTTTAATATCAATCTTTTATCGGTTATCAGTCATAAGATGAAAATATTCTGTATGGCTATTCTAATATGGCTGTTATTCGGCTTATTGTTTTGACAAGAATTTTAATACTGTTGCCAGGGTTTCCAGGTTTTTTTTACAACTAAACCTGCACAATTGCTATTCAAAACTAGCTCAAAAGTAGCCAATCGCGTTTCAGGGGGGTCCCACGGTAAAAAAAACGCTTTCGGGGGGTAAAATTCACGTTTTTGACAGGGTTCCCTTTGATAAAATGTGCATTTCAGGGGCTTAATATCATGTTATTTGGGGTCGCTTCAACCCGTGGACATGAAAAACAACCCACGGCAACAATGTAAAAGTAGCCCAATCCCACGGGAAAACTTAAAAAACTGCGATGAAAGTGATGAAAAAAAAAAACAAGTTGCCATTTCCGTGTAATTTGTACGGAAGCCTATTTACGCCACATAATAATAAGAAAAGGTAATTGCAACTTCATATCTCACAATTCTAACTTCATTTCTTGCAATTTTACGTAAACAATATAACTTTTTTCTTTGAATTGCGAGTTTACGTATTACAAATCTGGGTTACACTTTATTTTAAGGTGACTTTGTTACAGCATAATTATACATTTAACTACTGAGTAATATTAAGTAACTACATGTACTTACTATAGGTTTAGGATTAGGATTTGGTTTGTTTTAGGGTTTGTTGCATGTAATTATACATAATTTATAGTCATTACTATAGTATCTGCATGTAACACATGTAACAATGACACTGTAAAATAAAGCGTTACCAAATCTGAGATGTAAACTCAAAAAGTCAGAGTAAAAGAGACAAAATTGTGAGAAAAATGTCAGTATTGTAAGAAGTAAACTCACTATGCTAAGAAAGAATATTATATAATTATAATATCATTTAAGAATTTGATGAGCTTCCATAAATTTTAAATAAAAGGAGTCACAAGTTAAAATAATATTTTATATTATATATTAATATATATTAATAATATTTTAAATATTTTAAAATAAAATATTAGGCTACATATACTGTGAAACTGGGTTAGTTAACAAATAATTGTAATGTAAAATAAATTAATCTAAATAATCACAACACATTTCCATATATATATATCTTCTTCCAAACTCTCTAACAAATTTATACAATCCATTGCATGTTCCCTTCACTCAAATCCACTCAGACCAGGCCAAATAAGGCATTTCTTTAAGGGTGGCTGTGCTGTCTCACAAGTGACTCAAGGAATCATGATAATGGGAAACAGAGCTTCACATCTCCAGCCAAACAAACCCACAAAAAACACAACCCAGGGCCCGGAGTGACCGGCAGCTGTTGGGAGGAAGCTCTCTGAATCACAGGAACAACAAAAGAAGTCTGTTTACAACGGCACTCTTTCACCCATGCCCACATCTCCTTCTCATCCTCTCCAGCGCTTCCCGCCCACAGCCTGAACGGTCCTGCTCTTTTTGCTCTAATCCAAACACTCCAGGTTGTTGGGAGGTGCGAACACGTGACCGAGGGCTCACATGAGGCCAGACGCTCTGTGTGAGGGCGAGTGTCGCTAAAGGTAACAGAAGTCAACACAATTACACACTCGCTTTAGACCAACGAGGCTCTTAAACAGGCTGGAACTGTAAACGAACCGCACTTCACCACGTGACGACTGCTTTTAAGCATTGGGCTGTTTATTTTTCATACTGATGTCATCATGCATGAGTCATAATGCAAACCATGCAACTTTCTTAAAACTCTCTCATGCACCTTCCTTTTGCACTTTGTGAGATGTCTTTTATCTTCCATTTGCAATTTTGTTTGAAACGCCTTCTGGCATTGAATTAAATAGAAAGGTTCTAAGAACTATCTAAGCACCGTGTTTCCAATTAGTTGCTGTATCATGTCCAGGCAAGACACAGGAGGGATGGGATCATTTAAGTAGGTTAATCAGCAGCATCAGGACATGGGCTGTGATAGAGCATGTTTCTTGTTTCTGTTTGGGTTACTGGGTCAAGAAGGAGGAGAGAAATATCACGTGAAGAAGCAAAGCGTGTAGAGGAGGCATCATGTGCCTGAGATGCATATGGTTGGGTTTCTTGCCACATGAAAATTATACTATGATTCAACTGTTCCAGCTCAAAAGATCCCATTCAAATACATTGATATTTATCTTTGCATTTGCGTTAGTGATGTGTGTGTAAAAAAACAACAAAAGAACTAAACAGCTAGCTGTCTTTTAACCTGACATGAACCCTGAAAAACAAATGATAAACTAAACAAAGTGAATCGATTAGTTTAGCATAGCTAAAAAAAACAGAACTAAAAAGAGATATACAATTAAATAAGGAAGAAAAAAGAAGATGTAGGCCTGGAAAAACTAGTCAGCTACCTTTGGTTACTGGATGACGGGTCAGTCGACTGCTGTGTGTTAAAATATGAAATATGACTCGGAATGTAGTTCATGTCCAACACTTATGGTGCTTTTCTATCATTTTCAGTTTTTTTACTGTCTCTGATGACTATTCAATTCATTGTATGAATAAACGCAGTATGAATGTCTTATCTCTTTATTGTGTGTTTCCAGCTGAAGGGGGGAAAAAACAACAGCTAAGACCAATTTAAGCTTGTTGGCTGGTCAGCTGGTCTTCCAGCCTGGTCATAGCTGGTTTAGAAGGCTGGTTTTAGAGGAGTTTTGGCTATTAACTGACCAACCAGCTGAAAACCAGCTTACCCAGGTTGGAGAATAGCTTGACAAGACCAGCTAACCTGCTTTTTGTCATCAGCCAAAGTCATACAGGTTTGAAAAAACACAAACATGAGTAATTGATAACATTTTCATTTTGAGTGAGCTACATCTTAAATGACTGATCTGAATTTTCAAGACCTGACATGTACGTGTCATATGTAAACTGGAGTTTGATTTTATTCTCACTTAAAAGAGCTAAATCATTTATTTAGTTGTTTCAGAAGTAGTCATGAGGTAACACTGAATGAGTCAGAGTTAGACTGCCGTAAACCGGAATAAATGAGTGTAAGGTATGAAACGCCGCCGCCCTCTACTGGACAACCAAGTGAACTGTTTGCAATAAGACTAAATAATGCAAATATCCAGAATAAAATCCTCACTAAATCGCTGTAAAATAATTATAAACTGTAATCGCAAACAAGTGTAACTGGTCCATCCTGATCACCGCTACCAACAGGTAGTACATTAAAAACGCCACCGAATAATAACAACGCCTAGAAACAATCACTAAAATGCAATTTAGTTTAAAAAACTTTAATATTAGAAATAGGAGAAGTAACTAAACGCACAATTCCAGCCTCACAGCCGCGTTCACCACTGAACGCCAAACACTGGTAAATGGACTGCGGCGCCATTTTGCGGTAGGAAGAGTTGGTAAGCTTGTGTCACATCATGTTTGTTTGTTTTGACGTAACTGTATTGTTAAGTTACACAAAATCTTATCAAATATTCAAGTTAGATGCAAATGAAAATGTAAACATCATACTTTTCTTGAAGGCTGCTCTGAGGTGGTTCTGCGCCCGCTCCAAAATGCGTACAAAAGGCCACATAACGCCCTACTAAAGTGTGACAGATCCAGGGTTGGGGAGTAACGAAGTAACGAAGTAACGTAACCAACATTTGAGTAACTGTATTTCATTACAGTTACATTTTAAATGGGTGGTAATCAGATTACAGTTACATCTGAAAAGTATTTTAGATTACCAAAGTGATTACTTTGAATTTTAATGTCATTTAAACAGCAATTGGTGATTCTGTGACTCTGACAGTCTGAAAAAGCGGAGTTAAGTTTCATCAACATTTTAATACTTTTAAGAGGGATCATAATAAAAT